>QEPC01010225.1:237298-260102 GCA_003113815.1 Sphenodon punctatus
ATAAATGCATGATATTACTTTGGTGTTCTTAATGTGTTCCCATTTCAGAGAGGAATCGGATGCTGGCCCCAGCTCTGCTGCCACTGCCAGGCCAAGGAGGACCCCTAGGCCAAGGTCGCCAGTGACACCCCCAGACATCCGGCGGTCAAGGTCGGATGTCCGGAGGTATTTTGACAAGGGCGACAGGGTCGCCACATGCAAGGTAAGGCACGGGAACTGGAACAATAGGGAATGAATTGCCCTATGACCTGTGAGGAATGGAAGTCCCCTGCAGAGAGGGATTGACCACCCAGTCCACCCACTTGTGGAGACAGAATGCAGGCAGGGCTTGACAGACCATTGGTATGACACAGTATGGCACTTCTTATGTTCCTATTTTTTTATGCTCTTTTTAGATCTGCAAGAAAGTTTCCCACCGGTAGAGGGAGGAGACTACGTCAGGGCTCATCAATCACATTAAGAAGATCCATGGCATCAGAGTGAGGCAGCAGGGCGACACTGATGAGGAGTCTCGAGTGGTAGCCGTGGAGCCTCAGCGCCAGAAGAAGGGGGAAGGCAACCCACAAACAAGGGCATATAAGCCCTTCCCCCTCCTCCAGCCCCGACGTGAAGAACCTCGGGCCCAGGGAGGATGCAGAGGCCAAGGCCCTTCAGGGCAAAGTACAACAGCCCACCAGGGACTATGTGAAGGAGATCCAGGAGTCCTCTGCCACCTTTGAGAACAGCCTGGGGGAACAATTGCAGGTGGTCCAGGTCGAGCGGCAAAAGGTGGAGGCATATGGCCAATATGTCTCTGCTGAGCTGAACCACATGAAAATGTACCACCAGGCGGTCTCCAGGTGGCATATGGACATGGAAGAGGCCATGCAGTTTGTCATGAGTCACGGATTTGAGCTGGATGAGTCCCGGGTGGCCGGCCCTCAGCCCTGTGATGTGCCCCAATGGGTGTTTTCTTTCCCCCAATTCCCGGGGGACAGGTGTTGATGATGGCCTCAGTTTTCCCTAAAATGGGTACAACCCCCCCCTCTACTGTATGACCAAGGGCCAACCAACTTGGACCCGGAGGGCTTGAAAGGACAGCCCCCAGATGTGGCCAAGGGCTGGCAAACATGGGGAAAATGGCTTGAGAGCATATCCCCCCCCATTATGAGCAAGAGGGGGGTTTGTAAGACAGAGTAAGGATCGGGCCCAGCCATCATGGAACCCAGCAGAAAGTAGGTCGCTCATGTGAAGTACCAGTCTGAACCTGGGGGAAGAGAGGAAAAAGGGAAATGTCTAGAGTAAAGTATGGGGCCATCAAGAGGCATTCTTCCTATTCAGTAGAGCACCAATGACTGGAATTTGGAGCAGCAACCCCCACTCAGGAATAAAGAAATCCAGGGGTTCCCTTTGTGTCCCAGGAAGCCAATCGTTAGTTCTCTCCTCCTCTCCTTAACTACCCTCCAGCCACTGTTGTTTACTCTTTCCCCCTGTGTCAAAGATATCTTATGCATCTGGGATGGCCCTTTTTGTGATGGAAGTGGAAGTTGGATTTCTCCCCTTGTTAGCCCATTGTCCACCACAAACGACCCTTCGTAGCCTCCCAAACTCCTTTGTTCAGTACCCTATAACTGCCCCTGGTTTTCCCATCAACCTCAGAGAAACCTTGGACCCCAGATACATGCAGGTCTCCCTGACTGGGCTAATGGATCCCCCAGACTTCGGCCTCCCCCCACTTTTGGACCCCAGCATCGCTGGATCCTGGGCTGCTGATCCTGCTCAATCAGCTAGGAGAGGTAAACTATAGGTCCAGTCTCTTGCTTTTTCTTCCCCTCTGCAGAGCCTAACCTCCCCCCCCGCTCTTCAGTGTACTTTCACTTTCCCAGCCACAGTCTGTGTTTTCTTTGTAGCCTTTGTTTGTACCCCTGGAGCCTTTGTTTGTACCCCTGTACCTCTGGGAATCCTGGCTTAAGACCATTAAGCTCAGTCCCCCCTGAAGTTAAGGAACGGTTGATATTGGGTGCCTCTGTCCCCAGTAGCTACGAGAGGGAGGGGGGTTCCTATACTTTCCCAGCCGCAGTCTGTGTTTTCTTTGTAGCCTTTGTTTGTACCCCTGTACCTCTGTGAACCCCAGCTTAAGGCCATTAAGCTCATTCCCCCCTGAAGTTTAAGGAACGGTGATTATTGGGGTACATCGCCCAAGAGGTCACCAGTGGGAGGGGGTCTCCTGTTAACAGAGGCCCAGAGACTCTTAGTTTACTTTATAAGTTTCCTTTACATGTTTGCTTTTGTTTTTTAAAATGTTACTATTCTTGTTGTTGTTGTTGTTGTGTTATTGTTATATAAATAGTTTTAATGAAATTTGTTATATTTATTGTTACAAGCTTTGTTTGACCTCCAATTTTTTATCCCTATGTGCTGAAGTTCTGGCTGGCAGGTGGCAGAATCTCATACAGCTTGTCGATCCCTACCAGCAGCACCTGTCAACTCATGTAGCGTAGTTATCAACCCAAAGATTTGCTGTGCCAGCCAGCAGCAGGGTCTCAACTAGCAGACAGCCACCCCCCCCCCCCCCCCCCGGGAGGTGTAGGGTTCATGTTTGTGTGGATGCATGTGACAGAGAGAAAGAGAGTCAGGCTCCTTGGCAGCGGGCAGCAGGTGGGGGGAGCTGGTGGTCAGAGGGGCTTTTAACAATTTACAGCAGTTTCAGCAGTTCCAGCAGGTGGATGTGGAGGAGTAGGTTTTTTGGGGGTGCAGACTGGCGTGTGGGCACTGGGCTTCTGGATGCAACAGAATGGAATGCAGCCCCCAGTGACTGGAATGATGTCCCCAGAACCCTGATGGTGAGTCCTGGGGCTAGGGTGGCAGCTTCTAGATACAGTGGATAGAAAGATAGCAAGACAGTGGATAGAAAGATGACTCTCTGTGAGTGGAATGACGGGCCCGAGAACCCTCACAGTGGGTCCTGGGGCTGGAGTGGCAGCTTGTAGGTTTTGGCCACAGCCCTCCCTGCCAGTAACTTGGCCCAAGAACCCTGATGGCAGGTCCTGGGGCTGGAGTGGCTGTTTCTGGGTGTGGTTGAACAAAGTCTCTCTGTGCGAGGAATGGTGGCCCTAGACCCATGATGGTGGGTCCTGGGGCTAGAGTGGCAGCTTCTAGATATATATTGGCCACAGCCCTCCCTGCCTGTAACTTGGCCCCAGAACCCTGACAGTGGGTCCTGGGACTGGAGTAGCTGTTTCTTGGTGCGGTGGTATGAAACGCCTCTGTCCAAGGAATGATGACCCCAGACCCATGACGGTGGGTCCTGGGGCTAAGGTGGCAGCTTCTAGGTATTGGCCACAGTCCTCCATGCCTGTAACTTGGCCCCAGAACCCTGATGGAGGGTCGTGGAGCTGGAGTGGCTGTTTCTTGGTGTGGTTGAACGAAGTCTCTCGGTGCAAGGAATGATGGCCCATGAGAGTGGCAGCTTCTAGATATATATTGGTCACAGCCCTCCCTACCTGTAACTTGGCCCCAGAACCCTGAAATGAAAATCAATCTAATAATAATCCTTCTCTAAATAAATCCAAAACTTAAAACAGGGGAAGGGAATCAGGGATGGAATAAGAGGGAGAGGGAAATGATTCAATGAAGGGGGGAGGGAGGAAGGAAGATTGAATACAGGGAGTGGTAAAAACAAAAAACAACACCTTAATCTATCTAATTTAATCTAAATAAATGATAATATGAAGGTAAATGGGTTGGATGGGTGAAATAGGAGGAGGATGGCAATGGATTCGGAATAGGAAGGAACAAAAACTGCTGGGAGATGGAGCCTTCTGAAACGCCGTTTGTTCAGGAACAGTGACTAGCTCGAAGGTGTTTTGAAGGGGGGAGGCAATCAGTTTTGTTTCTTGCTGCACCCGCCTCACCGCAAGCCCCATTGGGTCCGTGCAGCCTAGCCCGTGGCCAATTGCAGACTGCGAAGCCAGTGGTCTGAGGCAAAAAGGGATGGTGATTAGGCAGGATGGCTGCTACTCCATGCCTCTCCAACCCTGGTGCCTGGAAGTCTGCTCCTCAGCTGACTCCCCCTCCCTGACACGTTTTCCCTTCCAGTGACATGTTTTTGCCACCAGAACTCATCCGAACATGAAATATTTGGTCATTTCAACGTTCTGATCCAGTTCGGTTCGGTCAGTTCATGTTCGGATTCGGTTTCAGGTTTGGTCGTCCGAACAGGCCGAGTTCGGGCAGAACTCCGAATTTCCAAACCGCGTTCGCTCATCCCTATTATATTATCACGTCATTTATATAGCACTTAAAGCATTCAAAATGCATTATAATCCATATTTATTTTACCTTCACAACAATGCCATGAGGTCGGGCATTATTTTCCCCCTTTCACAGAGAGGCTGAGAGATAGGGTGTTTTTAAATGAGAAAGGCAATGGGGTTGGGTTGTTTGGTGGCTGTTGAGTGGCACAGCTTCAGAGCACCCAGTCAGGTGGAGTGCGTGGGGAGGGATTCAAGTGGGCAGCTCCCAGCATGGTACCCCAGCAATGATGGCAAGCTGCCATACGCTCCTTCTGCCATGGATCATGGTGGAGGGGGAAGCGCTCCGGTCTGTCCTTTGCAATTGGCATGTCCCCGGTGTGACTGCTGCGGAACCCAAGCTTCCCAGTCAGTTCTTAGAACCATAGAAACAGTGTTGGAGGAAGGAATCTCAGAGGTCATCTAAACCAACCCCCTGCTCAATGAAGGAAATCTGCAGCTACAGCATCCTCGACAGATGGCCTTACAGTCTATTTGAAAACTGCCAGCAAAGGAGAGCCCACCACCACCCTAGGCAATTTGTTCCACTGACGACCAGCTCTAAACATTAGGCAGTTCTTTCTCATGTTTAACTGAAATCTGCTTTCTTGTAATTTGATCCCATTATTTCTAATCTGGCCTTCAGGGGTAAAGGAGAACAAGTCTTTGTCATTGTGGTAAAGATCATGAAACCAACATACATGGTACATACATTTTCAAAAATGACTACTCTGTATTAGTATCGTATAGCCATGTTTGGTGTCATATTATTCAATAATAAGAAAGGTAGATAACCATGATATGAAAGATGGTACGAAAACCTTATGGTGCACAAGCCAGAATGAAAGTTGTAACAACAGCTTAGACAATGGAACAGGAAACATTGTGAACTTTCCACAGGCAACATGGAGAAGGTCAAGATACCATAAATATTTCTATTTCCTATGGATCAGATTCAAAATGCATTGTATCGGCAGAGGGCAATACACTGTAGAGACAATTTACTCAAAATAGATAAACTTTAGCCAGGAAAATTGCATTAAATAAACTTCACAGGATAGGATACAATGACTAAAGGACCAACAATCAAAGTCAATTAACACCCAAAAAGAAACAAAACAAGGAGAGTTAAAAAGAAGTGCTTAGGACACGAGAGAGAGAGATCTTTTTGACCAACAGCGTATGAGATATTCTGAGAGGAAATTTTGCAACTGTAAAAGAAGCAAGATGCTGGACCCAGTTTTTTGCATTGAGGCTGAGAGAGAAAGGATTAAAAGACTGAACTGAACTTGTAAGTATACAGCTGCATAGGGTAAGACTAAATTAGAATTCACAGCAAGGTAGAATTGCATTATCTATTATGTTTATTTGATTTACTGCATTCTGAGCACAATCTTGCATTATATATTAATTTTGTTTCTTATAAACATCTTTTAAATAAGCTGGTGTGCTTAAGTGAATTCCTAACTTTGTGGTGACATGGTTTGGGGAGATTCTGAGTTAACAAACTCAGACAAACCTGATGAAGTATTTTCCATGCTCTGGGAAATTCTGAGGCAAAGGTGACCAAGAGAGTTAAACCTTCATAGACTGGGACAGTTCTGGGGAGAGCTGATCCAGCCGTAAGTGGGGAAACTGAGTCATAGCTAGCCTAGATTGGGGAAGAGAGGTTCCAATCCCATCACAGTGGCTCACAACCAAAGGGATTAAACCCCAAGACTGTGTACAAATGTGCAAGAAATGAAAAGAGAAGTAGCCAGTTCCTACATTTGGATCAAGCAGGAAAACATTGTGCAAGAGTGCTGTTTGTTGTTTTGTTTTTCATTTTGGGAATCAGTGTTAGGTAAGTAAAATGGAAGAGCCTTGGGGACTGAACAAGGAACAGCTAATACAAGAGTTTCAAAAAAGAGGAATAGACACAGAAGGCAAAAGTAAGGCGGAACTTATTCAGTCTATAAAGGCACATGCAGCTAAGCAAAATGAGCAACCTCCAGCAGCAGGAGCAGCGGACAGCCCACCAGCGATAACCCCAACTGAAACACAATCTCAAATAGAGATACTGAAACTAAAAATGGAGCATGAGCTCAAATTAATTGGCAAAGCTGAAAATGGAGGAGAAAGAGCTAGCTGACAAACAAGCCTGGAGAAGAAATCTAAAGGTGCCACTTGAAAAGGAACCCGTGAGGTTGCAACACAAAGAAAGGGGAAAAGAGAAGCAGAGGCTATATGAGATGGACATCCTGAAAGCAAAGCAGGACCACGACAAGGATGTGATGGACCATTCCCATCAGCCAGCCTGTCACAGCCATCGTCTCTGTGACAGCTCTTCAGGTAGGCCCTTTTCACACAGACACTAACACTGATAAAATGGGTGTTACATTTTATTATACATGTTGTAGGGCACCCATAGAGCACACCTTTATGTGGGGCTACCTATGGTGATCGTCCAGAGACTGCAGCTAGTGAAGAATGCTGCAGCCCAGCTCCTTATGGGGACGAGTCACCGTGAGCATATTACACTGGTGCTCCAGGCTCCGCACTGGCTGCCTATAGTCTTCCGGGCCTGATTCAGGGTATTGGTTTTGACCTATAAAGCCCTATATGGCCGCGTTCTGGAGCGGCCTCTGTGGTCTGCTGGGGGTGCTTTTCTCAATGTCGCCTGTGTGGCCCGGGGGGCCACTATGGAGAAGGCCTTCTCGGTTTGCCACACCTAGGCTGTGGAACTCCCTCCCGGTGGAGGCCTAGGTTGCCCCGGTTCTCCTCTCCTTCCATTGTATCTGTAAAACCTGGCTGTTCTGCCTGGCTTTTGGCGTGGGTGTAGGGTGGGATGGGGGGAGGGGGTGGTTTGATTTTGTGCCTTCCCTTTTTATTGCATTTTATGGTTTTACTGATTTTATATGTTTTAACATGTAAGCCACCCCAGGCTGCTTGGAACAGGAAGGGTGGGGTATTAAATGATTTTATAAATATAAAATAAATATAAATATAAATAATAAAACGTAACACCCATTGTATCAGTGTTAGAGTGTCTGCGTGAAAAGGGACATAGTGGGAGACTGCTATCATGTCTCCCTTTGGTCAGTGACTTGCAAAGGCCTATGAGCAGCCGATCAGTCTGGTGGCTGACCCACTGACGTGGGTGGCTGACCCAGTTTGTACAGGCAGGTGCTCTGTGGCCACCCATTGCCACAAAGCTATTTGACTTGCCCCACGTGGAGCACTCCAGATTTCCCTGCAGTGCTCCATGTGTGGTCATGAGTAGGTGCTCCGTGGGTCATGGAAGCGTGGATCCCCCCCCCCCCCACCTTCAGACAAGCAGTGGGCTCCGTGGCTCCTGGGTGTCAATCTGGGGTAACATCTTGTCTAAAAACACCAAGGCCACCCAGTGAGATCATGGGTAAAATGCTATTTGAACCCTGGTCTCCCAGGGTCAAGTCTAACAGCTTATCCATTCGTTTGCAGTAGCAATCCATATATATTGTAAATGTTTAGTCTATTTTCCAGGACACAACAGCTTTGGTATCTCTGGACCCGACCACCTCATAAAAGAAACAATTTGGTTTTCAGTTATGTTCTTTTTCTTTAAATGGTCACCAATAGAAATCTATCTCAGAGATTATGTGTTCCTATTATATGATTAAAATCCTATTATAATAGGATATTATAATTATAATCATTATAATATGAGGACATCACAAATGATTTATAATGTTAAAGATCTAGAAAGATGTCACGCTATAGTTTTTTGCTTTCCAGTGGCGATTACCTCATTGGGAATGGCACTCGCCTCCTCTGTACATTTGCAAATGCTGTCAGGTTATCTCAGAACGTCTGACACCTGACAATAGTGCACGTTGGCAGGAGGAAGAGAGGACGAGAAACTTAGGTTAAAAATTACAAAACTGCAAAGCTCAAGAGAAACAGGGAATGCCTATATTAGGAAAATACACCTGTATAGCTACACCTGCCAAGGTACATGGGAATGGTGATGTCTAATATGAAGAGCAAGCAATAGTGAATAACACATCATATTTAGTGCTAATGTGGCACTTTCCATCCTTATATCTCAAAGAAATGAACAAGCACATGGTAATCAACTAGAAGCATACAGAGAGATACCCTGACAGAGTATTTTGTGCATAGAGTCCCTTGTTTTATTGTAGCTTGTGCTATGAGTAACAACAACCTTCTTTATTTGCATAGTCCTGATCCTGCAAACACTTATGAGAGATCCTCTGAAATTGAAGGCTTTAGTCCAGCTCTTCTGCTCCAACACAGGAGTGTGCTGTACAGTTCAGAAAAGGGGTTAACATATGGTCTTTGCTCTCTCCTGCTAATGGACCAATTGCATGATAAACCACTTGCTTGGAATAATTTAGAATACCCCCAAGGCTGCTTATAGCAGATTGCCCTACTCCCTGCAGGGTGAGGCTCTGAAGGGGTGAGTCACCCCAAATTGCCACAAGATTGGAAGTGGGGTTGTTGTGGAGCGATTGCTGTGACTAATTGGCCAATTAGGAATTCCTAATTACTCTCTGCTGGAGCAGGGGAAGAATCTGCTAGCCAGATGAGAGGAAGCAGCTATAAAAGCAGCTCAACTGGAGTGTTTAGAATAGAGACTGATACGGACAAGCTTGCCTGAGAGTACTCCAGGCAAGGAGGAGGAAAGAGGCTGGAAGTTTGCCCAGTGGCCCTGATACACACAGGACATTCCATGGAACTGGTTGGCCAGGGGTCCAGGCAGAAGCCTAAGGAGAAGCCTGCCTGACAAGAGAGGAAAACCACAGCCTAAGGGGGCTTGTAGCAGGGCCCTCTAAGCATACCTCTGAAGTGTCCAAGATTTTCCAGAACACCCCTGAGTTAATCCCTCTTTTGTTATCTGTCTGGCACTCATAGAAAACCGCTGCAGAGTCTCTAGGAAAGGAGGTGTGAAAGACAGCAATTAGGGATGGGCAAACACGGTTTGGAAGTTCGGAGTTCAGCCCAAACTCAGCCTGTTTGGACGACAAAACCCGAACCTGAATCCGAACACGAACTGACCGAACCGAATTCAATTCCGAACGCCGAAATGACCGAAAAGTTCGGTCAGTTCGGTTCGCGTTCGGGTGAGTTCGGGTGACTAAAACGACAAAAACGTGGTGTCACTGGAAGGCCAAACGTGGCACGGAGGGGGAGTCAGCTGAGCAGCAGACTTCCAGGCACCAGGGGTGGAGAGGCTTGGAGTAGCAACCAGCCTGCTCAATCACCATCCCCTTTTGCCTCAGACCACTGGCTTCGCAGTCTGCAATTGGCCACGGGCTAGGCTGCACAGAGCCAATGGGGCTAGCGGTGAGGTGGGCGCAGCATAAAACAAAACTGATTGCCTCCCCCCTTCCCAACACCTTCTGAGCTAGTCACTGTTCCTGAACAGCAGGCGTTTCAGAAGGCTCCCTCTCTCCCAGCAGTTTTTGTTCCTTCCTATTCCTAATCCATTGCCATCCTCCTCCTATTTCACCCATCCAATCCATTTACCTCCATATTATAATTTATTTAGATTATATTAGATAGATTTAGGTGTTATTTTTGTTTTTACCCCTCCCTGTGTTCCCTGTGTTCAATCTTCCTTCCTCCCTCCCCCCTCGATTGAATCCTTTTCCTTGCATATTCATTGTCTCCTTTCAATTTTACTTGTTACCTGTTAAATTATTGATGTAAAATGGTTAAAGTTTAAGTTTTAAAACTATAATTGTTAAGGGAATTTGAATATGAAGTGAGTTGAAGTAGTATTATGTAATATTTTGTTATATATGTATTATAGGATGATGGGGATGTAGTGGTGTTGTTGCAATGGCTAAACAATAAAGTATTGATAGATTGAATCCTTTTCCCTCTCCCTCTTATTCCATCCCTGATTCCCTTCCCCTATTTTAAGTTTTGGATTTATTTAGAGTTGGAATATTATTAGATTGATTTTCATTTCAGTTTTGTACCCCTCCCTGTGTTCTTTGTGTTTCCCCTTGTGTAATACTGTATATATATATATATATATAGTTATTAGATAGACAGTTACTAGATTACTAGATAGATATACATAGTAGTTAGCTTACTTATAGAGATAGAGTGTGTTTGTAGGACAAGGCCTTTGTAGTTAATTATTAGGATATTCCATTTTGTTCAATAGGTTTTAGAGTAGTTAATAGCAGTTAGATTTAGTGTAGAGATAGATAGATATATTTAAAAAATACCCACTCAAGCCCCAGGACTCACCATCGGGGTTCTGGGGCCAAGTTACAGGCAGGGAGGGCTGTGGCCAATATGTATCTAGAAGCTGCCACTCTAGCCCCAGAACCCACCGCCATGGGTCCGGGGCCATCATTCCTCACACAGAGAACCGATTTTCCAAAGCATCAGGAAACAGCTATTCCAGCCCCAGGACCCACTGTCACGGTTCTGGGGCCAAGTTACAGGCAGGGAGGGCTGTGGCCAATATCCAGAAGCTGCCACTCTAGCCCCAGGACCCAGCCTCATGGGTCTGGGCCATTATTCCACGCACAGATAGCCAATTTTCCAAAGCATCAAGAAACAGCCACTCCAGCCCCAGAACCTGCTGCTAGGATTCTGGAGCCAAGTTACAGGCAGGGAGGGCTGTGGCCAATATGTACCTAGAAGCTGCCACTCTAGCCCCAGGACCCACCATCATGGGTCTGGGGCCATCATTCCTCTAAAACAGGCGATGTCATTCCAACGCACCAAGAGACAGCAAGTCCATCCCGAGGACCCACCATCAGGGTTCTGGGGCCAAGTTACAGGCAGGGAGGACTGTGGCCAATATCCAGAAGCTGCCACTCTAGCCCCAGTGTCATAGGTCCGGGGCCATCAGTACTTGCACAGAGAGTCAATTTTCCAAAGCCACTCCAGCCCCAGGATCCGCCGTCAGGGTTCTGGGGCTAAGTTACAGGCAGGGAGGGCTGTGGCCAATATGTATCTCAAAGCTGTCACTCTAGCCCCAGGACCCAGCATCATGGGTCTGGGGCCATCATTCCTCGATCGGAGACAATGTCATTCCACCGCATCAAGAAACAGCCACTCCAGCCCCAGGATAGTAGAGATTGCCATACTCCCTACAGGGTGAGGTCTTGAAGGGGTGAGCCACCCCAAATTGCCACAAGGTTGGAAGGGGGGTTCTTTTGCTTGTTGCACTTGGACCCAAAGAGGAATCAGTGGTCTTTACAAACTGGAAACAAGGGATTGTAATTGTTATACTGCAAGTAAAGTGCCCTGGGTGCTGATATCCAGAGAGGTGTGGTCTCTTGTTTGTGATTTTAACAGAAGTCATGCAAATACAAATCCTAAACATTTTGGGACAAAAATTAAATATTGGGGACTTGATGTAGCAAGGCAGAGGGGAGGGGGAAATATCCCAGCAATCAATAGACATGATTGACACATCCAGGCTGGCCAACTGGCATTCCAAATACACCCTGCAGCACTGTGACAAGGAACATAAGAGAATCTCTTATTGGCTCTTTCCTAAGCAGATGCTTCCAACTTCCTAGTAAGAACCAGGGGGCCTTGGGGTGGGCACAGCACAGAATGAGGATACATGATTGATATTTCTTCTGGTCAATTGGTATCACGAACCCATCTTGGACCACTCTGGCAAACATAAGAGAATCTCTGGTATAGGCTCATTCTCTGGAGATGCTTCTCAGGCTTCCAACTTGCCAGTACCCAATAACTGAAATCAGGGAGGCTTGGGGGTGGGCACTGGGAGAAAATATAATCTTCTGCCAAGCTGCACAGCCCCTACCATGGCTAGATCTTGTGTGCCTCGTAGGCTGACTCAGTGCTCTCTGTGTATGACTGACTGCTGTAGCCTTCAACGTTACTGAAAGAGATCAAAAAAGCATAACTCTGCACCTACTCTCCCCCACGTATGCCCCCACAAATTTTGGGGTGCCAATGACTGAAGCCTGTGCCAGTGCCTCTGGCACCTGCTCCTCCTCTGCTCTGCCCACCTCCTCCTGTCTTCTTCAGTCTCTGTAAAAATGCTCCAAAAAGCAAATGTCTGCATCTAATAAAACCTCTGTAGTTTAAACAGAAGCAACACCTGCAAGTGATTTAAGGAAATGTACAAATTCTCTTAAAATCATGAAATTGATATTGCTTATAAAATTTGGACCCTTCTTTGGCTCCACCAGGCTTTTGGCAAGGGAGATGGGTGAGGGGGTGGGGGGTTATTATTTTTGGTGGGCGATGGGTGGGGTTTTCATTCATTCATTCATTCATTCATTTGAGTTTCTTCTATCCCGCTTCCTCCTGCTCACAGAGCAGCTTGGGGCGGTTTACATAGAAGTACTCTCTATAAAATCACAATTAAAATATACAATTTAACAATTTAAAATCCAATTAAAATATAATAAACTAAAAGGTCAGAATCAATAGCCCCCTCCCCTAACCTACCTCCACCCCAGTCGGGTCACACACCCCTCACACCAGGGGGCCAAACCCGACCCTCCCCAACCCAGTCCCCACCCTCCCCCTAACACTGGGAGAGGGAGTCATACCCACCTCCAACCTAAACCATCCCCTCTCCCCAAAACAACCCCAACCACTCTGCCCTACTAACCAACCATTCAAGTCTTACAGTTTTCTCTCTTAAAACCTGCAGCCTCCCCTGGCCCCTCCTTCAGACTCACCTAAGGGCCGCATTGGTGCACCCCTTAGGTGCGGTGGAACCATACTTGCTGCCACTTATCCCCCTCCCACCGGAAGTTCCTCCTGGAAGGGGAGCCCCTGACCTCACCCCCTCTCCTTTTACAGAGGAGGGGGGTGATGAAAGATGAATGTGTTTTACTGTGTGGGTTTTTTACGTCCCTCTCCCCGAGTCTCCACTGTGGGGAGGCTGTTTTTCCCTCTTTTACTTTTGCCCCTTTGGGTTGTTATTTTATTATGTATTTTATATTTTTTATATTGTAAGCCTCCCTGGGCTGCCTTTGGTAGGAGGGGTGGGGTAATAAATTTTTAAAATAAATAAATAAATAAATAAATAAATAAATGTATCCAATCCTTCTGAAATTTGTCTGGGATAATTCCTTGGGTAAGGGGAACAACCTAACCAAAGTTCATCTAAATTGGATGGGGGTACACCTGGAAATGTATGTACAAACTATAAAATAATTAAATTGCTAATAAAATCAGGACCCTTTATCCAATCGTCTGAAAGTTGGAAGAAATTATCCCTTTCAGGATGGGTACAATGAGTACAAATTTCACCCAAATTGTATGGAAAACCAAGACGTTACAGCTGCAAATGTGTGCATAAACTACAGAAATTCAAGTGCTAGTAGAATTGGGACCGCTTATCTAATCCTTATGATATTTGTCAGGAATGATCCCATGGATAATGGGTATAATCATTCTAAACTTCAAGTAAATCAGATAGAAAATGAAGATGTTACAGCCAGAAATCAATTTCCCATAGAAATCAATGAGGAGGGAAAACCAAGTTCAATAACGATAACAAATTTATATATAACAAAATTAAGAAATCTGAAGGTACATAATAACAAAATAATAACAAAATTACAAATTCAGTAATGGGTCCCTGGTGCACACTCCTAACACACACACACATACACACAGTCTCATCAGAGGCAGGAAAAGACTAAGGAGCTGTTACTCTTCAGTGTCCTCCTTTTTTCAGTTTATTTACGACCAAAGCCAAATCAACAGTCAGCATATATAAACACTGGAGAATTCTTCTACCTTAGGGCAATCTTTACATGGCAACTATGCCAGATTTAGTGCCCCTGTGCACCAGTGGTCCAGCTTAAAACAGTCACAACCCAGAGAATAATTTGAGCCTCCTCTGCGAGGCAAGGTTGCAGGAAAGATTTCTTTAGTTACTCAGCAGGTCTGTGTCATATGGTATGGCAGTTGAGTTATATCGCCTCATTTTCTAGAAATGAGTTTAGTGTAAAACTAGAATTTCCTGTGGGTTAGGGAAGCTATACTGAAGAGGATACTTATGAAAATTACATGGTGCAGGGCTGCATTGGTTTCAGTGCAGCCCTGCACCATGCATTTTTCATAAGCATTCTCTTTTAAAGGGGAGGTATAACTACCCTAGTTAGGAGGCAAAAAGAAAACCTACGCACACTAGACAAATCTTTGATTTGAGGTTGTGACCTTCTCCAGTGGCTTCAGTGAGGCAGCAAAAAAATAATAATTTAAAAAATCCTGAGTGCTGATCAGAGAACTGTGTTGTCACACTTTGATGTGCAGACATTGAGGTGAAGGAGCCAGGGTCTGTGCATGGCAGCAGGCTGGCAGACAGCCAGGCCTCAGCGAGGACAAAAATAAAAGATACAAGAAGGAGGAATCCATGAAAATGACTTGAAAAGACCAACTCAAAGTTGTAGTGAGGTTGCACTGAGCCCTGGTTCAGAAGTTGGAATGGGTCCCCCCAGGATCAGGGGATGCAGCTACAACAGGGAGAACACTACCCCACGAGTCTTGGTGCAGGCCCATCCCCTGTGTAGTGCTCCCCTTGGGCCAGCTGCTACCCTGCAGGGGTTGCCAGGTTCCACTCAGAGACTCTGGGATTTGATTGGCAGGCTCTAAGAGAAGCCCCAGTTTCTCTGGGTCAGTGAATGGCACCCCCTTTAACTTTGAAAAATCGGGTTTCTTGGGGGTGGCAGCAATGACAGGAGACAGTCCCATCAGAAAGGAGCAGACCGTAGAGACTTTCCCTCCTCCTTTCCAACATGGTACTTCCCTTAGAGAGTGTCATGGCACTCCATAAGGAATAGGGTCACATCGGAAAGAGGTGTTACAGGTCCATTGCCTTGGCAACCTGGCCTTGCCTCTCTGGCTGAAAGCCCAGAGGGAGATAATAGCCCTACAGGGGAGTGAGGGGGAAGACTGTATTGAAGGCCCATGGGACACCAAACTTCATGGACACTGGAACAAGGATTAGTGTAAATGGTGAGGATGGAAAGCTAATGTCCATGAGGCAGACTGCGATAATCCTTTGGTGGAGGTGGGTAAAGAGCCCCTTTATTTTTCTGTATAGGCAGAGGCATGAGACTAGGGTTGCCATATATGCACATTTTTCCAGGACACTTATGAAAAACCATGTTGCATGGCTTTGCATTGACTCTGGGTGCCTGGATGATCTGGGGGCTGGGGTGGGGTGGACATTTCAGGGGAGGCAGTGGGCTAAGCGGCGGCCACTACGGAATACAGCAGCGCCCTTCAGATATGGTCCCATGCCCCTTCTGATATGGTCCCACCCCCTGAGTGTGTCATGACATCACAGCCCTTAAAAGAAGGTGTGGCCAGACTGGAAAGGGGCGGGACCCTCTGTGCCCCACACCCTTTTGGCGTGGCCCGCCCCTGCCTGCCCCCATTTAGGTCAAAGTTTCAGGAAAGGCGGCATGCCTGCTTGCAATTTATGGGGATCCCAACTGGATGGGGTAAAGAGGCATCTCTGTGTACTCAAGGCAGAACAAGGACTTGACTGGAAATTAGTGTTTTAAGTATAGGTTCCTTAATGCCTGTGGGTGATAGGTCCAAGCTGGGGTGACTGCCAGCCTCAGATGTTAAGCACTAGTAGTCTCATCCCTACAGTCCTGAGACTGATTCTGAAATTGTGAGATTTTAAAAGTAAAAATACAATTTGGAGCTCTTTTATTTGGTTTTCGGAGAAGCTGTGAGTGCTGAAGCGAGAAGGGCGGCGGTTGGAGCAACGGTGGCATCGTTATCATACTGAAGCCGACAGATTGCGGCATAGAGCCAGTTTACAAGCATATGCCGAGGCGATGAGGGCATAGAAAAAAACTTTTTTTGCTGCTCTCATAGCATCTACAAAATCTCGCCCAGCGGAGCTTTTCCAGGTGGTGCAGGGGCTGGTCAGTCCAGCCTCCCTCCACCCTGGAGTGGAGTCATCTATAGCACACTGTGATAGGTTTGTGAATTATTTTGTGGATAAAATCGCTCGTATTCACTGCGATTTTGACGTTACACTTATTACACTAGGGGAACCTGAGGTTATGGACGTCACACCTTGTCTGGTTTTATGGGATCAATTTCAGTCGGTGACACCCACTGATGCAGCCAGGACCCTTGGGGCTGTTAGGGACACCTTGTGTGAATTAAATCTGTGCCCATCTTGGCTAATTAAATCTTGCAAGGAGACAATGGGGCTGTTGCTGGTGGGGGGTGGTCAATGCCTCCCTTCGGGAGGGCAGAGTGCCGGGCTGTCTCAAGGAGGTGGTGGTGCGGCCTCTGCTCAAGAAACCATCGCTTGACCGACTCCCTTGCCAAAAGCCATATGGAACAACTGGGTCTTACAGAATTGTCTAAAAGAGTGGAGGTCTGGGGCCAACTGGGCCTCTGCCGGGAGGGAGTTCCACAGCCTTGGTGCCACCACTGAGAACGCCCTTTCCATAGTAGTCCCCCAGGTATCCTGGGGGACCTCGATAAAGGCACCCCTGGTCGACCGTAGGGGCCGATCCAGAGCCCAGGGAGTGAGGCGGTCCTGCAGGTAGATGGGGCCCAGGCCATGTAGGGCTTTCAAAGCCAAAACGAACATCATGAATTGGGTCCAGAAGACTATAGGCAGCCAGTGGAGCACTAGTGTAAATGCTCCCGGCGACCCATCCTCGTAAGGAGGCGGGCTGCCACATTCTGCAGTAGCTGCAACCTCTGGATCGTCACCTTGGGTAGCCCCGCACAGAGTGCATGAAAAATAAAATAACTAAATAATTAGTTATCTGGTTTCAGCACCACATCACCATCGTGTACAAGTTTGTTCGTCTGCAGTAACCAGGACTAGAAGCTTTACTTTATTTTAAAAAATGAAATCTGAATTCTCCTGATTTGATCAAGAGTTGCCAGAACAAGAACAACTGCCTCTGGCCCGCGAGTCATAAGTTGGGGACATCTGCTCCAGTTGATCAATTGCTGAGTCCCCTCAATCAGCTCACTGAAGCAGAACAAAGACTGGTGCAGAGTAGACTACAAACAGGGGCACCTTCCTTGCATGCTCCTGGATCAGGGCACCTCCATATTGCCATGTAGTGAAAGCTTGTAACAAAGCCCTGGTTTTGCACTTTAAAGAGAGCTTGCTGGGCTGGCTAAGTATGTTTTTGCAGGCTCTCACAGCTGACTGCACATTTGCAGTAATTTCATGGCCTGTGTTGTAGAATCATCATAAATCAATACAAGAGGACACTTCTTGTACCATAGGGATCTTGCTGGCCCATTGATGTATGTGAAGATTCACAGTAATTTTGGTCAGAATTACTCTCCCCCTTTGCCCAAGATGAAAATTCCTTTGGAGGGGACTTTCTGTGAGGCTATTTAAATTCTCCTGTGGGTTTCTATGTGACAGCAGCAAATTCTTTTATTGCTCTTTAAGCTGGATTTTCCATGGTCACTTTTCCTAGGAGACCACTTTCGCATGAATTTCCTGGTCGCCTGGACCAGGACCAAGACAAATCTGAAGTCAGAAAGTTGTTTAATCAGAATAGGGCCAGATTGAGCAGGAACAGAAATGGTGGTGTAAATCGGCCAGTAAGTGGATGTAAATGGTAAAATAGAAGAAGATAACAAGAAATATGCGGTCATGAGAGATACAGCAGCTTTCACCCCATTCATTTTCTAAACAACCAGCATCAGATGTGTCCCTAAGAATTCCATGGATCTGACAGTGACACCTCTTTCACAAAGTGTTAATGTGGCCCAGAAAGTTCAAGTTCGAAGTAATAGCAGGCACAGAAATACAGTACATTTTAATGTAAGATATATTGGGAAACCCTCCAATTGAATCCACCAGGGGGCACCTTGCCTGTGGGATTCATCTACTGCTCACCTTCAGCAGTAAAGTATCCTGCAGACAGAATTTTCCTATGTTGATCCTCAGCCTAACCTATCAAAAATTCTGACAGACGCCTGCATTTTAAGCTTCAGGTGTCAATGAAGCAACTAAATGAGACGTTAAGGTGGCTCTTAAAGGGATTTAAATAGCAGAGGAGAAGCTCAGCAATATATTAAAAAAACCCCCAGAAAAGGTAAGACAATAAGATGCACTGCACCTCTGTATTGCTGGCTCCTATTTTTCTCTGAGTATAAGTAGCATCAATTAACAAAATTAAAAGGGCTAAAAGGAAAGGTGTCAATGAAATGAAAGGAGAGCTAATGAAGTTAAGATGTTGATCCTTTACGTTTCAGGTTTTAAATAGCCAGTTTGTGAATGATTTTTGTTTTTTGAGGCTTCTCTTGTGAGATGTTTTACTGGGAAAATATAGCTCCTAATTTGGCAAAATGGAATGGACTAAAACTCTAAAGAGAGCATGAATTGTACAGTATGTGTCCATTAGTGGAAATCAGAAAGTCAAAACAGACACAAGGTAATTTACCTTGCACTTGCATTAACAATATCCCCAATACTCTCAGTGTGGTTCACTTTAGGATAATAAAGCACCATATTCCACCCCATCACCACTAAGTGTCCTCATCAGATGTATCACTGCCATGGATGGCCGCGGGCGCTCTTTTTCCATTAGAAAGATAGTGCACCTTGTTAAGAGTTTTATTAACCCACAGTTCCAGCAACATTTCAATTAAGGATTTTTTTTGGGGGGGGGGGCAGATGTGGGGGCGTATAAATCGAAAGTAAAAATATCCTCCCAGCTGGCATAGTCCAAGATAAATTTTGTGTCTCAAAAAAATTCAACACTGATCACCACTTCCTTCCCCAGATTTGCTGCCAGGCAGCTCACTGTATTTCAGCTGGACTAACTGTAGCTCTTTGTTATCCAGTAGCTCTGGGCAGTGCACTGTTGTTACCTTGCAGATCTGATGACTACCATCTTGGTCAAAACAGCAAAGATGAAACTGGAAGCCTCCACAACTAAAGAAGTTATTCTCTACTGCTTGAGCTAAAGCGCCAGGCTGAAATAGGTAGATACACAACGTATTATGTGGCTCATGCACAGAAATGGACATGTGTGTGGCCTGAATCCCCAATAAGTTAATACCTACTTTCCCTAAAAGAATTGATGCTCCTTCTAAGTACCTGAAGCCCACGCTGGCTCAAATCCCACAGAAACCACTACATAGGCTCCAGTCCTAGACACACTTACTTGTGAGCAAAACCCCATTAAAATTAATGAGAGTTATCAATAGAGCTGAAATAAATATTCTCCAAACCCATTGAATTTAGGAGACCCAAACTGAAAATGGCAACGCAGGTAATAATAACCACTACCCATTTGTATTCTGTTGGGTTTCCATTTTTGTTATGTTGGGGGTTTTTTGGTTTCTGTTTTTCTGGATCAGTTATTTCAGGTTTTTTGTCATTTTAGTATTCTGGTTATTACATTTTGGCAATATTAGCACTACTACAATTGCCAAAAATGATAGAACTGAAGTACCAAAAGGACCAAAAACCCTAAATAATTGAAACAAAATAAACAAACAAAAATGGGAGGGAGGGGGACCAAATTCTGAAACAGAATATCTTAAAAATGGATATGCGAATGTTTTGTTTGTGGGTAGTATATGGATATTTGGGAAACTACCCAAAACTATGACTAATACTTCAAATAACAAATCTACTACTTATTTCAACTCTACTTATGAGTAATTGCACAACGGACAATTGTGTCCATTGGTGATAGCTGCCTTTTTGGTTTGTACAATGGGGATTAAGCCTTTATCTAAACCACTAATTTTAAAGACCTAAGATTCTCCAGTTTGTTCTAAACTCTGCAGGTGGATTGGCACATGTCCACTTATACTCTGTAAATTGTGCAAAGGCAGTTACATAGGCACAAGAGCCACTTTCATTGTCACTAGAGCGGTCACCTACCCACAAAAATGGGTTTACTTGTCAAATCCGTGGCAGCCAACCTGTCCAATGGTGGATCAGGAACTGTGGTATACCCAAGTGGTATCTGAATGGGTACCCAATTCAGCTTTGCCCTGGCTTACCTGGGAGTGTGTGTGTGTGATAGTGGTGATGGTGTATGGCAAAAGCACTGGCAAAATGGCAGCATCAGCAGTGATCTTCTGGGACTGTGGTGTGGTTGTAGTGGCAAGGGAGCAGTGGTGGGGCTCAGAGGCCTTTACAAGTACTAGACTGACTGGCCAATTGTGCAGCAGGCTTTGGAAGGGCCCTGTATCCCAGTGCTCTTCTGATACATTTCTGGTGCACTTCTAGGGTTCGTGCATGAGCCCTCTTGTTGGTCACCATGAAAATTATTATTAACCCTTTATATAGTACTTTCAAATACTCAATGGCGGGGTGTGTGAATGGATCCAGGGACCAGATCCCGAAACTGCAAATGAGCCAAATAAAAATCAGACAGTCTGTATTTGGCCCACAAGCTGGACATCCCTGATTCTATGTCTATCCTCTTTTTCAGGATTTGTGAGGATCAGTTCAGGATTTGTGAGGAATACCTGCGTTTTTGTATTACCTGTAGACTGGGTATTTAGCTGCCCAATATTCCAGATAGTACCGTTATTGGGGAGCCATCTTTTAATTTTTCCAACTTGTTCCGACTGTCTGTGTTGTTGACTTTTTGTACTATCCACTTCTTGTGATTCTGTCTTTTCAACAAGACAGAATTGAATGTCCAAGCAGGCAGCTTCTGAAATACCCAAGTGGAAATAGCTGGACTCCTAAACTATGGAAGAAACAGAGACAGATAGAAAAACAAAACAACAACAAAAAATTGGCAAAACAGAAAACATGGTAACAACAACCTGGCAAAAGGGTACCTGAACAAGAGGTAGTTAATGGCTACCATTTCCTGCATGAACTGACTGAGGTGGGTCAGGTACCACAAATTCAATAGGATTCTCTGGTACCCATTTCAGCAGTAGTGTCTTTTGGTCTCTGGTGGAGACAGCCCTTTTCAGGGTAAATGCATTAATTCTGTAAGGCTGATAAACAAGCATGTGTCTTAAAGGGATATCACTTTTATAACTTCTGCTATTCAGGTAAAGGGCTGTTGTCACTTTAATCCTTGTTTAGACATGAGACCCACAGAGGTTTTTTATATATTTGTATACTATTTATCATTTCTGATATCAAAATATCAAACCCTTGTCAAGATACCATATTTTGCTGTAAACTAATGAAATTCCACTCGTGAGCAATAGCCACCCCAGCACATCCCTAAGACCACTTTAAGCCGTGTTGAAACCATATGAGCAAGCTTGTTATTGCAAGATTTTTATCCTCACTTCCAGCTGCATTACACTCTTTGGTTTCTCATTCCTGACCAGGGAAGGAATAGGTTAGTTATCTTGGAAACTGTGCTGCTTTAAAATAATGACTGCTGCTGGGGATATAGCCTCTGTCTGGCTGTCATGGCTTCACTGCAAGCCACCTACCTATAAACTATGGATTACAAAGCTTCCAGAGATTTGAGGACTGGGAAAGATAATGAGAAGTGTAAGACAGCAAAGGATTCAAGAGGAGAGATGGGCCTCTATGGGACCCCTTCTTGGAAATGCCTAAGTCATGACAACCAATATCTGAAAATATTGTGCTGGACAAGTTCCCTACTAAAAAGCAGCCACCTCTTCTCCTGCAGAGCATTGTTCCTGGGCCTGTTTGGGCCTAGTCACACAAGGATTTCTTTGGGGGTAACTACCCCCTATTTTAATGTAACGTCTGTTGTGTTCACACAAGCACAGGGGTTAAAGAGGGAGTAATGCTCTCTCCAAACTAGTGTGGTTAAAAAGGGGAGAAAGGACCCATGGAGTTAATTTGTGCCAGGGCTTGGCCAGACTCAACCCCAGGACCTCTTCCACACCCTGTCACTGCTATTACTCTGTAGAAGCAGCACTGGCCTTGGACCCATCTCTCTTCTGAAAAGGTGGGGGGAAGGGGGGACAGATGGTGCCAGCCAAGCAGCCTGTGCTTTAAAAGATGCAGATGACCAGTGCAATGGGTGGAGTAAGAACATCATTAATGAAAGCCAAATAAACCAGTCAGGGATTGTCCCCATACACCACCACCCCTGCATTTCCATACCTTAAATGACCACGATCTGCCTTTTCCTGGCCTTCCACCTTTTGGGGTGCACACTCCTACCTTTCCAGAGATCAGCCCCCTCCCTTAAATTGACTTGCTAGGGTTGAGCCCTAGCAGCCCCTCCTTCTCTCCCTGTCAATAGCTGGTTGAAGGTGGTGATGTCAGCCTGCAGGCCTGGCCCGAAGCAAGTGCTAGGGAGTAAGAAAATAAGAGCAAGGAAAGGAAGGAGATGGTGGTATTGTCAGGCATGACAGGACAGATCCACTGGTCACTCTAGATGCCCTTGATGCCTCTGGAGTCAAGAAGCCGGACTTGCAGGGAATGTTTGAGTCACAGTACCAGGTGGGCTTTTGATTTGATTGTTTGTAACATATTAAGCACTGGAAAGGGAGGGGCTGAGGGAGCAGAAGGAGAGGTCAGGGGGAGGGAGCAGGAGGGGTCTGGGGGAACAGGATAGGGCTCTGGGGGAGGGGCCTGGGGGAGCAGGAAGGGGGCT
>QEPC01010225.1:273655-287270 GCA_003113815.1 Sphenodon punctatus
GGGTTTTTAAGGAGGGAGTCGAATGTAGAGAAGAGGTGGCGAGGGTCATGAGAGAAAGATTCGATCCTGGAGGCATAATAGCATTGTCTATCTAGGGAGATAGCCGAGGAGAGGGAGGAGAGGGAGAATTTGTAGTGGAGGAAGTCAGGGAGGGAGCGGGATTTGCGCCAGAGGCATTCAACAGCCAGGGTGCAGGAGCGGAGGTAGCGGATGTTAGGGGTGAGCCAGGGGCGGTGGTTTGGGGGCCGGATGAGGCGGGAAGAGCGGGGGGCAAGAGAGTCAAGAGTTGAGGAGAGGGAGGTGTTGAGAGCGGAGTTGACAGAGTCAGGGGAGGAGGAGGAGAAAACTGAGGTGAGGTGGGGGGATAGAGAGGAGGCAAATTCCATAGGGGTGAAGGCCTGCATATTGCGGAATGGGCGTGGAGAGGGGGAGGAGGAGGGGGGTTGGTGGGAGAGGCTGAAGGAGGCGAGGAAGTGATCAGAATTAGGGCAAGGATCAAAGGAGAGGTCAGCAAGAGAGCAATTTTGTGAGAAGATGAGGTCGAGGGAGTGGCCATCAATATGGGTGAGGGAGTCGGTCCAGAGTCGGAGATCAAAGGAGGAGGTCAGGGAGAGAAAGCGGGAGATAGAGGGCATGGAAGGTGTGTCGACGTGAATGTTGAAATCACCAAGAATGAGAGCGGGGATGTCATCAGAGAGGAAGAAGGTGAGCCAGGATTCAAAGTCTGGGAGAAAAGAGGAGAGGGAACCTGGGGGGCGGTAGATGACAGGAACACGAAGGTGTAGGGGGGAGTATAAACGCAGAGGATGGGCCTCAAAGGAAGGGAAGGAGAGGGAGGGAGGAGTGGATAGGGTTTGGAATTGACAGGGATTGGCAAGGAGGAAACCCACGCCACCCCCCTGGCCCTCAGGGTGGGGTAGGTGAGAGAACGAAAGGCCCCCCAAGCATAGAGTGGCTGGGGTAACAGAGTTGGAGGGTGAGATCCAGGTTTCAGTAAAAAAAGGCTTGTGAGAAGAAGCTCTGAATGACAGTACTTGAAGTAATTTTTTCCTTCTTATGGTATCCTTTGACATTTGTTCAGTAGTGACTAGGGATGGGTGAACAGAACTGAGTTCAGAAATTCAGTTCGGTTCGGAAATTCGGTTCGGAAGCTCGGTTCAGTCGACCGTACTATTCGAGTTCGGTCCGAACTCCGAACTTCCAAACGAAGTTCGGAAATTCACACCCCATTGGACTAAATGGAATGTTATCTTTTAGGGATTGGCGAACAGAGCAGAGTTCGGAAATTCGGTGCGGTTCGAAATTTGAGTTTAGTTCGGAGGTTCGGTTCGGTCTGAACTCCGAACTTCCGAACTTCCGAACCGCGTTCGCCCATCCCTTGTAATGACTTAGAAGGAAAAGATATACTTAACAAACTGCATGTCCTACTTCCTATAGCATCTACATGTCCCTTGGAGGTTTTTGGTTAAACTAGTGACCAGACCTAGTGAAGCTTACTTTGTAAGATCACAACTGAAGATGTTCTATGAATATAGTTCAGGGGTGGGGAACCTCTGGCTAGGGGTGAAATGGCAAGCGGCAGCGGCAACTCTTTTTGTCAGACATGTCCAATCTGACACCACCTTCATGTACATGGCAAACTCCACTGAAGCAGTAGCACTTCCCAATATTTTCTGCCACTTTCCACTCAAGCATATCTCTGTTCTCCTTTTTGAAAGTTTCAGAGACTCTTGTGGACTTCCGTGAACTGTCGTAAACCTTCAGGAACTTATGTATAATTTCGTAAAATTACATAAATTGCTGTGAACTTGAATAAATTGCTGTGAACTTCCATGGGACAACTGCTGAAAATTTACGTAAATGTCACTAAAACTGCTGTAACTGCCATAAATTGCTGTGAACTATCGTAAATGCCAGAAAAGTTATGTACACTCCCATAAATTCCGCAACTGCCGTAAACTACTGTAATTTTTTTAAACTGCTGTAAATTGCCGTGAAGTATCATAAATTGCCATTCATTGCCATCAGCCTGGTAGCAGACAAGCCGAAAAAGTGGCAGCCCAAAACAGAACGGCAAACAATGCTGCTGCTTCAGGTCTACCACTGGCCTATGGGCTAAATCAAACCCATGGGCGAGGGTTTGTTTTTTTGTTTGTTTTTTTACCCTTTCCAATTCCTGGATCTGATACAAGGATCCAGTTCCTACTCAAAAATACTGGAAGAGTGAGCTCAGGAAAAGAGAGCAGACATAAGGGCATGCAGTCAAGAATAGGGAATAAATCCAGGGTGTAGATCTGTGATCAAGGCCCAGGCTGTCCCAGCCCTTCCTTCTTCCATCCAAGAGTACATCCTGAAGCTCCACCGTTACTACTTCAATCCAGCCTGTGGAACATGTACTAATTTTGAAGGTGGCCAGTGGGTGGGAAAAGGTTCCACACACTGGTATAGAAGGTAGGTGAGAATGAAAAAAATAATTCACCTATGAGCTGGAAAAGTGGTTGGATGAACTTGCATCCTAGCGCCTGTATTCTGATAGATTCTGCATCTGTGTAGACCCGTTAAATGCAGCAAAACGACCAAAATCTTGTGCTAAGCACTATTAGTAACACTAGTACGACTAATCAAGGTGGAAGTCATTTCACTTCTAAGTGCTAAGAAAGCTTATGAGGAGGGCAGTTAAGTGACTATGTTGTGTTGAGGACACACTTTGGCAGATGTAAGTTGGTATTCATGCTATTGGCCTGACTTAGCAGAATACCAATAACGTTGACCTGAATTGGAGATAGAGCCCCAGCAATCTGCGTGTTACTCCTGAGAAGGTTTTAGCATAAAGAAAAAGGAAACCTTCCACAGAGTCAGTCTAGTATCAATCACAATACGATAAAAACAGTTCAAGAGGGAAGTAAGCTGTTCAAAAGGAGTAAGCAGACTTCAGATTGAACAGAAAAGGGAAGAGGCTCTCCGTCTCTCAGGAATGCTGTAAGTGAGATGACTTTGGATAAAAACAGTTATAAATTAGCATTGTCCAGGTTAAAGGACCCCAATATGACCTACCTTTTAAAGATAGTTTAGGTTACCTTACATGCTACCCAAAGTCTTCCTGATTTATTTTTTTTAGATATTCAGTTTCCTTTTAAAATAATATAAAATCTACTCATATGCTAGCATGTTCAAACTAAGAGAGTGAAACCTGCTAAGAGCAGTGCTTATTGTGGGGGGAGAGGTACAAGGGTTCAGCTCTCCCCCAGACGTCCTGGTGGGGAGGAGGGAGTGTGGTAATGTGTAATGAAGTAGTAGTAGAGTGGTAGTGGTGGTCCGCAGATAGGGAGGTTAGAGGAGGAGGAAGTATGAAGTCCTCACCCCACAGCCCCAGCAGGGCAGAAAGAGAAGAGGGAA
This sequence comes from Sphenodon punctatus, assembly GCA_003113815.1. Lineage (NCBI taxonomy): Eukaryota > Metazoa > Chordata > Lepidosauria > Sphenodontia > Sphenodontidae > Sphenodon > Sphenodon punctatus. Next base: position 277,052 of record QEPC01010225.1, read on the forward strand.
GACCATCACGATGAGGTTAAGTCTATGTAAGCTTTCTATGGGGCCATGTGACTTCACACCACTCCCAACCTAGAGCTCACACTGTAGTCTCACTAATCAAACTTAATAAAGGTGAAGTTTGTGCAAATATTCTCAAGCCCTTCCTTCAAATTCAAAGATCCGTTAATGGAAACCAATCTCCTAGTATGATTTGTGAAGCCCAATTAGCTTCTGCCTGGCTGTTTAGCCTATAACAGCTACATAGATACGCAGACAACAGTCACAATGCTGCAGAATGCAAACCAGAGATTAAATGGAAGGTGCAATTAAAGGCTATCCATTCTCCCAGTTGCTAGCAGCAAAACAAAGAGAATGTATCAATAGGAAAAGACAATGTGATTTAAGGTTTAAGCTTCCAAGGGATAGGTAAAAAGAAAGCCAAGCAAACATTAGTCCTTTAAAAACACTATCTTCAGCTTGCTGGAGCTGGGGTTCCATGACCTTTGAGGACTGCGCGAGATGCATTTATTTGGTTTCACATTTGATTAACTGCTTTTGTTTTGTGTTTTAATTTCCTGTAATTGAAGCACATCGCTGCCATGGCAATAGAGCCGATAGAAATGAGGAGAAATAAATAAATAAAAGTTCAGAACAGTTTTGACCGAGCCCAGGCTAATTAGTGTGTAAAACAAATAGACAAATGGTTTCTGGGATTTGTGTCAACTGTATCCAAATTTCTTCTGTCTCTCTGATAGCAGCAGAACCCTTTCGAGACGTTTAAAAAAAAGACAGCAGCAGATGGTGCTGGGAATACCCACAGAAAGATATCTTCATGCACAGCCAGAGATTAGTAACAAACCATCCGGCTAACAAATATTATGAACCGATGTACCAATGACCATTTCCTGGGATGTTAGTGTGAGTAGCACCACCACCAAGTGACTAACAACTGGCCAGCGCCAATCACTTCACTGTTCGAGTTTGGATAAACATGTCTCAGTCTTGATACTTCATGGAATTGCCCTAACCCTTGAGACTTGATACTAGGGTGATAGGGCTTGACCTTCCCAGCACTCATGCATGACCAAAGCTCTCTATAAGAGGTACTGCCACAGTCTGCCTACTTCATCTTCAGGATGTGGCCTGGCAGAAAGACTCTTCTGTTCTAGCTAGGTACCACTATCAAAGGCATCTCTGTCATCCATTCTATTGCAGCAGGGCCTTGCAGTTCCTTACCAGTATCCCACTGCTGTACCTAAGCCTGTGCTCCAAGACAGAGTCCTTCACTTCTGTCCAATGTGCATCAATTTAACAAAGAAAAGTAGATGCTCCTAAAGACGAAAAAATGAGACTCTACCACTATCACACGGCAAAAGTGAGTATTGATTTCTTGAAACACTGAACAAAGAATTTGATTGGTTCTACTGTGGAGCTTCTCCATCCTTCTTCTGCCTAACTTTGGTACAGGTTTAAAGAAAAACACACACATCCTTGGTCTAAACATAGCTGTTGCAACAGCTATCATACATACGTTTGACTGATCTGTGGTGTTGTAGCCTTATGAACAAAGATCCCAAACAATTCCCTTTATTGACAAAACGTCTGACTGCAAATCAAACAATTCATACTTAACTGGAAACTGAAAATCTAGCAAGTGGACATGAAATGTAAAACAGGTTCTTGGACTTTTTGACAATCTCGCTCCCTACCTCATCCAGCTTATAACTGTAACATGTTACCGTAAGAACAGAGTTCTGTAGCGTTGGTTGTACACATTTACTGAATAACAAACATTAGTCTGAATTCAGTTCTTGGTATTATTCTGTTGTTAGCTGCCCTGAGTTTTTAGGGAAGGGTGAGATAAAAATTGGAATAAATAAATAAAATAAAATAAAATAAAGAAGCAAGCAAGCAGCTACAGCTGCATTTGACCCTCAAATGTATACTCTGTATAGACCAGGGCTGGGAAATGTTTTTCCAACTGAGAGCTATTTTGAAAATTAGCACAAACTCTGTAGACTGGATAGGAATTGAGGACAGGGTGCTTAAAGGGTATTTTCAGAATGGGAGAAGGCAGAGGAGGGTCCTGATCATGGATCCATGCCATGGATTCATCCCCTATCCTGGAGTGCATGACCTCACCCCACATTCTTCTCCTGAGCTCAGTCTTTCAGTGTTTGCTAGTAAGACCTGAATCCATGGGCAAGATCCAGGAACTGGAAAAAGGCCAAATTGTCACGGGGAGGGGGCTGGGAACACCTGGAAGGGGGCACAAACCACCTCGCACACAGGAAAGGAGGCAACCGCTAACAGGATGCGGTAGCCACCTCACAGGGCACAGGCACCGGCAGAGCAGTGGAGAATGCCCATCAGGATACAAGTGTGGCCCAATACCCAAATTAGGATAGCGGCCTCTATCATCAACCCCTGTAGCCAAGCTTACAGGGGCTGAGTGTTTGGTGCTGCAAGGACTGGGGCTGTGGTGATTGGAGGAAGCTGCTGCTACTCTGCTTGTCCCTCCCCTTTCCCCAGGTAACAACTGCCAGGGCGGGGCCCTGTGGCCAAGCTTGCAGGGTCTGAGTGTTTGGTGCTGGGAGGACTGGGGCTGTGGTGATTGGAGGAAGCTGCTGCCACTCTGCTTGTCCCTCCCCTTTCCCCAGGTAACAACTGCCAGGGCGGGGCCCTGTGGCCAAGCTTGCAGGGGCTGAGTGTTTGGTGCTGGGAGGACTGGGGCTGTGGTGATTGGAGGAAGCTGCTGCCACTCTGCTTGTCCCTCCCCTTTCCCCAGGTAACAACTGCCAGGGCGGGGCCCTGTGGCCAAGCTTGCAGGGGCTGAGTGTTTGGTGCTGGGAGGACTGGGGCTGTGGTGATTGGAGGAAGCTGCTGCCACTCTGCTTGTCCCTCCCCTTTCCCCAGGTAACAACTGCCAGGGCGGGGTCCTGAGGGCACCAGCCCGAAGGCCGACACCCAAAGGGTGTCGGCCGTTGACTGGGGCCGTTTGCTGGGCCGGGGAACCCGGGGGCCCCTCCACTGGACAGACGCCCATCTTCGCTGTTGCTGTCGCCGCCTCACTAATATCACTGCTGTTACTGCTGTTGCGGGGGATGGCTTTTATCTTGTTTTAATTTGTGGTTTTAAGGGGTTTGGGGGGATGCAGTGGGCGTGGCTTGAGGGTGGGGGGCATGGGGAGTGGGTTAGGGTGGATAGGGCCTACCCCTCTGGTGAGAGGAGGGGGGGTGGCCCTTGGGGAGGGTTGGGGGGACCCCCTGTGAGAGGGGGAGTCCCGGGGAGATGGGCCTGGCCCCCCCAATGAGATGGGGGAGCAGAACGTGAGCCCAGAGCCTGCCCAGCTGAGAGTCACCCTGACACCTGGAGCTGCAACCCAGCACACCAGCACACCTGGGACTAAACCAGCGGCGATCCCCGGTGCTGAGAAAGGGGGCGGAGCCCTGCGCCGCTCAAGGAACTAAAGCAGCCGGGCTGCCTACGGCACCGTGAACGTGAGCCCAGAGCCTGCCCAGCCGAGAGTCACCCTGACACCTGGAGCCGCAACCCAGCACACCAGCACACCTGGGACTAAACCAGCGGCAATCCCCGGTGCTGAGAAAGGGGGCGGAGCCCCACGCCGCTCAAGGAACTAAAGCAGTCGGGCTGCCTACGGCAGCACCGTAGGCACGCACCTAGTGCGCGCGCAAAAGGGTGCAAGCCCTTTGGCGAGCCCTTCGGAGAGCCGCAGAGAGAGGGCCGGATACTATATGCAAAGTGCGGGAGCTCCGAATATCCACTGAGCTATGGAGCATAGTGTAAAATCGTGGAGACAGACAAGGATGGATCGGTTTCTACATAGAGAAGGCCAGATACTACGAGTAAACCTTGAAGTCCCCCCAGAGGTATCTGGTAATTTCTATCAATCCCTTCAAAGCCCCCGTGATTTACATTCAGCCCCGGAGGAGGCCTTGTCGGGAAGTCAGTCGAGCTCAGAAGCCCCGCGGGGCCAGACTGCTCCTGATGAGATTATCAGTGAGACTGGGGGCCATGTTCTTAAGGATGACGATCGGCTGGCTGCCTTTCTGACAGATCATGTTCTCCTCATGGCTGAAACTCTGGAATTTATGTTTGTTAAGTTGTCTGTTGTACAGGATAGCCTGGACATGATTACAGATCGATTATCAGTTTCTGGTGATCTCTGGGGGGGGGGGTCATACTCTTAGAGGGCCGTGGGGCCCAGGTGTGGCAGAAGTAAGGAATTCTTTGAAGGTGCCCTGGTTGGGGCTAAACCAGAGGGCTACAAAGCCTGTCTTGACCAACGCCTACCCTCTAGGGGTTCCCAGGGAGGTTTTTTCAGAGAAGGCGGAATCCTATGGGCTGCTTCCATTCTCCTTAATTTTTACTTTTACTCCTACTAGAGGGCGGCGAGCCCCTTCATGGGCCTCCCCACGTGACTTGGCCGAATACCTTAGACCTTTATTTTTAGATGACGTTATTACTAGTAAAGATATTGTTTCAGTTGGCTATTTGATGCATTCAGAGAATAAGCAGGTGTTATTGGTCACTTTTACATCTGCTAGACTCCCAGAGCTTTTTTTAGCTTATAAACCTTACCTTGAAGACCGGGCTATAGGCATTAGCAGGGTTTTCCATGCTGCTCCCAGACAGGGAAGGGGTTTGGCTGAGACTGTGCACCCCTAGGAGCCAGGGGTGAGCCAATCGTGCCTCAGCCCTCGGTCTCACTCCCTCCGCAAGAGTCACTTGGGGCGAGAGCGGCTTTGGAAGCAGCTCGTCCCTCTGTGCCTCGATGTAGGAGGGTTCAGGCTCGTCCATCTGTAGTTGCAGAGAGGAGGGGCCCCCACTTACGGCCCGATATTAGAGAGAGAGCCCCAGATCCCTTAGGGTGGGGAGAAGTGCGCCCTCCTTATCCAGATGGGGGGGCTGAACCTGTGGCAGCCTCCCAGCCACCCCAGTTCCGTTTTTTGCACCAGCTGGAGGCCCTATATGTACAGCTCGAAAACATCAAAAGGAGACCTATCCAGCTAGGTAAGATAGGGGTTTGTTGGGAGGCTTCCCCTAAAACCCCTCCTACAGCCGTTCCCAAAACCCAGAGTAGTCCAGCTGTTAGGATTGCTAGATCTTCAGTTATCCATTCTTCCACCTGGCTTCCCCACCAGAGGATGGATATCAGATCAGAATTGGAAGAGGAGTGCCTGTTGTTCCTGAGGGGTACAACAAAGGTCACCCTATCGGAGACCTTGATGCCCCAATTCGATCAGGGGTCCCCATGCACTGATTGGCAGGGGACGGATGGTCCCAGCGGAGGGCTAGGTAGTGCTCCCCCAGTGGCATCTCAGGGGGAGCAACTTTTTGCTGGCTCTTCTATACCGTTGGAGGACCCACTGGAGGGAGCTCATTTGGGTCCCTCCGAGGGACTCCAGGGAATAGCTGCCCCAAAATCACCTAACGGGGGAGGAAGAGTGCTAAGACCACGACCTAAGCCCCCCGGGATGGGAACTAAATGACTGGGGAGGGGCTCGCATGGTATGGGTTCCCTCCTGACTTGGAACATCTCAGGATGGAGGGGCCATTATAAAGATCCTGATTTTTGGCAATGCTTGGAGGGGAAAGACATTGTACTTCTCCAAGAAACTTGGCTTCCGAATCCCCCAATTGATGGTTATTGGAGAGGATTTGAGACCATTTGGGTGGATGCCCTTGAACCTAATACCCATGGTAGGCCTAGTGAGGGGTTGGCCTTATTTGTTGCTACCACTCTCTCCGCAACTGTGGAATGTTTGGGTTCTATTAAGGGATGTTTTTTACTAGTATGCTGTAACTTCCCTGACGGGACAGCTATCTTAGTGGCCAACGCATATGTTCCCCCTATGTACTCCCCATATTACAACCCTGACATCTGGAGTCACTTCAGGGACCTAATCCTTGTTGCTTTAGATAGGTATCCCAAGGCTCTGTTCATTTTTTGGGGTGATTTCAATGCTAGGATGGGTAATCCCGCGATGGCCCCTACCTTGGTCAGACTAGAGGATTCTGTTGATCCCCTGAATATTCCCTGCCACCAATCCATGGATTTGGTGACGAGTCCTAGGAAAATCCAGCTGGAGGAGTTGATGGTGGAGTTAGATCTAATCATACTAAATGGAAGAGTGAGAGGAGACGAAGCTGGGAATTTTACCTTTCACTCCCCCCAAGGCTCAAGTGTTTTGGATCTGTTCTTGATCCCCCCAAGCATGTTCCCTCTAGTTTCGGGTTTGGAGGTTGTTCCCTCTTTGATATCAAATCATTTCCCAATTGTCCTGCATATTGATATTACCCCTGAGGTTCAGGGGCTCTTTAATTCTACCCCAGAGTTTTACTCAGTGGAGGTGGACCCCCTCCCCTTAAAAAAGCGAAATGGTCCGAGAATTTTTCGCCTCTATGCCCGACCCAGGGTTGATTGCTGGGGGGGGGAGGGGGGTCTGGATTTTGACATCATAGGATGGTATACCATAGATCATAGACTAATACCCCTTATTACAGTTACATCAGGATGTTCCCGACACAAAGTTCAACCCAGGGACCCTTCCTTAGTGTGGTTTGATTACGAATGTCGGAGAGAGAGGAGGGCCCTTCAGCGGCTGGCAAGAAATTTAAAGACTAATCCTGATCCTGCCATAAGGGCCCAAATGAGTAATCAACGTAAAGCTTATCGCGAGATGAAATTGAGTAAACTAGAAACTTACCATAAGGAGCAATGGAAACTCCTGGCACTAGCAGCTAAAGATAGGGATACCAGGAAGTTTTGGAATATTATTCGAACATCTCAATTTAGAGTTGCACGGCCTAGGAGAACTAGTATCCACCCCCACATATGGGAAACTTTCTATCAGACCTTATTTGCCAAGCCTAAGGTGGTCCCAATTATGGTAGAGATTTCTCCTATCGCTGGCTTTCAGGAATGGCCTCCAGTTACTCCAGAAGTAGTAATGGAGCTTATAGCAGGCCTTAAATCAGGAAAGGCCCCGGGGGTGGACTACGTGACCCCAGAGGTGTTAAAGAGCAATCCGGATTGGTGGGCCAAAATCCTGGCCCTGCTCTTTACACACATAAATAACACTAGGACCTTTCCCTCTGCCTGGTTGACGAGTATTGTTATTCCTATTTATAAAAAGGGGGATCCGAAACTGCCTGCGAATTTCCGCCCCATAAGCTTGTTGAGTGTCATAGCCAAACTCTATACCAGGCTGTTATTACATAAATTGCAAAAATGGTTAGATGACAACTCCATTATTGAACCAGAACAAGCAGGGTTTCGGGAAGGGATGGCAACCTCGGACCATATTCTGATCCTTGCCGCCCTAATATCTAAATATACTACCCACCGTAAGAATCTTTATCTCTGCTTTGTAGATTTGGTTAAGGCCTTTGACTCGGTCTGCAGAGAACGCCTGTGGATAAAACTTAGGTCTCTCTCTGTAGACTCGAGACTTCTGTTTCTACTCATTAAGCTGCATGACCGTAACACCTTACGTGTTCGATACAATCAGAATGGGGCCTTGACCCAACCGGTAAGGGTCCAAGCAGGAGTCCGGCAAGGTTGTCTTCTGGCTCCGGCACTTTTTAACCTTTACCTGAATGACTCAGTCTCAGTTTTGAGGCGAGTTGATACACATGCTCCCAAAATAAGTGATCGTAGGACTCCTCTCCTGTTGTATGCTGACGACGCGGTCTTGATCTCCCAGACCCCTATCGGTTTGTGGTGCGCCATGCAAGCCTTTGGGGAGTTTTGCCAGGGTGAATTGCTGACCATCAGCATTTCAAAGACCAAGGTCCTGGTTCTGGGGAGAGGAGGGCGCCAAAGTCTTCGGCGCTGGGCCTTAGGCCCCAGTAGTATCGAGCAAGTTCAATCTTATAAATATTTGGGGGTGATTTTCACCTCAAATGGCAGCTGGGCAACCCATTGCTCAGCTGTCTTGCAATTAGCTAAGAAAACCATCATAGCTATATGGAGATTCTTCTGTGGCCATGGGGGAAGACAGGTATTACCAGCACTGCGAGTATTTAGGGCTAAAGTCCTTGGGCAACTATTGTATGCCTTCCCCATTTGGGGGCTTTCCTATCTTACCACTTTTGAACCAGTCCAGAACAGGTTCCTCCGTATGATTATGGGGGCCCATAAGGGAACACCTCAAGCAATTCTAAGGGCAGAGGCGTGTTGTTTGCCGATTAAAGCAATAGCCCTGAAGGCTGTGGTTGCCTATTGGGCTAAGATTGTTCTTCCCCCCCCCCCGCAAGGATTCGCTCCTAAGGTCAGCCCTTAATAGCGGGCTAGGGGCTGGATGGTTGCGAATGGTTGAACGGGAAGTTGCCCTCTTGGGGTTTCCTCCCAAGAGCTTCACTAACCTGGGATACCAAGCATCTAAGAGGCTGTTATTTAGTCGCATTCACGACCAAACCCTTCAAGGTGAGGGGTCCCTTATAGCAGCACAAAAAGTTGCTCCCCTTTATTTAATTCCGAATCCCCAGTTGACAACTTCCCATTATTACCTATTTGACTGGATGGAAGTCGAGGAACGTAAGATTCTCTTTAGAATGAGAACTAATACCTTCCCGTCCATGGAACTGGAGGGGCGGCTTAAAGGGATCCCTTGGGCATTGCGTCTTTGCCCCTTATGCCATCTTGGACAGGTGGATACCTTGGCCCATGTTTTCCTCCACTGTCCGGCCTTGGGAGGACCTAGGGATAAACATCTGGGGAGAACTTCTATGTTACTAAATCTGAGACCTAATAATTTGCAGAGCTTCCTCCAATTAGCCAACGCCGACCAGTCCAGGCTATTAGCCAAATCTGGTCTAGCCGCCTATAGAATTCGACGTCCATTCCTTAGTATGGTGGTCTAGCCAAGTAGCAATTTGGATCAGGGTATCTCGAGGCTCTGGAAATTTGTCTTCCAGTATGTAGTTGGGGAATTGGAAGGATTTGATATTATGTTGTTATCTTCGTAGTGCTCGTTGGGGGGGCAGACTTTAGATTTATATTTTATATTTTATACTCTATATTTTATATATTTACATTTATTACTTTTTTGCCTTGTGATTTATTTTGTTATTATTGTTATTATGTGTTTTTGTACTTGTTAAAGGGCATTGCCCAAACAATAAACAAACAATTTGATTTGATGTCATTAATCTCTCCCTTTCCACTGGCTGCTTCCCTCCACCTTCAAGCATGCCACTGTCACTCCCATCCTCAAAAAGTCCACCCTCGACCCTTCTGACCCCTCTAGTTAACGGCCGGTCTCCCTTCTACCCTTTGCCTCTAAGCTTCTAGAACGAGTTGTCTACTCCCGCTGCCTGAATCTCCTCTCTGCCAACTCCTCCCTGGACCCTCTCCAATCTGGCTTCCGCCCTCTTCACTCCACTGAAACTGCCCTTGCCAAGATCACCAATGATCTACTTGTTGAATGTTGCTAAATCTAAGTGCCTTTACTCCATTCTTGTCCTCCTTGACCCCTCTGCTACCTCTGACACTGTCGGCCACTCACTCCTACTGGACTCTCACCACTCCCTAGGCTTCTGTGGCTCTGTCCTTGACTGGTTTTCCTCCTACTTCTCTGACCGCTCCTTTAATGTGTCTCTTCCCAATTCCAACTCCTCCTCCCTCCCCCTCTTGGTTGGGGTTCCCCAAGGCTCTGTCCTGGGCCCTCTCCTCTTCTCTATCTACACCTTGTCCCTTGGCAAACTCCTTGCCTCCCATGGCTTCCAATACCACCTTTATGCTGATGACACTCAACTCTATCTCTCCACCCCCTCTCTCTCCCCATCTGTCCAAGCTCGCCTCTGTTACCGGGGTACGGGCTTTAGACAAACACACCTTCACCCCCTCACGGGGAGCGTGGTCAGAGCAAGGAGCGTTTGGGGATGAATGCCCGTCAGGATAGTGTGTGGGCCCTTCCTTGTGCAAGCACAGTTGGAAGTTCAGGCCCCTATCATCATAGGGCGCTGCTGACCACGGACCCACGGCTGCCCCACACACACTCCCGCACTCAACGTACTCCCGAGGTTGGGTGTGTGGGGGTTTCACCCCTGGGGGTGCAGGGGCCCAGGACAGGGGAAGGGAACGCAGGACACGGGCACTCACCTCCAAAATACAGGACACCACGACAGGGATAGGCAGGGCACTCACTCTCTTACAAACTTCCACTCTCACCTTCACACGTTCAAGGGACTGCAGGGGTCAGGCAGGGGTCCA
>QEPC01010225.1:292555-322563 GCA_003113815.1 Sphenodon punctatus
TTCCGCAGGGTTCCATTCTGTCTCCACTGTTGTTCAATGTGTATATGCAGCCCCTGGGGGAGATCGTGAGAGGGTTCGGGGTGCGATGTCACCAATATGCTGATGATACTCAGCTGTACCTCTCATTTTTATTTGACCCAGGTCCTGCTGTCTCGTTACTCTCCCAATGTTTGGAGGCCATGGCGAATTGGATGCGGCAGAGCAGACTGAAGCTCAATCCCGATAAGACAGAGGTGATGGTGGTGAGAAGGTTGGGGGAGGTGCTGGCCCCCCTGATAGGGGGTGTTCGCCCACCTGTTGCTCTTCAGGTTCAGAGTCTGGGGGTGGTTTTGGATTTGGGCCTCCGTCTGGATCGGCAGGTGGAGGCGGTGGCTAAAGCCGCCTTTCTCCAGCTGTATCTGGCATGGGGGCTTCGACCGTACCTCTCTGGGCCTGATCTGGCCACTCTCGTCCATGCCTTCATCACCTCGAGGCTAGACTACTGCAAAGCGCTCTACATGGGGCTTCCCTTGTTTCTGGTTTGGAGGCTGCAGCTCGTGAAGAATGCGGCAGCCTGTCTCCTGACGGGGACAGGGTGGTGTGAGCAGATAACACCAGTGCTCTGTGCTCTGCACTGGCTGCCTATAGCGTACCGAGCCAGATTCAAGGTATTAGTATTGATTTACAAAGCCCTGCACGGTCTGGGCCCCTCAAATCTCGGGGACCACCTCTCCCTCTATGCCTCACAGCGATCCCTTTGGTCCACCGGGGGCACCTTTCTGGAGGTCCCCTGTGTAAGACGGGGGGCCACAATGGAGAGGGCGTTCTCAGTGGCCGGGCCGCGGTTGTGGAACTCCCTCCCGGAGGAGGATCTCCTGGCCCCGGGCCTGTTGGCCTTCCGACGTATTTGTAAGACTTGGCTGTTTGCCCAGGCCTTTGGAGGGGAGGGTGGGGGGTGGGTTAATTCTTGTGGAGGGTGTTTTAAATTTGTTTTAATTAAGATGTTTTAGACTTTTTATGTTAAAAATTATTTTATATTATGTTGGAAGCTGCCCCGAGATGCCGTAGGCATGGGGGGATGGCATACAAATATAAGGAAATAAATAAATAAATAGGACACCGAGCTGTGCACCCCGGAGGAACCCCAGCACTTGTTCTGTCTTTCACACCAATTCACACCACAGGGGAGGGGAAGGTGCATGAGGGAAGTGCAAGGCAGTGGACTCAGGGTCTTGGAGAAGGTGTGGAGGGAGGAGGAGGACTTACAATGGCCACAGTGAGGGGGGGCCCACAGGGGGGGAGGAGAATCTCACTCAATGACGCACGCACTCACCCACACTCTCTCTCAGGAAACACAAAAGGTAACACTCACCAACAGCTATCTCACCAGGCACACACAAGGATTCTTTCCAGGAACAAGGACAGAGGAAGGGGAAGGGAGAGCAATGCAGTAGGCAGTCCAACAAACACAGCTATCACGATCGGGGGCCAGTCTAAGCACAGATCACCTAGCGCCGGTTTTTGTAGCGCTTGCCCCGCCTTTCTGATGCACCAGCAGCCGCAGAGAGGGGAGCAACGGTGCTGGTCCCGCCCCCGCATTGCGCAGCGCTGCCGGGCGTGGTGCTGCAGCGTCCTGTGTCTGTGGGGTTGCCCTGCCAACCCAAGGGCGCTGTAGCGGGGCTAGCTACAGTGCTGGAGGCGGGGGTCTCGGAGTCCGTCTGGGGTGCCCCTTATACAAATAAAAAACAGGTGTGGTACAGATGTGGGCTACAAGTTCCCACATCTGGTATATATCAGCACCTCTAGACCAACCATGAAGGATAATGTAAAAGATTTCAAAAGTTATTGCATTATGTACTATTAGTTTAGCTTAGTTTTATTACAGCATCAGCTCTCACCATGGCCAAGACAAACAAAGTGTACAAAATCTACAAAATAATACTCTCCTAACAAATACATTGACAAACATATACAATTTGACATAAATAAAAGACATAAAATTAAAATCTGTAGCCTCTAGGGCGGTATCCAAAGTGTCAGAGGTAAGGAAGCAAACCCTTAACGGGAGAATACAACTAAAACAGTGGGCTGTCTGTCTTTGTTCTTCAACAGAGAACAAGTGCAGACAACCTGACTCCTGTGTACCCTTGACAAAAGACAGGAACCAAAGCATTGCAATATATCCTTGTTCTTCAACAAAGAACAGGTGCGGATAACCTGACTCCTGTAAGGAAAGTCCGCTTCCCAGGATATAAAATTTACATACAATGATCGCAAGTAAAGGATATGAACTTCTGATAATATCAGTCTTATAAGCAAAAACAGCAAGCCTTTTGACAATGTCAAGGTCAGTTTGTTGAAATAACCAAATTAAGTTCTCCTTATTGGGATAGAATTTAACTTTTAATAAGACTGATAAGAAAAGAACCTCCTGAATTTTGGCAAAAAAGGGCATTCCAGGACATAGTGAACCACATCATCCACTACCCTCATTGAGCATGGGCACACTCTTCCATCTCTAGGTAAGCCCAAGCATTATGTATTATAATATTACAGTGGGGTCCTCTTAAGTAGAATTTCTCGAGCCATGTAAAAAAGTTTGACTTACCAGAAATTATACTTATGCAGGCCTGAAGGAAATGGGCCTGAAGATGGAGAACACTGATGCTCAGATTGGCACCAAGTTTCTCCGTTAGAGCAGACAACATGGCAGAGCTCTATGTGTGTATAATTCTGTCAGGTCTGACTCTCGGAGTCTTGGGTGGGCTGGAGTCAGGGAAACATGGTACTCATTCCCCTTACAGCCTACCTTTAAGCACATGCTGCCAAGAAAACATGAATGCACTCCAAGGTCCTGATATGTTTAGCTTGGTGGGTATACTCTATACACCTTAAAAATTGAGTTATAAGGATTCAGAATTCTACTTATCCAAATCAAGAAGCACTACATCCTCATAGCCCCGGAAATGAGAAAACAAATGAATTCTACTTATCCAGAAGTTCCAGTTATGCACGTTCTACTTAAGTGGATTCCACTATACTATCATCATCATTATTAACATATCCCCTCTCCTGTTCAATGTGTATATACAGCTTTTGGGGGAGGTTGTCAGAGAGTTTGGTGTAAGGTGTCATCAATATGCTGATGCCACCCAATTATATCTCTCTTTAAATCAGACCCAGGTCCAGCAGCCTCAGTGCTTACCTGGTGTTTGTCAGCTGTGGGGGACTTGAAGAGGGCAAGCCTCTTGAAGTTAAATCCTTGGTTGTAGGGAAAGCCAGGGAAGCGATGGCCCCCATCATTGATGGGGTCTGTCCTCCCCTGGTATCTCAAGTCCATAGTCTGGGGGTGCTCCTAGATCCGCAGCTCTGCCTGGATGTCCAGGTGGCGGCTGTGGCGAAGGGTGCATTTTGCCAACTACATTTGGTACATTGACTTAGGCCGTATGTCTCAGACTCGGACCTGGCCACGATCATCCTTGCTTTTATTACCTCAAGATTAGACTACAATGTCCTATATGAGTCAAAGAGGCTAACCTGACTGCATTTCTACCAGTGCAACAACTATCTCTGCACGGGGGAGGGGTGAAAAGAAGCAAGTGTCTGAGGATAACTTTCATATGTGTGTACTGGCTGTGGCTTCTGAACCAGTGACATCTACTGGGACTAAAGGCTTTTCACAGTAGACAACATGAGCTGTTCCATGGACAACATAGGGTTGCCATCTATCCTGAAGCTTTGACCCAAAAGGGGCAGGGGAAAAGAACTTTCCTGCCCATTTATGAGTGGCCACGCCTGCTTTGGAATGCCATGAAGTCACAACATTTCACAGGTGGTGGGGGGCAGAGAGCCTCTTTACATTAGAGAGGGGGCAGGAGAGCCTCTTTGCCCCACCTCTTTCCAACATGGGCCCACCCTCTGCTGCCCCTGATTTCTGTGAGTTATCCAGGTGCCCCATGATACCCCAAACAAATAGGAGCTTAAAATCCTGGATACCCCAGGTCAAACTATGGACCAATTGTGGATCAGCAGCAGTGCTCTACAGGCCACTGATTGTGAACCACTACACTAGACAACACTGCCTCTAAGGCACCTTCATAAATGCTCAGCTTTCATTTAGATAAAAGGTCAGATGTTTAAAAAGGCTGAGTGGGTGTTTTCAGAGGTGACAGTGGCACGGATTAATCTGCTTTAGTGCAGATTAATCCGGGTGCCACCATCATGTTTGAAAGTGGCCGCCAGATGTTACCACTGTCTGGCTCTGTAAATCTTCAAGTGACAGCCTGGGCTAAGCTCCACCATGGTTGGGAGCCAGTCGGCGGACTCAGTGTAAAGTGGACTATCATGTCTGATATCCCACTTTACTTACCATGATCCAGAGTGGCAGTGGGGACGGGTGTCATGGCAGCCGTCTGGCCATCATGGCGGCCCGTCAGCCAGAGGCATGGGGCGCTGTTCACAGCACGGGGGCGGGGATGTGTGCATACATGTCAGTGTGTTGCCCAGTCCCTCCCTGGCCTCAACCTTTGTAATGCTTCTTTGGCAGCCCAGTGGATTGCGGCTGGAATGATGGCTGCCTCCACCACCCGGAGAAGTCTGCAGCAGCCACAGTCATTGCGTAAAAGCACCCACTGCGCATGGTACTTGAATTCTGAACCTACATAAAACTGAAAGCAAAAAGCAAAACACCTTCCTGAATAAAAAAAAACCTGTGGAAGCCTCCTGCTGTTTGCTGTGCCTCTGGCTACAGATCAGATATTTTCTGTCTCAATACAGCACACCCCATCTGCCTGAATGTTGGCTGAATTCTGCAGGGCTAGGCTATATTGCAAAAATAATTTTACTGGCTATTTGAAAGAAATAATTGTGAGTGATTTTGTCCTTTGGTGCAGCCGGTAAAATAATTGGAAGTTATTTGGTCTTCTGTTGCTTTTTTCCTTCCAAACTACTTGAAACTGATTTTAATATCTTGGACACAATCTTTCTAAGCAGCTTAACTAAGAAGGCATTACTTGAAATTGCCCTGAAAAAAGCTCTCCTATAGGGAATCACGTAACAGGGCAAGGGAGGCAGGGGGCAGAGAAGGTCGTGGCTGGAGGTAAAAGAAAAAGACTGGAAATCAGTTCAAGGCAGGTGGCTAAAGCAAAACACTTTGGGGCTCACCACTGAGCAAATAACTGGCAGAGAAAAATTTATTCAGTAGAGTTTGTGTGTGTGTGTGTGTGTGTGTGTGTGTGTGTGTGTGTGTGTGTGTGTGTGTTTGTAATATCCACAAGCAGAATACAATTCTTTTGATTTGTTCATAACACTTAGGCTGCTGCTCTGCCCACCCCCAACGTTCTGCTGCTGGTACTTAGATATGGCTGCCCCTTGCAGCTGGATGCCTGTGGTGACTTGGAACCTGGGGGCAGGGTACCCTTAGGTTGTTTTAATCTGTATTTTAACGCTGTGCATGGGCGTTCTGGGGTGGTAGGAGGTTAGTAAGTTTGGAGGGTCACATATGAGGGTGAGGGAGGATACAGGAATGGGGAATGGATGGGGTGAGAGGGGAGTACAGGCATAGGGAATGGATGAGATTGGGGGTGAGTGGGATGCCATGACCCCCCCAGTGAGAAGGGACGTTTAAGCATGGTAGGAATGAGGGAAGGATGGCTGGAACAGAAGAACATAAGAAGTGCAATACTGGATCAGACCAATGGTCCATTGAGCCAAGCACCTGTCTCCGACAGTGGCCAAACTCGGTTGCTTGGAAGTGGTACCCAACAGGTCACAATGGGCAATCTATACCCTGTTGTTCACTCCCAGCTCCCGAAGGTAAGAGTTAACATTCCCCAAAGCTACCCGGCTAATAGCTGCTAATGGACCTATCCTCCAGAAATGTATCTAATCCTTTTTTTAATACCCAGCTATACTACTGGCCTTGACCACATCCTCTGGCAATAAATTCTACAACTTAATTGTGCATTTAATGAAAAATACTTTATTTTATTTCTTTTAAATCCACCACCCATTATTTTCATGGGGTGTCCCCTAGTTCTAGTACTATTTGGGATGGTAAATAACTGTTCCATATTTACTTGTTCTACATCACTCATGTTTTTATAAACTTCTATCATATTCCCACTCAGATGTGTCTTCTTCAAGCTCAAGAGCCCCAACCTATCCAGCCTCTCTTCATAGGGGAGCCGTTCCAAAGCCCTTATCATTTTTGTTCTCCTTCTCTGTACCTTTTATTTCT
This sequence comes from Sphenodon punctatus, assembly GCA_003113815.1. NCBI lineage: Eukaryota > Metazoa > Chordata > Lepidosauria > Sphenodontia > Sphenodontidae > Sphenodon > Sphenodon punctatus. Next base: position 298,773 of record QEPC01010225.1, read on the forward strand.
ACTATATCTTTTTTGAGATGGGGTAACCAGAAATGTACACAATACTCAAGATATGGTTGCACCATGGATTTATATAGTGGCATTATGATATTTTCAGTTTTATTCTCATAAGAACATAAGTCACGCCATACTGGGTCAGACCAATGCTCCATTAAGCCCAGCATCCTATTGCTGACAATGGCAAATCTCTGTCTCTTGAGAGACGTACCCAACAGGTCACAATGGGCACCATTCCCTCTTGTTCCAGCCCCCAACAGTAAGAGGTTACGTGCCCCAAACCAACTTAGCTAATAAACATTAATGGACCTATCCTCCAAGAACTTATCCAGTCCCTTTTTAAAACTAGCTACACTACAGGCCTTGACCACTTCCTGTGGCAGTGTAATTCCACAAGTTAATTGTGCTCTGAGTAAAAAAAAATGCTTTCTCTTATTTTTTTAAATCTGCTGCCAGTTAATTTCATGGAGTGTCCCCTTGTTCAAGTACTGTTAAAGAGGGTAAATAACCGCTCCCTATTTACCTGTTCCAGAACACTTGTGATTTTATAAACGTCTATCATATCCCCACTCAGATGACTCTTTTCCAAGCTGAAGAGCCCCAACCTATCTAGCCTCTCTTCATTAGGGATGTGCGAACGTGGTTTGGAAGTTCGGAGTTCGGACCGAACCGAACTTCCAAACTGAACTCGAATTCGACCGTTTGGTCAAATCCGAACCAGTTCGGAAGATCAAAAACAGTTTAAAACACTGAGTTTGAATGTACAAACTCAGTTCGGAAGTTCGGAATTTGACCGAACTCAACTGGTTCGACCAACTGAACCAAACTTCTGAAACAAACTCAGTTTTTGAACTGAACCAAACCGAATTTCTGAACTCGGTTCTGTTCGCACATCCCTACTCTTCATAGGGGAGCCTGCCATACCCTTGATCATTTTTGTTGCCATTCTCTGTACCCTTTCTAGTTCTATTATGTCTTTTTTGAGATGGGGTGACCAGAACTGCACACAATACTAGTCCAGGTGCAGTTGTACCAGAGGTTTATATAGAGGCATTACAATATTTTCAGTTTTATTCTTTATCCCTTTACGAATGATTCCTAACATTATGTTTGTTTTTTTGATGGCCACCACACACTGAGCTGAAGATTTCAATGTATTGTCCACAATGACTTCAGGATCCTTTTAATAAATGGTAACTCCTAATTTAGAACCCAGAATTGTGTACATATGGTTTGGATAGTTTTTCCCTATGTGTATCACTTTGTACTTGTCCACATTAAAGCTCATCTGTCCCGGGCTCCCCACGGGACGAGTTCCGAAAGCGTGGCCAAAGTGATTCCCACCGGGAAACAACAAAAAGTAACATCTGGACGGCAATCACCGGCCGGGATCAAAGAAAATGATTCCCAGCCTGGGTCAAAGCATGCAGTGTTGCTGCCAGGCAACCGGCAACAACACAGACTGGGGAGAGAGATTTAAAGGGCAATTCGCAGCAGGGAAACGTGGCGGGATGGAGTGAGGCGGCAGGAGCAGAGCAGCGGGAGAGAGAGCGAGGGACGAGGAGGAAGCAGTGGCAACGGTGGAGGGAGCGCAGGCAGAAGGGGGAGGAGGAGGGGGGGTCATGCTGCACATGGAGGTGGTGGAGGGACAGCAGCAGGTGCAGCCAGGACAGGCCTCCCCGGGGACATCAGCTGGACTGGGGGAGGAGGCGCCCAGGAAACGGGTAAGGGAACCCATGGGGAGGGGAACAGGGAGCACAGGGGCAGCCAGGGGGGGATGGGGCCCGGCAGGGCACCCGGCAGGGAGGGAGGGCAGGGGAGGGCCCCGGGAGGGGGCAGAACGGAACTCAAGCAGTAAACCCCCCTCTGTGCCACCCACAGACACGTAAACGAACCCAGCCAGATAAGCCCCAGGAGGACACAGGCCCAGCCCGTCCGGAGGAGGAGGTGGTGGAGGAGGAGGCAGAGGAGGAGGATGAGGAGGAACCACAGGGGAGAAGGGGAAGACGGGCCTACCACCGAGGGGGCCAGTGGGGGCTGCGAGAGATCCTGGACTTTGTACGGATCTGAGGGACCCTGGAGTACCAGCTGGAGCTCGCCCTCAACCAGCACAATGAACATGTCTACCAGGACATAGTGAGGGACATGGAGGCAGCAGAGCACCACCGGACCATCAGACAGTGCCGCTCAAAGACCAAAGAACTCAAGAGGGGGTACAAGGCAATCTGGGACAATAACGCGTGGTCCAGCCACGGAGCCTGGACCGCCCCCTTCTACGATGCCCTGGACCACATCCTTCATATGAAGGGGTCCATCGTTGCCCCATGCCTAATGGAGTGTGCTGTGGTCCAGGGAAGGTAATGGGCTGAGGTACCCCCTCCCCTTGCCACCCCAAAAGAAGGCACCAGCTCCAGGGCCCCGGAAACCCAGGAGGAACGCCCCGGGACCTCTGGCACCAGCAGCCCCCCCCCAGACAGCAGCCCTGACAGTCAGCCCCCCTCCAGCCGGGCAGGCGGAGTCTGAGGCTGGCACCCTCATTACCCTCAGCCAGTGGTCACAGGGGGAACACTCCGGCATGGAGGGGCCAGTCTTGAAGGGATTGGAGACTGACACAGAGGGTAAGCAAACAGCCGGGGGGAAGGGGGAAGAGCTGGGCCCAGGAGGCAGGGGGGAGACACAAGCCAGAGCTAGCCCCAGGGGCCCTGCAAACATTGGGACAGGGGCCCGAGGCCCGCCTGGCCCCCAGGCACCCCTCCACCAACCCCCCCATCATGCACCCACAGGGCACAGGACACGCCAGCAAGGGACCCAGGCAGCCGAGGAGGAGGGCACCTGGGAGGCCAGCCAGCAGCAGGATCCAGTAGGTGAGGCACACCAGAAGGAGGAGGGCCCAGGGGGATGGGTCCAGGAGAGAAACCCCGCTGGCCCTCCGAGACCCGGACCCATCCCGGGGTCGGGGGTGCGCGCATGGTTCGATAACAGACCACCCCTCCATCATCCTACAGGGCATCCAGGGCACCCACGGTCATCCGGGCCTGTCCCACCAGCACAGCAGATGAGGGAGCACCGGGCACGGGTCCACCACTGGAGAGAGGACCAGGCGGAGGAAATTGTCCGGACCTTGGCGGAACAGGGGGAGTGGATGATTGCGGCTGTGGACAGGATGGAGGCAGCCATAGAGCAGTCCCTGGAGTGGTTGGAGGCAAGGGACCAGAGGCTCCAGGCGGAGGTGCACCTGGAGCGGAAGTGGGAGTGCCGCGAACACAGCCAGGCAGGTGGAGGTGATTGGGCGGCTGGAGCGCTCCATCGAGGCCATGGTGCAGGAANCGAACACAGCCAGGCAGGTGGAGGTGATTGGGCGGCTGGAGTGCTCCATCGAGGCCATGGTGCAGGAAAACTCTGCTAAAATGGACAGGTCTCATGACATTGGGACCTCTCTGCTCCTCCATGCCGGCACGCTATGTGCCTATGCCATGGCTCCAGCCCCCCTGGCCACACAGCCTGTCCTGGGCCCCCTGTCTGTCCCCGTGGTGCCCCTCCCCCAGTCCTCCTGGACCGGCAGAAGTTGGGCGTTTCCAGGGCCCACACCCCAATGGCCACCTGCTGGATCATGGGGATGGGTGCCCTCATGGGGTGTGCTGGCCCTCTAGCCAGGGTGTGATGAGCTCTGTGAGTTGCAGCAAGGTGAGCTTGTCCATCCTGAAGTGGGCCCTCCAGGTGACCTCATCCCAGTGGGCCAGAGCCCGGGCCCACCAGCCCTGGGCCTGCTCTGCAACCCACAGCCGCCGGTCGATGGGCATAGTGTGTATGACTGCCCGGCGCAGGGTCTCTGCCCCCCTTTGGAGGCACCCGGATGCCTCTCAGAGTGCCGAAGGCTGTCTCCGGCCCTGGCTCATGGCCTGCTGGGCTGCCCCGGACACCCTATGTGCCCTGAGATGGGCCAGTGACCACCTAGGAGAGCAGATAAACTTGGATTTTGAGGGTAGTGAACAAGCATCTATAGCAGGGAGTGCTCAATTTAAATTGTTGAGTCGGCCACAATAAATTGGTTGGCCCAGCACTGGGCTACACATCCATCCAGCCTAGATGTTAGATGAACATATGAGCAGATTTGCCATTTTTAATTACCTTAAAGTTGAGCTACTCTTCATGATTTGCTTAGAATCATTTTTCTCCAACCTTCTTGCTCCCTATTGAGTGCAGGCTGCAGCATTTGGAAATTATTACATCCCCGAGTATAAATAGGGGCTCTTGCTGTAAGGATAAACAGAGCAGCTAAGTGACAGCTAGACCCCTGCTCCTTATCTAACATGCAAAAGGCAAGGCTAATTGAAGAGAGCGATGGGTGGCTCCCCAGTGTTGTGTTCTTTACCCGATATAGCTGTGCACTGTTTGCCTAATAAGACATGTATCTAGGAGAGCAGATAAACTCGGATTTTGAGGGTAGTGAACAAGCATCTATAGCAGGGAGTGCTCAATTTAAATTGTTGAGTCGGCCACAATAAATTGGTTGGCCCAGCACTGGGCTACACATCCATCCAGCCCTCACCCAGGAATCCAAGTCCCCTGAACCAAATTTAATTTTATTTTAGTTTCCTGCCCAAATCAAGAGGGTGCACTGTAGGGGGATACCATGCACCAGTGTCACCAGCCGGGTTTTATGGGCTGCAGACAATAGTCTATGGACCAGCTGTCTGAGGGCTGGAAGGGATGTTCTCGTGGGCCACGTTTTGTCCCCAGGCTCATATGCTGAGAACGCTTGATTTACAGCATAAGAAGGAGAGTAATTAAAGGCTGCATTATTATCATAGTATATGGTAGTTGTGGGAAGGAGTCCATTGGCTGACAGGACCAAGGGAAAGACAAAGGCCCTTTTTACACGAGATGGGCCTACTCATGCCCACGCAGATCTGCTGCATGGGAACGAGTGAGCACTGCTCATGTGACTGTCGTGGCGGGTGGGGGTGCGTACGTGCTCCCACAGTACACCCATCTCCACCCATAGCCCACCCACAGAGTAATTGGCCAGAACGACGATCGTTCCATGGATGGAGATGAGTGTGCGCCCGTGTACTACCACCCCTGCACCGGCACGCACACCCATCCCACCCAGCACTGCGGCCCCTTTTTAAAAGGACCAAAGATAAAGATCTAAACCAGGATGGGGAAACTTGTCCCTCCTATGGGCCACTTTGAACGTTAGTACAAGCTCAGCAGGCAGGATAGGAGTTGTGGGAGGTGAGATAAACTTATGGGGTTTGCTTAGGATGGGAGAAGGAAAGAGTGTGTCCAAATCATTCACTCAGTATCCTTGAATGCATACCCTCATCTTTGCTCCCTTCCCCCTGAATATGCTCCTTCAGTGCTTGATGGTATAGGCTGGATTCATGGGGCAAGATCCAGGAACTGGAAAGGGGCCAGATAAAATCCAGACATAGACAGGATTTGGCCTACAGGCCGATAGTTCACCAGAGCCACCAGTTGGAAGCATACAGCTACCCTTCAGAACAGGAGCTGCTTGTACATAATAATTGATGTCAGGCTCTTGCCTAGGGGCAAGGTCAAGGTCATAAATCAGTGGCAGGCTAGGTCACCAGCAGATGAGAAGTGTGTCAGACCTGTGGGCGTGAGCTGGGAATACAGTCATGATGAAGCTAGGCCAGAAGTCAGAGAACCAGAGATGAATTAGGAAGCCAGAGCTCCACTAGGAACTAGCTGGACAGGCAGGATCAGGGTTGAGCTTAGGGCTGCATGGAAAGGAGCAGTACAGCTAGGATAAGACAAGACAAGGCAGCAACCAGAGTGAAGTGGGCACTGGGTTCACAATCATCTGTAGCATTGCTCAGTCAAATTCCTGTCAACACTCTGAGGCAGCCAGTACGACACAGACTGGCTGGTTGATCTGACTTTGAGGATAGCCACCTGGTGGTAGAGAGATCAAAGCTATGGCTGGGGATGCTGCAGCCTTGGGGGCCCTCTTTGTTGCAGCATATTCAGTGTTTGTTCCTCAGGGACCATATGCTGCTTGAGCCTCTGCTTCTGACCCACTGCTACTGCCATTGCCAAAGCCCTCGTGAACCACGTACCGGACTGAATGATAACAAGTGGAGGCTGGGGATAGATTGGGGGATTGGGGATTTTGCTGATGTACCAACCACCCCACTGCAGTGCACATCAGACTCGTAGACCGAGCTTACTCAGAGGTGGTCTTGAGGTTACCCAGACTTATAGTCTTGGATGACTTCAACACACACGCTGAAATAACTTTTTAGTGCCAGAGTTGGACTTCATAGCTTCCATGACAACCATGGGTCTGGTCCAGTTCATGAAGTGGGACACACAGTGGATTTGATGTTTTGCACCAGCCTTGAAACAGAGGTTCCACTTATTGGGGGTGATGTTATAGCACTGTTGTCATGGTCGGACCATTACCTTTTGAAGGTCCAGATCCCTGCCCTCCTATGTGCCCTTGTCAGAGTGGTGGACCAGTTAGGTTGGTCCGCCCCCAGAGACTAATGGATCCAATCAGTTTCTAGAACTCTCTGGCAATTTACCCACTGGCCTTGACAGCTACTCTGTTGATGACCTGGTTGCACTGTGGAATGACATCTTGACCATGGCCACTGACATGGTTGCACCCAGGTGTCTTCTCCCACCACTGAGACAGCATTGGTCCTCCTGGTGTATGGGGGAACCGAGGTGACTGAAATGGGAGGGTAGGTAGGTAGAGCACTGGTACCATTAGACTTTCATAGATCATTTTTGAAGAACTATACCATTCTTCATAGATCATTTTTGAAAAACTATACCGTTCTTCATTTTTGAAGAACTATACCGTGGCTGTGTTGGTGACAAAAAAAGTTTTCTTCACTGTCATCATAGCATCTGCAGAATCTCATCCTGAAGAGCATTTGCAGATGGTGAATGGTCTGATTAATCTGGTCTGTCTTCACTGTGAACTAGAGTCACCGATTGCCTGCTGTGTGTCGTTTTTATTAATTACTTTGTAAGACAAAATCACTCATATTCACCACAATTTGGATGTTTTTACTTCACCTGCAGAGTCAGAGTTTGGGGTTATGGAAGCTCAGCCTTGTCCTGTTTGTTTGGATCAGTTTCAATTAGCGTCACCCACTGATGTGGAGGGTGTTCTTGGAGCAATGCGGGAAACCAGTTGTGAATTAGATCCTTGGTTATCCTGGCTGGTGAAAACCAGTCGAAGATGTTGGGGCCACTGCTGGCAGGGGTTGTCAATGCCTTCCTTTGGGAGGGTAGATTGTCAAACACCCTTAAAACTGCAGTTGTTTAGCCCCTGCTCAAGAAACTGTCGGTAGACGCTATCTCCCTGGCCAGCTATCACTCTGTCTCTAACCTTCCTTTTTTTAAAAAGGCTATTGATGGGTGGTTGCCCAGTGCTTCAGGCTTAATCTCAATGCTATCAGATTCCTGGCCTCAGTCAGGCTTTAGCTCAGAGTATAGCACAGAGACTGTACTTGTGGTCTTGGTCAATAGTTTACACCTGGAGATTGACAATGGGAAATGTGCCCTGTTAATCACATTAGACTTTTCCATGACCTTTGATACAGTTGATCATGAGGTGTGTTGACACAACTGTGGGACTTGACAGGGGTGCACGTGACTGCTTTTGAGTGTTTCCAGTCATTCCTGTGGGAGGTCCCAGGAAGGGTGGTGATGGGAGATTGCTAATCATTCCTTTGGGACTTCCCCTGTGGTGTCCTGCAGGGATCCATCTTCTCTCCCACCTTGTTCAATGTGTAGCTGAGTCTGCTGGTCAAGATCATTCAATCAATCAAAACTTTATTGTTTGGACCAAAGGTCATAACAACATAACATTAAAATTCCTAACATCGAATTAAACAGCAAAGTTCCAGTACATTCCAGGTAAATTCATAAATAAAAGTTATACTACTACAAATTCAGTCTCTAAAAACAAAAATAAAGCCAGTAAATAAAATAAATTAAAATTAAAATACAACATAAACCGGGAGGGTGTCAGTGGGAGGGGAATAGGAAGGGGAGGAGGAGAAGGGTGCGGGTGCCCACACGCTCCAAGCGGACTCAAAAGGCTCTGTTTCGACACTCGAGGCTCCCAGTTGCCCATCAGGATAGTACGTGGGCCGCTCAGTATGCTTTCGCACCAAGAGCTTAGGCCCCTATCATCATAGGGCCCAGAGCAGGTTAAGGGAAAGGGCTCCACGCATACACTACTTTCAAATGCCACAAGGAGGTACACTGGTGGGAGGTACGTGAAGGGATCAAGGCTGGGGGACCCCAGGAAGGAGGGAACGGAACCAGGGCTCTCACAATGAGGGGGGAAGGAATACAGGGATTTTACCCCAGGAGGGGGAAGGGGCGGAAGCACCCTGGCCCGCAGGCCCTCACACACGTTCTTGCTCACCAGAAAGGAGGAGGGAAGGGTCCTATCAAGTCACACTTACTCTGGATGGTACGCAGTCAAACAAAGGGGTACACAGGAAATCACAAGGCAGGGAGAGGGGAACACACACAGAGGAACAAGAGGGCAAAGGCAATTGCGACATGATCAATTTCAGGTACTTAGCTTTCAAGCAGGGGGGCCAGTCTCCACAGACACACAAGCTCTGTTCACTGGCACAGAGCTCTGAAAACTGCCAGCTGATAAAGGTCTAGCCCCGCCCCCTGCACGCACCCTCAGGCGCTCAGATCGGTATGGCAGGGGGCGGGGCCTTGTTGCGTCCTCCAAAGGCCCCGCCCGTGGTGCATCTTGTAAAGGGGGCGGGGCTACGGGCTGCATCAGCGTGAGGTTCTGCTGCGGCCGGGGTTGCGGCCCGGGAGGGGCAGGGCTTCCTTCCAGCGCGGTGCATCGGGATGCGGCGGGGCGAGCCCGACTACTGACAGTACCCCCCCTCGAGGCCCCCCCCTCCACCAGCGCGCCGGTCCAGGTTTCTCCGGGTGCCTGCGGTGAAAAAGGTGCAAGAGTCGCGGGGTGGTGACGTGAGATGCCGGTTCTCAGGAGCGTTCACTTGGCCCGAAGCCTTGCCAGTCAATAAGATAGTGGAGCCTACCACCCCGGAGTTTTGCATCCAGGATAGCACGGACCTCATAACTCGGTTCGGGGTCCAGCACATCAAGTTCGGCGTTGGGCTCTTCCATGATAGTTGTGTCCCTCGTGCCTGCAGGTTTGAGTAGGGAGACGTGGAAGGTAGGGTGGATGCGCATGGTAGAGGGAAGTTGAAGGGTATAAGTAACCTCATTTATCTGTTTCAAGATGGGGAAGGGACCAAGGAATCGATGATCCAGCTTGGAAGATGGTCTCTTGGAGGGATAATGGCAACGGTCCAACCATACTAGGTCTCCAGGCAGCATGACTGGTGCGAGACAGTTTTTTTGTAGGCTTGACGTGTTTTCTCCAACGTTGCTTTGGCTAGTGGATGAACTTGTTGTAGTTGCTTGGCTAATGCTCCTGCAGCAGGGACCGTTATTGATGGAAGGTCGGGAGTAATCATCTGGGGGTGATAGCCGTAAGAGACAAAAAAGGGGGAATTTCCCAAAGAGGCGTTCGGAGTGTTATTGTAAGCAAATTCTGCTATAGGGATCCATGAGTACCAATCGTCCTGAAGATAGTCAATGTAACACCTCAAGTATTGCTCCAGGCTCTGGTTGACCCGCTCCACCTGCCCATTCGCTTGGGGGTGGCATGCGGTAGTGGGCTTCAGCTGGACTTGGAGGGCCTTAAACAGCACTGTCCAGAAGTGGGAGACGAACTGTGTTCCTCGATCGCTGATTATCTCTGTGGGCCAGCCATGGAGTTTCATTACATGTCTTATAAACAGGGGGGCTGTGCGTTGTGCCGTGGGAAGACCCTTACAGGCCACAAAGTGGGCCATCTTCGTGAAGTGGTCTACTATGACCAAGACGGTGTTATACCCATGCAAGGGGGGTAGTTCCACAATAAAGTCAAGCCCAATTCGTTGCCAGGGCCCCACGGGTGGTGGGGAAAGTTGGAGGAGGCCCACGGGGTTTTTCCGAGGCACCTTGGTGCGGGCACAGATGGCACAGGCTTGGACATAACGGCGCACATCAGTAGCCATTGTTGACCACCAGAACTGACACTGAAGAAGCGCTAAGGTACGTGCTATTCCAGGGTGTCCAGCCAGGGGAGCGTCATGGTGGGCCCACAGTACCTGGGCTTGACAGGAGGGCGGTACCACAATCTGTGGTCCCTTTTTGTAGAGCCCCCCTTCCAAGGTGAAGGAGTTATCTTCAGAAGGGTGGATTTCGTGAACTGAAGCCTGCTGCAAGCCTTTAAGGAAGGAGGTAGTAGCAGCGAATACCTGAGGTTCAAGAATTGGCCCCTTGGGTCGCACGTTGGCCTCTTTTCCTTCATGATACCGAGATAAGGCATCTGCCAAGAGATTCATCTTACCCGGCCGGAATTGGATAGTAAACACAAAACGAGCAAAAAAGAGCGCCCAGCAGGCGTGACGAGGGTTTGCAATCTGGGCCGTTTGGAGAAAAGTGAGGTTCTTGTGGTCTGTAGTTACGGTTATGGGGTGTCGTGGCCCTTCCAGGTAGTGCCACCAGGTTTCAAAGGCCGCCTTGATAGCTAAAAGTTCCCGGTCAAAGACGGTGTAATTCCTTTCCGCAGGCGACAGCTGATGGGAATAGTAGGCACAGGGGAGGCACAACTTCCCGGTGTTTGGTTGAAGGAGAATGGCTCCTATGGCCACACTTGAGGCATCAGCTTCGACATAAAAGGGTTTCTCAAAGTCTGGATGCTGCAGGAGGGGCGCTTGCATAAAGGCTTCTTTCAGGAACTGGAAGCTGTGCTCCTGCTCCTGGGTCCAGACATAGGGTTGATTCTTTTTTAAGAGTAGAGTGAGGGGGCTGGTAACGTCGGCGTAACGCGGTACATACTGACGGTAGTAGTTGACACTGCCCAGAAAACGCTGGAGGGATTTAACGGATTTGGGTGCCGGCCATTGTTGAATTGTGTCGACCTTGTGGGTATCCATCTTGATTCCTTNTGGGTCCAGACATAGGGTTGATTCTTTTTTAAGAGTAGAGTGAGGGGGCTGGTAACGTCGGCGTAACGCGGTACGTACTGACGGTAGTAGTTGACACTGCCCAGAAAACGCTGGAGGGATTTAACGGATTTGGGTGCCGGCCATTGTTGAATCGCACGGACCTTCTTGGGGTCCATTTGAATCCCTTCAGGACTAAGGACAAACCCCAAAAATTCCACCGTAGTGCAGTGGAATGCACATTTTTCCTGTTTACAATAAAGTTTCTGTGTTCGTAATCGCTGCAGTACTTGCCTGACATGTTGCACGTGCTGGGTGTAGGACGGGGAGTAGATAAGAATATCGTCTAGATAGGCGATAACGAAGGTGTCCAGGACGTCCCGAAATATGTCGTTTATCAAATGCTGGAAGGCAGCTGGGGCGTTGGCCAAGCCGAATGGCATGACGAGGTATTCGAAGTGCCCATATCGGGTGTGAAAGGCCGTCTTCCATTCATCTCCTTGACAAACCCTAAGTAGATTATAAGCCCCCCGAAGGTCTAACTTTGTAAAAATCCGGGCCCCCTGCAGCCGGTTTAACAATTCCAGAATAAGGGGCAGGGGGTAACGGTTCTTAATAGTGACAGCGTTGAGGCCGCGATAATCAATACACGGCCACAAGCCCCCATCTTTCTTGGAAACGAAGAAGATGGGGGCACCTGCTGGTGACGTTGAATGCCGAATGTGCCCGTTCTTAAAGGCTTCCTCTAGGTATCCTCGCAACTCCATTAACTCCGGGGCAGAGAGAGCATAGATGCGCCCAAATGGGGTTTCCGCCCCTGGTGTCAACTCAATAGGACAGTCGTATGGGCGTCGCGGCGGGAGTTGGGCCACCTGACTCTTACTGAAAACATCCACAAAGTCCTCATATTCGGGAGGGAGCTCTTCCTTGGGCATTTTGGCGATGCTGCTGCCCGCCATCCGCAAAGGTTGCAGGGGGGGCTGTTTGTACACAATGTTGTTTACAATACGGAGAAGTGAACTGCAGCTGCCGCCGGGCCCATTGAATCTGGGGGTCGTGATGAGCAAGCCACGGAAGCCCTAGAACTACAAGGAACAGTGGAGTACGAACCACATCAAAAGAGAGCAACTCCTGGTGGACTCCCATGGTACAGGGGAGAAGGAAGGTTTGGTGGGTGACCAGCCCCGAGACAAGAGGGGAGCCATTGATACTTTGTATGGCTTCAGGCCTTTCCTTGGTCTGAAGGGGAATTTGCGATGTTCGTATAAAGTTGTCATCGATGAAGTTAGCAGAGGCCCCCGAGTCTATCAGGGCCCAGACTATCAAGGATTTGTCGGGGACGATGCCCAACATGAGTGGGACTCTCAGGTGCAGGGGGGCCCCAGAGGTGAGGAATGGGATGACCTTCAGGGTCGAGATGTTCCCTGTCCATCTCGACCCTTGGCATTTCCCGCCGAATGCCGGAGGGGAGGCAGCGCAGGGCAGCCTTGTATAAAATGCCCCACGTCCCCACAGTAGAAACATGCTCGTGTCCGCCGCCTACTCTCTCGTTCTTCTGCCGTGAGAGGGCCCCGGGATGCGCCCAACTGCATCGGTTCGACCTCCAGAACGGCCGGTGAAACTACCTCAGGGCTGGGGGATGCAAAGGGAATACCTCGTAATGGGGTGCTCCTTCCTTCTTGACGTCTTTCTCTCCGCCGCTCCAGTAGCCGTGCATCTATCTGGAGGATGAGGGCGGCCGTGCTAGTCCAAGTGTTGGGAAGGGCAACATAGGCCAATTGGTCCTTGAAGTCTTCTGCAAGTCCCCTGCGAAAGTGCACCCTAAGGGCGCTTTCTGACCACTGCAATTCAATGGCGAGTTGCTGGAACTGGGTGATGTATTCCATCAGGGGTGCTCGTCCCTGTCGGAGGGTTAACATGGCGGCTTCTGCATCCTGAAGCCGATGGGGGTGATCGAATAAAAAACAAAATTCCTGCAGGAACCCTGAGTAATCCGTCAAGAGGGGGCTATGGCTAGTCAGAAAATTAGTAGCCCATTCCAAAGTGACTCCCCCTAAGTTTGCAATCATGAAAGCCACCTTAAGTGCATCTGTGGGATAGGTGGCTGCTTGGGTTGTGAAGGTGAGGTCGCAGAGTGCCAGAAAGGCTCGACACATTCTGCGGTCTCCCAAAAAATGTTCTATACGTGGTCCTCGGGGTTCTCGGGGTGCGGGAGGTCCCAGGGGTAGAGGGGCTGCGGCCGCAGGGGCAGCCACTGCGGCCTCCACGGCTCCCGCTACTGGGGCCGGAGGTACCGGGGCAGCTAACATCATCTCTGCCTGCTGTGTCGGCAGCTGCTGCTGAACTACTTCGGCGGCAAGATCTGCGTGCTGTTCCTGCAAATCCTTTACTTGCATGGCTAGGGTCTGCACGGCGCGGACCAGCTCTCCTATTTCCGGGGAACCCTCCATGGGGAACGGGTCAGGCGTGTGGGTTAGACCGATGAATCTGTCAGTGGGAGGGGGATAGGAAGGGAAGGAGGAGAAGGGTGCGGGTGCCCACATGCTCCAAGCGGACTCAAAAGGCTCTGTTTCGACACTCGAGGCTCCCAAGTTGCCTGTCAGGATAGTATGTGGGCCGCTCAGTATGCTTTCGCACCAAGAGCTTAGGCCCTTATCATCATAGGGCCCAGAGCAGGTTAAGGGAAAGGGCTCCACGCATACACTACTTTCAAATGCCACAAGGAGGTACACTGGTGGGAGGTACGTGAAGGGATCAAGGCTGGGGGACCCCAGGAAGGAGGGAACGGAACCAGGGCTCTCACAATGAGGGGGGAAGGAATACAGGGATTTTACCCCAGGAGGGGGAAGGGGCGGAAGCACCCTGGCCCGCAGGCCCTCACACACGTTCTTGCTCACCAGGAAGGAGGAGGGAAGGGTCCTATCAAGTCACACTTACTCTGGATGGTACGCAGTCAAACAAAGGGGTACACAGGAAATCACAAGGCAGGGAGAGGGGAACACACACAGAGGAACAAGAGGGCAAAGGCAATTGCGACATGATCAATTTCAGGTACTTAGCTTTCAAGCAGGGGGGCCAGTCTCCACAGACACACAAGCTCTGTTCACTGGCACAGAGCTCTGAAAACTGCCAGCTGATAAAGGTCTAGCCCCGCCCCCTGCACGCACCCTCAGGCGCTCAGATCGGTATGGCAGGGGGCGGGGCCTTGTTGCGTCCTCCAAAGGCCCCGCCCGTGGTGCATCTTGTAAAGGGGGCGGGGCTACGGGCTGCATCAGCGTGAGGTTCTGCTGCGGCCGGGGTTGCGGCCCGGGAGGGGCAGGGCTTCCTTCCAGCGCGGTGCATCGGGATGCGGCGGGGCGAGCCCGACTACTGACAGTACCCCCCCTCGAGGCCCCCCCCNGCTGATAAAGGTCTAGCCCCGCCCCCTGCACGCACCCTCAGGCGCTCAGATCAGCGTGGCGGGGGGGCGGGACCTTGTTGCGTCCTCCAAAGGCCCCGCCCGTGCTGCGTCTTGTAAAGGGGGCGGGGCTACGGGCTGCGTCAGCGTGAGGTTCTGCTGCGGCCGGGGTTGCGGCCCGGGAGGGGCGGGGCTTCCTTCCAGCGCGGTGCGTCGGGGTGCGGGGGGGCGAGCCCGACTACTGACAGAGGGGTAACTTTAAACATTGAATGTTTCTCATCGTCCTAATAAACTTCCAAAAATACAGGTGTTTGACATATATCGCACTACCACTACAGTTAGTTGCCAGCACAGAAACTCTTTAATTCCTTACAGGACAGGCGTCTACCATCCAGCCTAATCATTCAATATAAATTAATATAATCGGAATAACAGGATAAGACTAATACCAAATTAAACTGTTAAGCAAAATCTCTGGACTGTAGCCTCTGAGACACTTGAGTATTTACTTACTTAGATAAAATTGCTGGAGTTACCACTAATAAAGGCCCTCCTGGCTATTTCCATTTTCAATGCCATACGGGCTAATTTGCAGGTAATATCTTTATTGGTATTTGACGGAAGACAAGAAATCTGGCACTGGGGATGCCAGTAGATCTTACCCTCGAGCCATTGGCCCAGGGCTTCTTCCCTTACCTGCCTATATATAGGGCAAGAGAACAAATAGTGATAAAAATCCTCAACCACTGGTTGCCCACAGAGGCATAATTTTTGTTCCAGTGGTACTCCCTGAAACCTCCCTTCTTTTACTTTCGTGTCCATCATATTACATCTCAATGTGGTCAAAGCTCTCCTTGCCCTATAACTGTAAATATCCGTGAGATATGGTTCCAATCCAGAATCCAGTGAAGTGCCATCAGCTCTACCTCTGTTTTTTATCCGACCCAAGTCCTGCAGTCTCGAAACTTACTAGTAGGGCTGAAAAAAGAACTAAAAAAAGCAAGCATTCTTGTTAAAATCCCGGTATGTCCTGGGACAAACTGAGAAGCAGGATTGATTCAATTTCTCAGTGAGGGGGCGAGGGGGAATCACTGCGCATACAGAAAATGGCCACCACCCTTAACCAAAATGGTGGCAATAGTATCACCACCATTTTGGTTAAGGGTGGCGGCCATCTTGTGCATGCACAACCTGCTGCCTTTAACCAAAATGGCAGTGATGCTATTGCCACCATTTTGGTTAAGGGCGGTGGCCATTTTGCACATGTGCAGTGATTTTGTTTTTTGATTTTTTAAAAAATATTTCTTGCTGAGAAACAAATTGTGCTTCTCATTCAGCCCTGATACTTACCCAATGTCTGGCTGCTGTTGGGAACTGGATGAGGGTGAGCTGACTAAACTGAATCCAGACAAGACTGAAGTGATGATGGTTGGCCGATCTTGCGACTTGGAGGGGATTGAAGGGGTCCAGCCCCCTCTGGTTACTCAGATTTGCAGCCTTGAAGTGCTTCTGGACTCCTTGCTGCACCTGGAACATCAGGTTGCAGCCATGGCAAGGGGCACTTTTCACCAACTCCGTCTGGTTAGGAGGCGGCATTCCTTTATTTCTGATTCAGATCTGACCACCATCATCCATGACTTTGTTACCTCAAGTCTTGATTACTGCAGTGTGTTCTACGTGAGGTTGCCCTTGATGACTGGAAACTAAAGCTGGTGCAGAAAGCAGCAACCCAGCTCCTTTGGGGGATAGGTCACCATAAGTACATTACACCTGTGCTTTACAGTTCGCACTGGCTACCTGTAACTTTCTGGGCACAATTCAAGGTGCTGGTTTAGACCTTTAAAGCTCTAAATGGCCTGGGGGCCACATATCTGAATGACCGGCTCTCCTAGAATTCTCCACTGTGACACCTGCAGTCAGTTGGGAGTTCTCTTTGGGGGGATACCACCTGCCAATCTTCTTCATATGACAAGAGTCCGCAGAGAGACATTCTTGGTTGCTGCCGTAGTACTGTGGAACTCCCTTCCACCCAGAGGTCTGTCAGAGTCTGAGCATATTCGGGAGGCAGTGTAAAACTTTTTGGCAAAGTGTTTGGAAGGTGAGAATAGGGTGCTGGGGTGGGTAGGGTTTAGGAGTGAGGGTCAGTTTTTAAAGAGATTTTTATCATCGGGTTTTTTTAGTTGTTGTAAGCCACCGTGAGCCTTTGGGGAAGGGTGGGGCAGGCAAATAAATAAATAAATAAATAGTTAGAGAGACAGTTAAGAAGCCATTAGCCTACCAAAAGTCCACTGTTAACCCCAGAGTGTTCATCAACAGTCATCCATTCAGTTAGGTTCAAGGAAATCTTCCAAAAAGCCTCTTCATGAAGCAAACCTGCCAGGAACCAAAGCAAGGAATGCCACAATGATAGCAATCAAAAAGGGGACTTCGGAGGTACTTTAAAGATACCATTTAGAGAAACTAGGGGTGTTTTCTGGCAAGGTCTCCAGTTTAAAGAACCTAAGAGAAGGAGTCTCAGACAGAGGCTGGACGGCCATCTGTCAGAGATGCTGTAGCTGTGGATTTCCTGCAGTGAGCAGGAGGATGGACTAGATGGCCTCTGAGGTCATTTCCAACTCTAAGATTCTATGAGTCTATGAGTATAAGCCAGACAGAAGTTTTGAAGGAATTTAATAATAATGTCATTGCAGACAACAACCCCTCTAAACAAAAGTGGGAACAAAAGTAAATGAACAATGTGTTTCGAACTGACAATTTTTAAATGCCTGAAAAGAGAATAACAAACACCCTACAAAATAAGGAGAAATTACATAGGACTAGACAGATGGTACTATTAGCAAAGGATGCAATGAGAACAAAACAACATTTTACAATTACATAAAATCCAAGACACTGACAATGGGAAGTGGAAGGCAGGGTGAGAGATACAGGCTACATCTGACAGGAGAACACAGCAGGGCTGTGAAAATATGTATAAATAAGTCACCAGCCAGGCACAAAAGATTGTTCACCAGACTGGGATGTACACAGGGGACCCAGGACTGTGAAAATTAGGGCTGAAACAAATAATAACAAATTATTCGTGAGTATTTACAAGTTTCTGAGGACTGGTTCTGAATGTCCGGCTGGTCCTCGGAAACTTAGATGAATACTCGCTTCTCAGTACTTGGTAAAATACTCAGTAAAATAAAACAGAATACCGAGTATTTTCCAAATACCAAGTCACCTTATGTAGGGGCAGGAAAATCCCCATATGTTGGTCTGAGTACTCACTGGACTGAGTACCATGCCGATTCCTCGGTTACTTGGTACTCGGTTAACCCAAGTTGAATACCAAGATACTCGGTAAAAACTGAGGAATTTCAAATATTGAGTTTCAGCACTAGTAAAAACCCACTCACCAGCTCAAAAGCTATAATTGCCAGAGACAAGCATGTGAATGGATTTTTATAACCTTGCTTACTGGATAAGTGATCCACAGTTAGCAATGGACATGTGCAGTTGTCTATACACAAAATTGCACTGGTTTAAATATATTAAATAAAATAAATTTAACGGAAGGTAGTTTTTTAAGTAGTTAAACAGGTGCACATGTGTGTGAGTATGTCTGTGTGTTTAGACACTCCTTGGTTTAAATGTGACTTATACTGGTTTAGATTCTTTGCTGACTTAAGCTGAAATGAAATAATTTTCTTTTAAACTTTTTTAATAGTGGAAAACTTAGCTCCAAGAAAGTCAAGGATCCCTAAGACATCTACACAGGATTTAGAGACAAATAGTTTATGTTATCCTTTATTGGACCAACTTCTGTAGATGAGAGCATGCAAGCTTTTGGAGCACAAAGGGACCTTCCTCATGCACGTAAAAAGTCAACAGTATAGGCTGAGCAAATTTCATATGTATGTGAAAGCCATCACTTGGAGGATGCTGTTAGGGGAAAAGTCATTAATGTTTCAAATATTTAAATACAATGAGGGGAAAGCAATAATCAAAGAGCGTTCCCAATACAGAATAAACTGCCTAACACTTAGTTCTCCCTGTCACCCAAGGGCCTGATTCTGGCTCCTATATTTATGTTCAGTACGTTCCAGCACAGTGCAAGGTAATCCTCCATGGGAATAAAGGTAGCAGGACTGGAACCATAGTTAAAAGAAAAACAATAGAACGTACTAGAGCATGCTAATATGAAATACAGTAAGTCATTATTATTAATGCTCATTATTTTTAGTAGAGCTGACACAATTATTCATGTAAACAAATAAATCTGTTGAGTTTGTGCTATTGAAACCAACGAAGCACATAATAATTCCTATTCATTTGTGTTTTGTTGGATACCTCTTTCAGATATTTAGATTTTACTATTTCGATATTTCAGTTACTGGTTACTTCATTTCAGCACTATCAGCGCTATTACGCCTGTGCAGCAGCTGAAACAAAGTAGCTGAAAATACCTGAAAAAACGGCTATATTAATCCTTGTTGTGGTTGCAGATTTTGTTTCAGATACTTGGATAGCTATCTGAAAATGTGAACATTATTAATTATTATTATTATTATTATTATTATAAGCATTTATATAGCACCAGTCGTGTGACATGGTGCTGTACAGAACATAGAATTAGATGCGGTCCCTGCCTGTGGCTTACAATCTAAAAGACAAGGAGGGGGAGACAGGGAGAGGGGACAGAGGGAGAGACAGGAGAGAAGACAAACAAACATTCAAGAGGATGCGAAGTCTCAGGTGCGTGTGCTTGGCTTGGTTACAAAGAGGTTAGTAGCAGCAGTCAGCAGAGGAGGGCAGACAGTAAGAGTAAGGGGAAAGACTAGCAGGCATTGGGAAAGGCAGCAAGGAAAAGGTGGGTCTTGAGGAGGGATTTGAAGGAGTGGAGGGAGGAGGCAAGGAGGATGTGGGCAGGGAGGGAGTATATCCTCAAATACAAAATCCACTATTTGTTTCAATGGAGCCAGGATTTCATCTGTTGTGTCTAAAGCTACTGAATATTTTCATTAACAGTTTGGAAACATGCACCCAAGTTTGGATGCCACATTTTAAAGAAAGATGCAGACAAATTAGAGAAGATTCAGTAGAGAGTAAAATAAGATGCTAGCAGGTTTGGGAGGCAAGCCATAAAGGGAAAAGACTGGAGAAGCTGGAAGTATTTTGCTTAGGTAAGTGATGACCAAAACCTATGCTTGTGTGACCCCATTTTGAGACTGTCCCGTGACCCACACACAGCAACAAGGACATGCAAAGTTTATCAAATATCATTCAGATTAATCATGACCCTCCCAATCCCCAGGTTGGGAACCTCTGACTTAGAGGAAAGAAGATTAAAGGGGGGGACATGAGGACAGTTTCCAAATATTTAAGTCTGCTATAAAGAAGATGGAGAACAATTGGCACGGTGTGTAGGACAAGAGGCAATAGGATTAACTTGCAGGACTATGAATTTAGATTAAATATTAGGAAAAACTTCCTGTTTTTCCTAATATTTGTAAGGCTGCACCTATTATAGCTATGCCCCTATGGAACAAATTGCCTAGAGAAGCTGTATAATCTTATTCATTGTAGGTTCACGAGAAGAAAGAAACTGGATAAACATCCATCATTGATGATTTAGTGATAGCTAATCTACCCTCTTCCTGCAGAGGGTTGGACTAGCTGACTTTGAGATCCCTTCCAGCTGTTCATTTCTGTGATCAGATTGGAGGAAGATGCAAATCGTGGAGGAATTACAAACACCTGGAAAGACAGGCTTAAAAAACGGCATGGTGTATGAAAAATAACTTAAAGAAATGGAGTGAAACCCATTCGTTGAGTTTCAGTAAAGACCAATGTACTATGATTAGCATCTGGAGAATAATTAAATCCATCAATGTATGCAGAAGGGGAATTCCCAGCTAGACAGCATTATTACGTAGTAAAATTCCAGGTTCACAGAAGATGATAAAAACAATTTCAGTTAGTAATGCAACACTTTGGGAAAAAGCATATTTAATAAAATGCTACATTTTTGTTGGTCTCTGCTAAAACTGCTTTGCTTCAGAATTCGCTGAAGTACTGAGTATGGTCAGGGCCATTCATAGGATTTGCAGTAGAGGTGTGCACCAGGGACCCATGTCATTTTTCTTTTCATTTTTCATTTTCGTTATTTTAATCTGTCATTTTCGTTTTCATAAATATCAAATCTTCATTTTTGTTTTTGCTTTTGTTTCCATTTTCCATTAGTTTTAATAGAAAACACATTTTTGGCTATATATTTTTTGTTGTTTATTATATTTGACTGAAACATGGAGGAATTGTACGTCCAATGGAAGTCATTATGTGTACAAAATTCAAAAAAGATTGGATAAATGACTCAAATTTTAGAAGCAGTTGAATTATATTATTTTGCAAAAATCTTCATATACATTCTTAGCTTTAACTTCTTTGCCTCACATTTAATATAGATGAAACTTGGCACCTTTATACCCCTTCCCATATTTACTATTTATGCCAAATTTCAGAAGGATTGGATAAAGGGTCCTGGTGGTATAAGAAATTAACATATAAATATATGTCTGACTATAACAACTTTGTAGTCCAACAAGTGTATATTAAGTTTTGCAGAGCTGTATATCCCACTTCTCCAGTCATCTCTGACAAACATCAGAAAGATGTGATAAAGGGTCCCAATATTATATGCCTGCACAGCATATGCAGATAATGAGCCTATGCTAGGGATTCTCCTACGTGTCAGTGTGGTATAAGATTGGTTTGTGATGCCAATTGGCCATCAGAAATGTCAAACAAATATCCTCATTCTGTGCTGTGACCATCCCAACTGCTCTACCCTATTTGTTACTGGGAAGTCAGAAGCATCTGTTTAGGAAAGAGAGAGTCTTTTATGTCCTCTGTCACAATGCTGCAGGATATGATTGTGATGATAATTGGCCAGCCTGGATGTGTAAACCATGTCTCCTGATTTCTGGGATGCTATCCCCAAAGTCCCATTTATGTCCCTTCTATGCCCTCATCAGAGCCGCCCCCTGTGCCCGTCTCGAAGCCACCACCAATTTGTCCTGTAAAGTTGGAAGCACGCAGTAATTGGCTAGTGAATGTGTCTGTCACTCTGCTGGGTTACTCCCCATCCTCCCTCCTACAGCCTCCCTCCCCCTGCCATGCCAGGTGCCTGCTTCTGACTGGCACTGCATGTGCTGCTATTTATCTGAATAATGGTCTTCAATGGGACAACTTCAATTGCTTATACATTTGGGTCTATTTATCAAATTGTCCTGTAATTTAGCATCAATGACAGGGACAGAGCGTGATATTTTTCTGTCAAATTATATGTAAACAGGATTGAATATTAAAATGTTACAGCCAGAAATGTATTTTCAAGTGAATAGATTATAACATCAAGACACTTTATCCAATCTTTCTGTAAATTGGCAGGATTGGTAAAATAGTGGAGGGACATAATTTCTCCAGGTTTCATGTATATTGGATAGAAGATAAAAAAAGGTGTAGCCAGGAATGTGTGTGTAGCTTTTCTTAAAATCACAACATTCAATTGCTTCTGGAATCAGTCTCCTTTATCCAGATGTTTTGAAATTTGGTACACCTAGTGCCCTCAATTGGGTGTACAATCTCTCCAAGTTTCATAAGAACTTAATGATAAACAAAAAAAGTACAAACAGAAATACATTTTTCAGTTTTTTCCCATTATTTCAAAAACAAAATTTTGTTTTTCTTTTTGTTTTCATTATTATTATTTGTCATTTTCATTATTACAATAATGAAGACAAAAATTGTGATTGTTATCATAATAACAACAACAAAATGCACATTCCCTACTAGACAGTTAGGTGGAACATTAGAGGACCAGAGGGTAAAATGGGCGCTCAGGCAGGATAAGGACATTGCAGAGAAGCTGAATGATTTCTTTGCTTTGGTATTCATTGCAGAGGATGTTGGGGAGATACCCCGCAACCAGAACTGTTCTTTGTAGATGATGAAATGGAAGAACTGTCACAGAGCAACATGATTTTGGAAGAGGTTCTAGAGCAAATTGACAAACTAAATAGTAACAAATCACCAGGACAAGATGTCATTCTTCACAGAATTCTGAAGGAGCTCAAATATGAAAATGCAGGTCTTCTACTGGTAATTTGCAACCTATCGTTAAAATCTGCCATTGTACACAAGGACTGGAAGGTAGTGAATGTAATGCTGACATTTAAAAAGAGCTCCAGGGAGGATCCTGGGAACTACAGACTAGTGAGCCTGACATCTGTGCTGGGCAAAATGGTGGAAACAATTATTAAGAACAGAATTACTGGGTATACTGATAAACATGACTTGATGGGAAAGAGTCAACAGATTTAGAAAAGGGAAGTTGTGCCTCACTAATCTATTGGAATTTTTGAGGGTGTAAATAAGCATGTGGATAAGGGGGAACAGGTCGATATAGCATATCTGGATTTTCAGAAAATGTTCAATAATATCCCTCATAAAAAACTCTTGAGGAAATTAAAAAGTCATGGAATAGGAGGCAGTGTCCTATTGTGGATTCATAACTGGTTAAAGGATAGGAAACAAGAGTAGGACTAAATGGTCAGTTTTCATGATGGAGAGCAGTAAATAGTGGAGTGCCCCAGGGATCTGTACTGGCACCGGTGTTGTTTAATATTCATTCATGATCTTGAAAAAGGAGTAAAAAAATTAGGTGATCAAATTTACAGATGACACAAAGTTATTAAAGGTAGTTATAGCATGAGCAGATTGTGAAGTATTGCAGGAGGATCTTGCGAGAGTGGGTGACTGGGCATCTAAATGGCAGATGAAATTGAATGTGGACAAGTGCAAACTGATGCACATGGGGAAAAATAATCTAAATTATATGTACACAATTCTGGGTTCTAAATAAGGAGGTACCAGTCAGGAAAAGGACCTTGGAGTCATTGTGGACAATACATTGAAATCCTCAGCTTGGTGCAAGGTGACGGGCAAAAAAGGAAACAGAATGTTAGGAATTGTTTGTAAAGGCATAGAGAATAAAACTGAAAATATCGTAATGCCTCTATATAAACCTCTGGTACGACTGCACGTGGAGTATTGTGTGCAGTTTTGGTCACCCCATTAAAAAAAAAAGATATAGTAGAGATAGAAAAGGTACAGTGAAGGGCAACAAAAATGATCAAGGGTATGGAAGGCTCCCCTATGAAGAAAGGCTGGATAGGTTGGGGCTCTTGAACTTGGAGAGGAGTCATCTGAGAGGGGATATGATAGAAGTTTATAAAATCATGAGTGGTGTGGAACAAGTTATTATTATTATTATTAACAAACATTTATATAGCGCCAGCAGTGTACCTGGCACTTTACAAAGTAATAA
>QEPC01010225.1:323848-334596 GCA_003113815.1 Sphenodon punctatus
AGAGCAGTTTCAGTAGAATGAAGGGGGCGGAAGCCAGATTGGAGGGGGTCAAGGGAGGAGTTGGAGGATAGGAAGTCAAGGCAGCGGGAGTAGACAACACGTTCAAGCAGCTTGGAAGCAAATAATGAAAGGTTATTTACCCTCTCAAATAGTACTAGAACTAGGGGACACCGCTTGAAACTAACGGGTAGCAGATTTAAAACAAATAAAAGAAAGTATTTTTTCACTCAATGCACAATTAAGTTGTGTAATTTGTTGCGAGAGGAAGTGAACAAGGCCAGTAGTATAGCTGGGTTTAAGAAAGGATTGTAGAAATTTCTGGTGGATAGGTCCATTAGCAGCTTAATCCTGTAGGTTTGGGGAATATAAGCTCTTACTGTCCATGGGAATGCTCCCCCATGCACCACACACCCACCGCGAGGAGCCGCGGTTCATGTGAAAAGGCACTATGTTACAGGGAAGAGATTCTTAGCCAGGGATGTGGATGGAATTTCACTCTCGACAAGCCTGTTGACTCCTGACCAGGGAAAGCCTGACGGAAGAGGTAGGTTTTCAGGAGGGATTTGAAAGTTGTGAGGGAGGGAGAAGAACAAATGTGACCAAGGAGGGAATACCAGGCATGTGGGGCAGCAAGAGAAATGGGACAAAGGCGTTTAGAGGAGCAAGTGAGTCGCAAGCAGCCGAGAATGGGGACAAAGGATGAGCGAAGCTCCTGGGTTGGAGTGTGGTGGGATACAAGAGTGGAGAGATATGGGGAAGTAAGACCATGAAGAGCCTTGAAGGAGGTGAAGATCATGTTGCCTTTTTAGTGTCTTTCTGAGATGGATCAACAGATGAAATGGACAGAAAAATGGTAAATTAGTAATTGGCAAAATGGTACAAAATGGAATAATGATAATTCAGTTATGGGAAACTGGTAATTCAGTAATAGTAACGGCAATTTGGTAATGATAAAAGTAATTCAGGTAACTCGGCAGGGTCTAAACAGGTACAGTTCTAATTTTTATGTTTCTCAAATAAACACACTTGGTGACAGAAGAAAGCGTGTGTACTGAGCTTTTTGGGGCCCTGGTCCTGCAGTGACTCATGGTTTGAGATGGCTATTCTCATTGCTCATGGAAATACTTTAATATCGAGGTATCTAAATGAATGAGGTGAAGCTGAATTTTCTTTAAAATCTCCTATACCACCTAAAGCAGTGCACATTCTTCCTACACTAGTTTAGATGTTTCCACTGAAAGCGTAATTGCCTTTTGGTTCTGATCTGGGATCTTTACCACGTTCTTTCCCTTTAAAGCTTCTCAGTTCACCTTTAAGCAAACATGCAGCATTTTCCTCCCTGTAGTATTATTACTACAGCCCCAGCCCCATCATCAGAGTTACACAGTGCTCAGAGTTGTATATCATAAGTCTGCTGTCACACGGGTGATGTATGATGGAAAAAGCCATCCATCTGAAAGCGTGGAGCACAAAGAGCTGTTCCTGTAATGATGTAGTTCGGTACACGCCCGGCACGCACCATGCTGAGTGTTTTTCCAAATAAAAATGATATAAGCTTTGTAAATTGAGACTCGTTAGAGGAGGAGTGAGAAGTGGCCAAATATTTTTACTTGCAGGTCTCCCAAAGCACTAAAATAGAATTTGCTCCTACGTTGAAAACTGTGCACCAATTAATCCTGATTGTATTGCTTCTTCTACTCTCTGCCTCACTCTCCTTGCTTTTTGCTTTCTCTCAAAGCTTACACAGGTTTTTCTTACCTCACACAAAGACTGCAATCAGGTTTACACCTGTTCTAGAATCTTTCTAAGCAAACAGGTTTAATGTTGTAAAAGCTTGGGTCAAGGTTGGCTGACACAAGGAATCAGGGAGTTAATGCCCCAGCCTGCTACACTCCCTGGGGTTTTAGATGCTTCCAACATCCTGGATATGAAAATCAGCCTTGAGCTCTGCCATTTGGAGCTATCAGAGCAGAAAGACAAAATGATGGTGCCATTTCCAGCTCTTTCCTGTCTCCAGGTTTACCTGAACTGTCTTTTCAGAGCCCAGTTAGCTATGACCTTGTTTGCCGACGCACTGAAAGAGACAGGACACTATCACTGGGATTTTAACAGCCGCACTCTTTATTTAACCAATTACAACCAGGAATCAGGTGGAGGTGCCTAGCGCAATACGGGTCCAGTACTTGAACTTTAACCACAAACAGTAACCCAGGGGTGGTTTCGATATACCCTCAATTACCACCCCAACTACACATAACGTCTCCCCTTCTCAGTGGCCCCAGCCACAGGTGAAGGGGACCGAATTCTACCGAACTTGAGTAAGGTTGGGGACACCTGCTGACGGGGAACCATACCTGTCCCTACCGCCCTCACTCGATGCCCCTCCCTGGCAGGCTACCCCGCTGCTTGCTATACCCTGCTTTCCGGCGAGTGGACCTCCCCATCTCTTACTTATTACCTATCTATCCTATTATAACCTATAGTACTGGACCCCCGCCACAAAGGGGTCGCCGGGGCTACCCAGATGAGCCCAACCCCCACCTCCCTTCATCAACTTTCCAATACCCATACCAGCATGGCTTTCAGGGCTCCGAGGTAACGCTCGTTACCTTTGGGTGACAGGTGAACCCATCCTGTCTATAAAGCACAGGACATTTGTGTGTCAGCGCCCGGCTGTCAATGCGCTCCCCACTCAGACCTATAATCCACCTTCCAACATCCCTGTTAACTGTCTTCCTGGTTCTATCAATTTTTCTGATAGATTTTTCCCCATGTCATGCGCTCGACCAAATCGGTCCAGATGATTAGGGCAGATGGGAACAGTTTCTTGATTTCCCAAAGGTCTCTCTTTATGTCCTTGATCAGTTGCACACCCTTCAAGTGGGGGATGTCGTTCTCGCCTAGGTGGATGATCAGGACGTCGGGCGGGGGCCCCTGTGTCGGGCCCTGTAGGGTTGGCAGGAGATGGTGCCATCTCATCCCTCCCCGTCCCTTCCAAAGGATCCCCGCCTGTGCTGACAAACCTAGTTGCGATCCCCAGTTGGTCTGGCTGGCAGCCTTGCCTGCCCATCGCACCAAGCTGTGGCCCACAATCCACACACGTCTTCAAGACCAGGAGAGGGCACCTAAGGGATGAAAGAAAGTTAGGAATGGTCGTGGTGGGGGGCGCTCTGCACATAGGTATGACCTCCAACATCCCACCTTCCGGATACCCTGTTCATACATGCTGGCCTCTGCTGCAAATGTAGCCGCTCCTATCCGGAACTAATGCGTTCCAAAAGCGGCCGGCGGCAAGCCAATGCGGGACAAAACTGCTCAGAGGACCGCCATAAATTAGTACCTGGTCAGTTGGCACGCACCGGCATGTCTAAACAGGGGTCCAGGCGCGGTCTGTCGCACCGCAAGGAATGATTCGATGGCCTTCACTGGACACAACTCGCCCACACTAGCTCTATTCAAACTCACGACTTGCCCTCTTCTCCTCTGGTCGGTCTTGGAATGACGGATATGTAGTGACATCATCGTTGGGCTAATTTGGATGTTGCTGAGGCACAACACCCTCCCTGAAGTGTCCCTTGTTGATTCAGCTACTAATTCTCTGATGCAAAAAGCTCTGAAAAATGCCAACTTGAACAATGAATTAAATAGTGAAACCTCATAACAGTCAAAACAAATCAGGGGGAGTACCCTACACATCTCTAACAGCAAAGTCGGGGTGATGGGGGTCCTCTGGTTTGGAATTCTCCTCTGCTCCCTAGCCCAGCTTTCTATGTGGCAACTGGAAAAGAAACCGCGGTCAGGGGGGGCGTGTCCCATGATATTACTCACAAACCCAGTGCCGATAGTTTACCAGTGATGGTACCCAGGGCTGACCCGTGGTGCCGCAAATACAAGGTGAATTGGAGTGTTTGTTGTTCTGGGATCAGGAAACCCAGGGCCCACCCCCATGCCGACCGGTATTGCTGAAATTCCTGGAAGGCTCTCTCATAGGCCACTCTTGTACGTGGCACCAGAGATCCCCAGACGGTGGTGCGCAGCTCTACCATCCAAGGCTCCAGACTGCTGGCGGCAACAGTTCTGGGGTTGGCCAGGCCTGCGGTGCCAGCAGGCGGAAACGCTCCATCTGGAAGTGAGAGAAGGTGTCGGCTACAGTATTGTCTAGCCCTGGAATATGCCTAGCTTGGAAAATGATATTAAATTTTAGACAAGTAATAACAAAAGCCCTGACAAGCTTCATGACCTTTGGCGATCAGGAGGACTGGGTGTTAATAATGTGAACAACTGCTTGGTTGTCACACCAGAACAGTACCAATTGATTCGCCAACTCGTTTGGCCACAGATGTACCGCTAACACAATGGGGAAGAGCTCTAGGAAGGTGAGATCCTTGGTGACTCCCTGCCCCACCCATTCCATCAGCCACAGAGCCACCGCCCATCTCTCCCTGAAAATTATGCCAAATCTGGCCCAGCCAGCTGCATCCGAATGCACCTGGTTCTCGGCCTCCAGCAACAATCGGTCGCTCCAGAAGCTGGTGCCATTAAAATTAGACAAAAAATTGACCCAAATTTGCAAATCCTCCTTCATTTTCCTGGTGACCCTAACATGATGGGGGGGGAGGGGAGGGTTACCCGCTAGCTTGGCGTACAGTGGGACAAGAAGGCTCGCCCTGGTGCCATGACCCGACATGCAAAATTAAGACACCCCCCAGTACTGACTGGAGGCGACGAACTGTCACTTTCGCCGCCCCTAGACACTCATCCACCTTCTCCCAAAGGGAGATCAACTTGTCCTGCAGGAGGCGGGAAATGGCCTTGAGCATGTCCAGCTCAATCCCGAGGTACAGCAATTTCGTGGCTGGCCCTTCTATCTTCTCATGTGTCAGGGGGATGCCCATCTCATTGACCACCTCGTAAAAAGTCCGCATAAGCCCGCCGCACTTGTTCATGTCCACCCCCAACCCCCCAATGAACAGGAAATCATCCAAATAGTTTGTCAATTCCCCCCGCCGGACCGGTGCCTTACTATCCATTCGACCAAAGAGCTAACCCTCTCGAAGGCCGAACAGGAGATCGAGCACCCCATCAGCATGGCCTTGTCGTAGTAGTACCCACCGTCGAAATGGAAACCAAGCAACGGGAAACTCTCAGGACAGACCGGGAGCAGCCGAAATGCCGACTTGATATCGCATTTTCCTAGAACTGCCCCGGGGCCAAAGGACCTAAATAGGGACACGGTGAGTCAAATGATGCATATCAAACTGAGGTGAGGTCCTTGGGGATGGCATCTCTGACCGAGCCACCCCGAGGATAGGACAAGTGATGGATTAGGCGGAACTCATCCGGGACCTTTTTTGGCACCACGCCCAACAGGGAAATCACCATGCTGGGGAAAGGGGGGAAGGGAAAGAGTCCGCCACCCTTCCCTCAGCTCGCTCCTTCCCAGTTTTTGCCCTTACTACCTCTTCCAACCCGACCACAAACTTTAGGTTAGGGGCCACCCTCCACTGCTGAACTTCGAGAGCAGGTATTCTGAAACCATGTTGGAAACACATGACCATGTAATCCACCTTCTCCCTGTTGGGATGAGCATGAAGGGCCAATTCGAGCTGGGCAACCTTAATTGGTGTTGGGGCTTTTACCAGCGGCACCCGTGCTGCCAGTTCTGGGACCACCCTTTCCTGGGGGGTACTGTTTACCTCTCTGGCTGTGCCACCCACGTGGACAGGGGGAGTTTACGTGGTGACCTGCGCAGGTGGAACATGAGTGACGAAATCTACATGCTGAGCATGTGCATCTGCCAGAGCAGCCGAACTCCCAGCACTGCCCAGGGGAGGATCCCAGCGCCCTCCTTCATTTGTCACAAAAGGACTCAGAGGCCGATGAGGCCCCACCTTTTTGCGAGTAAGTGACCACTATTGGACCTGGGCACATTTCCCGACCCGCTTATGCAGTTGAGCCAAAGGTCATTGGCATACAGATCCCATCTGAGCCCTGGTGTAAATGCTGCACGGTGACGAAATGCCTCGTCATAGCGCAACCATGCCCCAGCCGGGCCTGCCTCATACGTCCATCACGCTATGTTGGCATATTTAAGCAAGTCGTCAGCCCGTCCAGGGTAGGCCTGGAGCATGACACCCTGGTAAATGGAGAAAGCTGTGGTCCAGTTCAACCAGTTCCTCTCGGCTTTTGGCCACCTCAAAACACTCTTTCTCCTTCTTCTCGTCCTGCTCGGCAGGATTCACTATGGGATCGCTGAACAAAAGGGCGAAAATGTCCACCCTCCAGATCTTTTCTCTGGTCGCTGGGAGCAGGTGGTCCCCAATGGGAGCATATACCCTTGAGTACCCCCATCCGCTGGAGGGGCCCAGCACAAATCAACATTCGGGCACTGCACTGCTGCGGTTTCAT
The DNA here is from genome assembly GCA_003113815.1 of Sphenodon punctatus. NCBI lineage: Eukaryota > Metazoa > Chordata > Lepidosauria > Sphenodontia > Sphenodontidae > Sphenodon > Sphenodon punctatus. The sequence continues at coordinate 330,257 of QEPC01010225.1, forward strand.
TGCCCTGTATTGTGGGGTATGTGCCCTCGGGTCCCCACATCTGGAAAGCCCAAGCCTCCAGGGGTGTTGTACCTCACTCGTGTCCATGGGGGGGCACTGCCACTGGAACCGTCCCACTGGTGACCTCAGGGGAAGGGGGGTTGGGCACTGGGACCCAAGTCCCATTCCACCATATCATCTGAGTCCTGCCCACCAACCCTATCTGGCAAGGGGTAGCTGCTCTTCCAGTAGTCCCCTGGCTGTCTCTACGGCCTGCCCGGACACCTGTGGGACCGCCCACCCACCTGCAATGTTTGTTGCCCCTAGGAGGGCCATTGTATCACCTGAGTACCATCATTCCTTGATGTGTCCCCATGTGCTGGGCCCGCTGCTGTACCAAGGCCTGTATGGCACTCTCGATCCTGGCAACCCTCTGTCATAAATCATCACTGTCATCCCCCATGCGGCAGCTGGTGCCGGTGGTTTCCCTGGGGAAAAAAGACAGCACAGGGGCCAGCTCTGTCATCTGTGGCCAGCCAACCCAAGCCCAAACCAGTGGGGAGGGCCCAACATAGGCTGGGGGGGCCCCAGAAATTACCCACCGTGGGCAATGCTCCAGCCTGCTGTGGGGTCCATCCAGAGCACACCCCACCCCCAGCGATCACAGGCACCACCGGGGGAGGGGGCTGGTCATGGGGGTCCACTGAACCCACCAACCTGCCCTACTGGGCAATGTTTCCCCCACATGCCTGCACCATCCCCACCCCACCGCCATTGTCTATAAACTGGGCTGGGGGACTACTTACTCACTTCCCTGAAGCGGGAGCGGGGGATCCATGGAGGGCCAAGGCTCAACCCCGCTAACATTCCCCCTAGATCCATGGGTGGGGATAGTGGTTCCCCCCTCCTGATTGAGGAGTGGGCCGAAAGGGACAGTGGGGAGGCCGGGCTTGGCCCTGCTGGGCTCCCTTTGGAGTCCATGGGTGGGGGCAGATGGCCCGGCTCCCACAGCCCGATTGGGGGATGGGTCGGAGCCCTGCAGGAGCTCCCTCAGCAGGGCCTCATACCCATCCAGTCTCTCGTGGAGGGGGATCTCGTCCTGTCCCTCCGCACATCTGTCCCAGGTGGGGGGGGCACTCCTTGAGCCCCCCTCTGGGCCTGCCTGCAGCTTGCCACCCCTGCCCATGGTTTCAGTGTCAGGAGGGGGGCACCCCCCCTTTCGATGACTCGCTGCCTTCTGCTGGCTGCTGCGGCAGCACCCTTCTTTTGGGACTTCCCATTTTGATGGGACTCACCGCGCTGCTCCTGGCAGAGAAGATTGACCCGGGGCACCCCAGCTCCTGCCGTTTTACAGGCTCTGTGCCGCAAATGGGGCCAGAGCCATCTCTTCCTCTTCACATGTGTCCTGCCCCTAGGCATGACCAGATGCCCTGAGCTAGTCCTATCCCGGCCGGGGAGTTGCCTAGCAACCCCGGCCAGGTGTCTGCAAATTACCACGGCCACGTCTTTTTCCTGCCTTGGGGGTTTCTTGCAGCCTCGCAGTGGGAAAAGCCCACTGCCCTGCCTCCCTACTATCCAGGCGCGGCAAGGGGTCTTCCGCTGTCCACCCCCTCCCCTTGCAGGGGAAGGGGGAGAGGCAGAGGCAATTATTAGGGTATGTCATTGTAGCAGGGCAGCATGCTGTGGGTTGCTGGCCCTTTAAGGGAGTCAAGATGGCACCCAGCACTGAATCAAAATGGCCACTAATGAGGGCAGCTGAAAGAGGGTGTGGAGGAAGTCAGTCCACACAGCTAAAGCTGGAAGCTCTGTGAAGGGGCTGTTCGGAGGCTGACTTCTGGAAGTTGGTTGCTAGCTGTGATAGAGAGCAGAGGCTAGATGGAGGTCTCCTTAGTGTGGTGCAGTGGAGGCTGAAGAGAGCTTGACATCCAGAAAAGCTCAGGAGGATCTGGATTGCTGTTCCCTGGAGCTGCTGGAGGACAAGAGGTCTGCGAAGCCAGAAAAGTTGGGGGAGGGTGTTTGGCCACCTGTCCCCGCTGGGCTGTGATTCCGCACTTGGGAAGAGAGCTTGGATGGGGGGGGGGGCAGAGTGGTGTTCCTGCCTGAACCCCAAGCCTTACATTTGTTCCTTTATTTCCTCAGTGGGAAAAGTTTCCAAAGCCAAAAGCCGCATATCAAAATCTTCATTTGGCCAAAATACACAAAGAAAACCCACACTTGTGTATACACACTTGTGCATACCTACACACACACAAACTTTTCCTGATCCATGATTGGCTGGTGGCTCCGGTGCTGTGATTCTGGCTGCAGGAATTCTGAAAAGCAGCTGTTCTTCTGCTGCTGACACTGGGACACAGTGACATGGGACCATTAAAGCAATGTGGGACCTAGAACCAGTCTTGGCTTGAACTGCTCAAGTGCTGCCTGTGACTTCCAAGCCATAGCTTTCCTCCGTACCCACTCCCCCGCTCTGTTTGTAGTATCATCGAACTGTACAGTTCAAAATGCTGCTTTGCAGGAGGGGCGGGATATAAATGCTTTGAAATAAATAAATAAATAAATAAAATAGTGTTGAAACTCGGTCCTTGCTTTTCCACAGAAAACACCAAGTGGGGCATTCAATTCAATTTTCCGAGTTCTGAAATTTTGAGGAAGGACCTCTGAAACTTTGGAACTCATAAAATCATCGGCCAAGCACAGGGAAGGGGGCCAGAGGCCAGTGCTTAGGCCCCTGCACCCCTTCCCTGGCCCCCGCTGGCTGGGGAGGAAATAGGCCAGGGAATAGAGGGTAGGGGCCTAGCGGAGGGGCCAGGGGTGAGGTGCTTAGAGGGGGCAGGGGACCTAGTGTGGGGGCAGGGAGGGTTTACTTACCTTGCGGAGGGATCCATTGCCGATGCATGGCCTTTTCCCGGCTGGTAAGTTTGAAAATAAAAATAAATAGATATTTTTTAAAAAAACCTTTCTGACCATGCTCAGCCTTTTCAAAGATGACACTCACAGCATCAGCAGGCCAGTGCCGTCTTTGAAAATGGCTGAGCATGCTCAGAAAAGGTCATTCTGGCCATTCTGAGCATGCTCAGTAGTTTTTTTAAAAAATTTCACTTGCCTGAGGGGAAGAGACCACACATCGGCACAGGACCCCTCCAGAAGGTAAGTAAACCACCCCTGACCCCCCTGCTAGGCCCTCCCTCACACCTCCTAAGCACCCCTGACCCCCTGCTAGGTCTCCAGCTCCCCCTTAATTACCCAAACCCTGACTGCCCCCGGCCTTGGAACTTGGTTGAGTATTCGTCAAGGGTCCGAGGATTAGCCTGAACACTTAGACCTCTCCCCGGAGAATACTTACGAGGTTTTTTTATTATTATTTGTAGCAGCCCTAGTTGAAACATCCCAGACAGATGCCTGATTAGTCTTTTCTTGAAAACCCCCAGGGAAGGAGATTTCACAGTCTCTCTAGGCAGCTTGTTCCACTGTTTGTTATCTTCATTACAAGGTGATAGTCTGCCCACAAATAGTACTGTTTACAGAGACAGATAATAATAATAATAATAATAATAATAATAATAATTAATAATAAATGCATATGCTGTGCCTTTCATCCAAAGATCTTTGGTCATTTTTATTAATATAGTGAGGATGGAATGTATATTATCTCCCCTCCCCCCCATTAGCGATGGGTAAAATGAGAGGCAACTAGCTAAGTGACTTGTAAAAGGTTCTGTCATGAGTCAGAGGCAGAAAGAGGAATAGAACCTAGTATATCTCCTAGCTATTGGACTCTGAAAAGAGGGATGGCAGGGATACGCAACATCAGAGTCAACAAGGAACTGAGGCTAATTTGCATAAATTTGCATGGGTTGATTTGTGTATATTTATTAAAATTGATAAGAGCCCATTGAGGCTGATCTGAAAAACGTAAACATTTTTAAAAACTGAAAGAAATCACATCTAACATCCACTAGCATAAGTGCCATCCACTTTCAAAGTGCCACCACTTGAGCTACACACCTGGTTGTTGTTGTTGTTGTTGTTGTTGTTTTAATTCAAGCCCTAGAGAAAGACATTTCATATTGCCAGGTAGCTTTCTGGTAAGCTGCTACAGCAGAGGTGGTAGTAAGGTTGGGAAGCTAAGCTTCTGCTTAGGGTGCAGTCTTCCATCCTTGGAGCTGACCATTAACTTCAATAGATAGACTCAGACTGTGCGTTCAGTAGTGGTGGGACCCCGGGCCCATTACCGGCTACCGGATTTACCGGTTACCGGTTCTAGGAAAACCGGATTCCCGGATTAAATCCGGTATGCCGGTACCGGATTTATTTCATTGGTTTCAATGGGGCGCTGTGTCCCCATTGAAACCAATGAAATA
>QEPC01010225.1:335314-355250 GCA_003113815.1 Sphenodon punctatus
AAAAAAAACTTTTTTGCTGGGGCAGTTTTTTTACTTTGCAGCCATTTTTAAATGGCTGCAATGCAAAAAAAATCCGGTACCCTGGAATCCGGTACCCGGTCCGGATTACCGGGTCAAATCCGATAATGCCGGTACGCCCGGTACCGGCATTATCGGATACCGGATTCTACCGGTTTCCCACCCCTAGCGCTCAGTGTTCATACTGAGTGTCCTCGATTCTGTTCCCCACTCTGCTCTTGTTTTCTCTCTCTTGGCTTATTTAGAAAATGAGAGAGTAACGTCTACTTGCTTACACCAGAAGAACTTGGGTGAAAACAGAAATAATGCTAAATCCACTTGAATACCACTTTAACATTTCTTATACATGTTGCAGGGCTGCATGGGGCACCAATACAGCCCTGCAGCATGTATAATAAATGTTAAAGTGGTGTTAAGGTGGTGTTGAGTGGAGTTAGCGTTATGTCTGTTTTCACCCTAAATCATACAGAGAGTGTTGGTTGAAAAGGGAAAGAATGAGGTATCTAGGAGGCATAGTGGAAATGAGATCCCAGTTTATATCCTCCTGTGGTCCAGCTTGAAGGATGTTCACAAAGGCTAAAGAATATCTCTGGCTGGGGCCTGTCTTGCTATCTTTCATGACAGCAGAACCCAGGCAATATGCAGAGGCAGTCCCTCGCTGTGGCACCGCAAGCACCCAGCACCAAGACTCCGACACCGGCGGTGCTGTCAGCTGCTGTAGTGCAGTATGCGGCATGTGATTTTCTGTAAAGCACTAGGTACGTCACTAGTGCTATATAAATGCTTATAATAATAATAATAATAATAATAAATAATATAATTAATCTCAAAGAACCTTGTTTACAAGGTAGCAACCTTCAGGTTGGTTGCTACCTTGTAAACAAGGTTCTTCAAAATGGCTCTGAACATTCTCACATGCCGCATGCTGGTGTCGGAGAAAGGCTGCGCCTGCGCACTACTCCTCCAGCCACTTTGCCCGCAGCTGGAGGCGTAGTGTGCAGGCGCAGCCACGGGTTCTGGTAGATCGGCACTGCCGCCGACCTAACAGAATGCACTGCATGCACAGTTTTCAGTGTCGTGGCCAGCTTGGGCAATAGGTCTCATGGAACCCATTGCCCAGCTATTTTAATGACCTGGAGGGGTGGCTTTGAAGTCGCCTCTCCAGGCTGCAGCACGGCTGCGCAGTCAGGCTTGTAGGTGGGCGAGGTCTCTCAGACCTCTCTGACTCACTCCCAGACATCCCAGTGGTGACGCTGATGGTCCGGATCTGCCGAGGGTCAGGTAGGGACTGGACCTGTTTTTTTGCCAGGGGACTTGGGGACAGTGGGGGAGCGGGGGGGGTTTAACTGGGGAGTGGGGGCACACGGGGACATGGTGGAGGGAGTGGTGGACATGGGAACATGGTCAGGGGAGTGTGGGAACGTGGGGACATGGTGGGAGAGCGAGGGCACACGGGGACATGGTGGGGAGAGCGGGGGCACACGGGGACATGGTGGGGGTAGCTTAGGCTTCATCTCTGACTCACCCCTTTCTTTTAAACCCTACATCAACTCTGTTGCCAAATCCTGTCATTTCTCCCTCCATAACATTGCTAAGATTCGCCCTTTTCTCTCTGTCTCGTCTGCCAAAACCCTTGTTCTTGCCCTGGTCATCTCTTGCCTTGATTACTGTAACCTCCTTCTCACTAGCCTCCCCTGCTTTCACCTTCTCCCCTTATCTCTGTACAAAACTTTGCTGCCAGGGTCATCCACCTCGCCCATCACTTCGACCACGTGCAGCCCCTCCTCTCCTCTCTTCACTGGTTCCCACTTCCTGAACAAATCCTGCACAAGCTGCTAGTCTTCACCTATAAAGCTCTTCACAACCTTGCTCCCCTCTACCTCTCTGTGCTAATTTGCCTCTGTATTCCAGTCCATGAACTCCGCTCCTCCTCGCAGATTCGTGAATGTTGCACTCCTTGTCTCTCCCTCTGTTCCACTTCCTTCATCTCCTCTCCCCCCCCTCGGTCTCTCAGATTGTAAGCCCTAGAGCAGGGAATGTAGAAACGCCACAAAGAGAGTCTCCCCTCTAGTGCACAGCCAGATTTTAAATATCAGCCAGCTGATGTATAATGAAGATAAAAATACAGTTCCCTACACTTTGTCAGCAATGAATCAACTCATTTGTTTTATGGTTAAAATTTTCACCTACATTTTCCAGAAAGCACAATAGTTTGGAAATGGTATTATCCTCTACGTTGTTTATTTATGTTTTCCTGTTATAAAACTTAGAGTCGAGCAAATAACTTCTTGTCAACATTTTCCTCTGATGAATTTAGTTCCTTTTCTTGGTTACAAACTACCTGTGAGCAGTTTTTGAATTTTGAGGAATTTATTCAGAATTCCTCAACATATTGTGCTTTTGCAAAAATCTACCACATAGTTGGGGGAAACCTGCAATCTCTGTAGAACTCCAGGGCCCTTATTCTACAAACACGTACCGGTGCCTCATCCCATTGGAATCCGTGAGACTATGCATATGTGCTTTAGGAAGAGGGCCCTAGGCTTTTCAGAGACTGTTTTTGGTAGTTTTGCTTTATGTGCATTTGTCATACATTGTAGAGCTACGGGACACTGAGAACTCTTTTATCTACTTGAGGTAGACAGACTGTTGAAACCAGAAGGTAAGGCCAAATGATAGTTGAGCCAGTAAGAAACATGAACAGTTGAAGTGACAGATACCTCTGGAGATGCCTATGAGTAGGAGGTTATAACCTTTTCCTAGGTCTGGCAAGAGGTGTCGATTACTTCCGCCAGAGCCTGGCTACTCAAACATGTGGAGAGAGATGGGGAACTGAAGGGAAGCTCTGTCTGATCTCAAAGAGCTCTCGGTGTAACAGAATGGCCCTCACTGATCTGGACGCCTCACTCACAACTTCTATGACAGGAGAAGTTTTGTACCCAGCTGTCTAGTGCAGTCCAACCTTTTTGGTCAGTGGTTCTTTGCAAGATAAAGCCTTAAGCCAGCACATGCAAATCTTTCCTTATCAAGTGAATGTATTATCATAAAATGTGTACAGATTCCAAGGTCATTCTCTTAACCAGGTGAGCCCTCACTGTGTTGTCCGCTCTGGAACCCTTCTTGCCCGACCCACTTGGTCAGAAGGCTCCAGGGAAGTGCTGTGAACCACAGGGTGAGCTCCTTTTCTCTAGTCCTTCTTTAGAGTATATCCTTGAAGCATAGGGTGTTTTTAAATGAGATGTGTCCATGCATGGCCCCCCACCAACCACGTGTCCAACTGCTTGTGTGACAGTGGTGCATGGGGAAGCATGCTCCCATGAGCTACGCACCAGCCACCCATGGCCACATATGAAGCACTGCCGAAAAATCAGGAGTGCTCTGTGCAGGGCCAGCCACATGTGGCTGGGATAGCCATGCTAGGAGCCACCCATGTGAACCCCTCCCCACACACTCCATGCACATGGACAGTTGGGCACCCTGCAGTCATGCCACTCAGCAAACATGGTCACATACACACACACCCTCCAGCTATGCTCATGTAAAAACACCCATAGTCTTGGCTCCTGAGCCTTCTCACTTCCCTGGTGGTGGTCCTCTGAGATCTTTGTTCAAACTTATATCCTCTTCTAGTCAGCAGCTTCTTGTCTTGCCCCTGCTGGGAGCAGTCAGCCATGCCTAACTGGGTCATTACCCATCCCAAATAGTTGGGTTGCCACAGAGGCATGCACACTACTACAACTTACTGAGGGCCTCATCCCAATGGGCCTTAAAGTGTCTATATTACAAGCATGCACATAGAAAATAAATCCCTGCAAAATGATACATTGATAAGCCAAAATGCTTCTCCTTATACTCTCTTAGCTTTCAGGGTTCCCCTTTGTAACTAAGGGTATTTTTAGACCTCGTAGCTTTTTGGAATGTCATGCTAACTGAGGCCATCGATCAAACAGCTCCTAGGCGTCCACTTCCCAAATGCTGACAATGCAGGCCCCCCTGGTTTACAGAGGACCTGCAATGGATGAAGCAGGAGGGACAGCAGTTGGAGCGATGGTGGTGCCGTACTTGGGCTGAAGCCAATTGACTGCGGCATAGAGTCAGTTTAAGAGCCTATACAGTGACTGTGCGGACAGCAAAGAAGATGTTCTTTGCTGCCCTCATAGCCTCCGGGAAGTCTCAGCTTTTCCAGGTGGTACAGAAGCTGCTCAGTCCGACCTCTCTCCACCTGGAATTGGAATTTTCTAGTGCTTGCTGTCACATGTTTGTCAACTTTTTCATGGATAAAATTGCCCAGATCCACCACGATTTCGATGCCGCACTTACAGCAGTAGAAGAACCTGAGGTAATGAATGTCCCACCTTGTCCTGTTTCATAGGATTAGTTTCAGTGGGTGTCACCCGCTGATGTGCCAGATGTTCTTGGGGCGGTCAGAGCCACTTTAGTGAATTAGACCCATGCCCATCTGGCTGATTAAGACTTGCTGTGAGACACTTGGACTGTTGCTGGCAGGGGTTGTCAATGCCTCCCTGAGGGAGGGCAGAGTTCCGGGCTGCCTCAAAGAAGCGGTGGTGTGGCCTCTGCTCAAGAAACCATCGCTTGACATTGACTCCCTCACCATCTATTGGCCAGTCTTTAACCTTTCCTTTTTAGGGAAGGCTATTGAATGGGTGGTGGCTCAGCAACTTCAGGAACATCTAGATCAGTCTGGCTTTCGTCCGGGGTTTGGGATTGACATTGCACTTGTGGCTTTGGTTGATGACCTGCACCATGAGATGGATCAGGGCAGATCATCTCTTTTGATCTTGTTAGATCTGTCGGTAGCATTTTATACCATTGACCACGAGATGTTGGTGGCTCCCCTGTGGGACCAGGCAGAATTGTTCTTGAATAGTTCCTGTCTTTCTTAGCTGGAAGAACTCAGAGAGTGGTGCTTGGGGAACCTCATGTGTGGCGTCCCGCAGGATTCTATTCTGTCCCCCCCTCCTGTTCAACGTTTATATGCAGCCTTTGGGCAAGGTCATGATAGGGCTCGGCGTACGATGTCATCAGTATGCCGATGATACACAGCTTTACCTCTCTTTTTCAGCAGACCCAGACCTGGCAATCTCCATGCTTACCCAGTGTTTGGCTGCTGTGGGGGATTGGATGAGGGCAAGCCATCTGAGACCGAATCTCTTAGCATCGCTAAGTGGCGGTATGGTCGGGGGGGGGGCTCCAGGGCCACACGGCCTGCTGCTCAACTGCCCCCCCCCCACTGGTGTGGGGCTTGCAGCACCACCAGCAGCTGCAGAGACCTCAGAGGCCCCAGTGCAGTGGTGGGTTGCCAGAGCAACCCCAGGACAGGGAGGCACGACAGAACCCTGCACCTCCGCGTCAGCTGACAGGGCATGCCTGTCCACTGTGTGGCGCTCTGCGGGGTTACAGGCACACAAAGGGGTGGGTCAGGAAGTGTAAAACCCGGAGCTGGGAAGGACACAGCGCTGGTAATCAGAGCAGTGAGAAGCTGGCCCCCCTGTGAAAGCTAAGTTGAATCTTGGATTGTTATTGTTGTTGATTGTTACCTACACGGAGTGCTATAATATTGTGGAAGTGTGTACCCTTATGTGTCTCCTGGGTGGTTGGATACATGCCTAAGTGAATGTGGGGAGTGTGAGCCCTGTCCCCTCCCTTGGGTTGTGTCTCCACTTCCCCCACTGGATTGAGAGCCCTATTCCTTGTTTCCCTTCCCTGAGCCCGGTTTTCCCTCCCCTGCAATTCCCCCCTTCGCTCACAGGGTTTTTCCTCCCTTGTGGATTGTGATGCATGGTGAGCATCGTGACTGAGTGTTGGGGGATCCCCTCCTGGCAAGATCCACTATGTGCCCAATGATGATAGCAGCCTGATCTCTTTGGGATAAACAGGCCACCACACTATCCTGATGGGCTTCCTGTGCCAGCATAGCCTTGCAGAGCAGATTCAAGAGACCTTCCCCCATGCATGGTTGTTCCCCGTGTCTCCCTGGGCACCCCTTCCCAGCTCACCCCCTGTCCCCGTGACAGAATCCCAATAAGATGGAGGTGATGTTTGTGGATAGGGCTGGGGAGTGGTGGCCCCTGTCATTGATGGGGCCTGCCCTCCCCTAGCCGCTCAGGTCCGTAATTTGGGGGTGCTCCTCAATGTGTAGCTCCGCCTGAATTCTCAGGTGGAAGCTGTGGTGAGGGGTTCCTTTTGGTAGTTACATCTGCTACAATGGCTATGGCCATATGTCTCAAACTTTGATTTTACCACCATCATCCATGCCTTTATCACCTCTTGACTGAATTACTGTAACACACTCTACGTGGGGCTACCCCTGGGGACAGTCCAGAAGATGCAGCTGGTGCAGAATGTGGCGGCCGGTCTCCTTGCCATGATGGGCTGTCGTGATCACATTACACCAGTGATTCATGATCTTCTGTCTGCCTATTGTCTTCCAGGCCTGATTCAAGGTGTTGTTGTTGACCTATAAACCCCTAAACGGCCTAGACCCTGCATATCTACAGGACCGCCTCATGCCCCAGGCAACACCTACGGTCAGACAGAGACACCCGACTCAAAGTCCCCCGGGTTTCCTGGGTGGCAACGATGGGGAGGGTGTTCTCAGTGGCCACCCCCAGGTTGTGGAATTCCCTCCCGATGGAGGCCCGCCTAGCCCCGGATCACCCTTCTTTCTGAAGACAAATCTAGACCTGGCTGTTCTGCCAGGCCTTTAGAGAGGGAGACAGGTAGGGGAGTTGGATTGGGGTGTGTGTGTTAAGTTCCGCTCTTTTAAATGAGTTTATAGTTTTAATAAGTTTTTAAGTTTTATAATTGTTTTAAATGTATTTAACAATGTTGTAAGCCACCCCAAGCTGCCATTGCAAGCAGGAGGGAGTGGGCTATAAGTACATTGAAATAAAATAAATAAATAAAATGGCCGTGCATGAAATTTGTGGGTTACTGCAATCTCCCGCAATCACAATGACTCCTCAGCATATGTGCAAGTGCTGTTCGCTTATCCCTGCCCATTGCACATGAAAAAAGTCACGTTACCTGTAAAGCTGCATTTTGGCAAAGGCAATTTAAGCAAATGGCAATTGGAGCAATTGGATTAAATTTAATTGGTTGCACCGGGAGAAGGGCTCTGAGGGCAGCATTCTCCAACCTGAGTAACTTACCTGAGATCAGCTGTGCCGGAGGCGGGGCCACCCTGCGGAGAGAAAGCGAAAAGAACAGTGAACATGTGGCGGCATTGCACTGGGAGAAGGGCTCTGAGGGCGGCGTTCTCCAACCAAGTAACTTACCTGAGATCAACTGTGCCGGAGGCGGGGCCACCCTGCGGAGAGAAAGCAAAAAGAATAGTGAGCTTGTGGCAGCACCGGAGGCGTGTGCCAGGGGCCGCGCGCCTAAGGGCCGCACATGCAAGGGCGCACCCTTCTGCGTGCGGCCTTAGGTGAGCTGCCGTGGAAGCCGGGTGAGTTAAGCCAAGGCACGGACTGAGCTGCTTCTCCCTTGGTCCTACCAGTTCAAAGCACAAGCAGGCAGATCATCTACCGCCAAAATGGCACCTCCAACAAAGCCCCTTAAACAACAGAGGCTGGATAATTTTTTATCAGGAGCCAGGCCTGGAAGCAGGGTTAATCTATCTGCCCCTCCATTATAACTAGAAATGCTTTTCAACCCCTTGAATCCCTTGTTGATCCTGTATTAGGTGCTGCGGAGGTTTACCAGAGGGGTAATTTAACAACGAAAGAGTCGATTGATTCCATTGGCCCCCCAGATGCTGACAAAAAGGGGGCCCCTATGCCAGAAGGCGAATGGCTTGCCATATTTTTAATGGACCATGTCCTTCTCACAGCAGAGACATTACAATTTATGTTTGTTAAAATGGACAGGATGATGGGGCTTCTGCAAGGACCCGGTGTGAGAGTAGTAGGGGAAACGTCACCAATTCAGCAGAGGCCACAGGCAGGATCTTCAATGGGGCCCCTGGGAGTGTGTTTGTCTGATCCAACCCCCAATTTACCAGCAGTGCCGGTGGGCCAGGCAGCAGCATCCCTCCCAGTCAATGTTTTTTCCGAGGCATCAGAGTCTTTTGGGTTGTTGCCAGCATCACTCATTTTTACCATTTCTTCACAACAGGGCCAATGAGTTCCATATTGGGGTACCCCCAGGGATGTGGCAGAGCATTTACGACCATTTTTTAGGAAGAAGGTTATCACCAGGAGGGATATTATAGCAGTTGATGCCATGTTAAGTGCACCCGACAGACAGGTACTCCTGGTGACTTTTATTTCCCCAAGGTTACCCTCTCTTATTTTTGCCTACAAAACTAGATTTGAGGAACAGGCGGTGTCTATAAGCTGAGTTTTTCAGGCTTCCACCGTTCAGACTAAAGATGACTGCCATGAATTGCCGGTCAGGGCCCCAGATTCCAGCAGGGGCCAACCCAAGCCTACACTCCCTGTATCTATTTTAACACAAGGGAAGCCCAGAGCCCCAGGACCCACGAAGGGCCCCAAACAAGGCCAATCAAGGCGCCAGGAAACATCTGAGCTTGTTGTACCTAAACCAGGACAGGCAGTGGTAAGGCAGAGCCCAATAAGTCCTATGGGCATGCCAATGTGCACCCCCAACATGAGAGAGTACAGGGAGATACCTACTATCGGTGATATAGAGTTTGTCCCAGCCCATGACTCGCTGCTGCCCTCCCAGACGCGCTTTTTACAGCGCCTGGAGGCTCTGCAGAGTCAGCTGGGAAGTTAAAGACAGGGAAGCTCAAGTTAGTACCAATGGAGGATTTACCGAAAGCTGCATTTAAGGCACAATTTGCCTCAGTAGCAGTGACAGGCAGGCTATTGTCTATTCATTCTTCCACGTGGCTCCCTGACAAGGGGCCAAGTGGGGGAGCCGGGGTTTTCCAGGGAGCTGATTGCTCATTTGGGACTGACGACACTCTACACTCACAGGGGTTCTCCCCCCAGGCATCTTTGTATGCTCAAGGGACGGACCAGGATGAGGCACAGTTGGGCATGGTCTCCCAGTGTGGTTTTTGTACCTCATCCCAAGTGGCTGCATGGAGTGGGCTAATGCCCCAAGGACCCCCAGTAACAGTAATAGCAGGGCTAGTGGGCTCTGGAGTTATTGCAGAGCTGCCTCCTGACCTAAAGAAAATGTCGCGTACTGCTGACTCCAGGCCTACGGGCAGAGTCTTAAGACAAAGACCCAAACCACCCCCGGTAGACAAGTCATGACTAAAGGGGAGGACCACACAGACATGCGTGCTGGCCACCTGGAACATTTCGGGATGGAGGGCCCACAGCTGTGACCCTGATTTTTGTCAGTTTTTGGAAGGGCACGATATTGTATTGCTGCAGGAGACATGGGTGACGGAGCCCCCAATTGATGGGGTTTGGAGGGGCTTTCAAACATTTTGGCTTGAGGCACTGGTCTCCAGGGAGCAGGGCAGACCCAGCGGGGGTTTGGCCCTGTTTATCTCCCCAACTCGGGTAGTCTCCATAGTACAACTTAGTTTTATTAAAGCTTATTTTTTACTCTACTATTGCAAGTGTCAAGGAGGGTTTGAACTTCTGATAGCAAACGCTTACATTCCCCCGCCCTATTCCCCCTATTATGATCCCGGAATATGGGAACAGATCATGGAAATGGTGTCTATAGCTACGGAGAGATTTCCAGTGGCTCCGCTGATCTGGGGCGGGGACTTCAACGCCAGGTTGGGTAATCCTGCTACAGTGCCAGGCATTGTGGGTTTGGAGGACATGGCGGATCCTTTATATATACCTAGCCGACATTCATTAGATCAAGTGGTTGGACCCAGGAAGGAAATATAGAACAACTGCTGTCAGAATTTGATCTTATTGTTGTTAACGCAACTTCACCTTCCACGCTCCCCAGGGTTCCAGCATCCTGGGCCTATTCATGGTGACATCTTGTTTATTCCCAGCAGTTAGAAGGTTAGAGGTGGTTCCCCATCATGTTTCTAACCATTTACCCTCAGTGCTGGCCCCTGATATTGTTCCATCTGAGGCGGATATCTGCGTAGTGGAAAGTGTGGTGGATTCCGAGCCCCCACGGGTACATGCCAGATGGATGGATGAGCGAGACAGAGTAATGGCAGGGTTTTTTGAGTCTCCACTAGGGAGTCACCCAGTGGGAAAAATCTTAGCACAAGGACCCGATACTATAGGTTGGTTCAAACTATTGCTGGCTGAAATGACCCCCTTAATTACAACGAGGGGACATGATCTGCGAGGTGCAGCCCAGAGAGCCAGGACCTCTCCTATCTGGTTCGACGGTGATTGCTGTAGACTTCGCACCTCGCTCCACCGTCTAGCCAGAAATCTCAAACAACATACCTGCCATGCTACCCATGTCAAATTGGCTCTTACCCATGCAGAGTATCGAAAATTGTTAGCTTTAAAATTAAGCAGCCACCAAAAAAAACAATGGCCACTTCTTATCTCTGCCACTAATTCAAGGGACTCCAGGGAATTTTGGTCCATTATTCGAGCAGCTCAATCTAGGGGCAGCTGTAGTGGCACAGTTAGCCTGCACCCGCGCATGTGGGAAAACTTCTATAAGGCACTCTTCTCAAGGGCCAAGTTAGCGCCAACAGAAGTGGATATCGGCTCTATTAAGGGCCTAGCAGGGTGGGTCCCGGTAACGCTGGAGGAGATAATAGATCTCATAGCTGGTTTAAAATCGGGGAAAGCACCCGGCCCAGATTTTCTTACCCCAGAAATACTAAAGAGCAATCCTACAAGGTGGGCTGAGATTTTGGCACCCCTGTTCACCTATATCAATGACTTAGGGCTTTTCCCATCAGCCTGGTTGTCTAGTATAGTGGTGCCTATCTATAAAAAGGGAGATCCCAACCAGCCCAGTAATTCCCGGCCAATAAATCTCCTCAGTATTGCTGCAAAATTGTATTCGAAGCTACTGCTAAACAGACTGCAGGAATGGCTGAATTCGTGCATCTAATTGAACCGGAGCAGGCCGGTTTCCGGGGAGGGTTAGCTACTACAAACCATGTGTTTGTGCTATCTGTGCTAACTACTAAATACACGGCTTCCAGTAAAAAACTTTATCTATGTTTCATAGACTTAGAGAAAGTCTTTGACATGGTTTGTAGGGAACGCCTCTGGGTAAAGTTAAGAACCCTAGCTATAGACCCCAGACTCCTATTTTTGATAATGAAACTACACGAGAGGACTTCACTGCGGGTCCGTTACAATAGGAATGGGGCCCTGTCACAGGAGATTCAGGTACAAGCGGGGGTGCGACAGAGCTGCCTCCTAGCGCCGGCACTCTTTAATATTTATCTCAACGACGTAGTGCAGGCTCTCCAACGGACAAACTTGCACACCCCAAGGATAGGTGGGCGCAGGATCCCCACGCTGTTATATGCGAATGACACAGTGTTGATTTCGCAAACCAGCATTGGGTTGAGACGCGCCATGCAAACCTTCGGGGACTACTGCCAGGCAGAACTATTATCTATCAACTACTCTAAGACTAAGGTTCTGGTGTAGGGACTAGAGGACCCCAGAAAGTCCATCGCTGGGCAATAGGCCCAAATTCCATAGAGCAGGTACAGCGCTTCAAATATCTGCGGTTCCTTTTTGCCTCCAATGGAGAATGGAGAGCCCACTTTGTCGCTGCCCAAGCCCTGGCCAAGAAAACCACCAGGGCTATAGTAAAATTCTTCTATGGGAAAGGGGGGAAATCAGTCCTGCCTGCTCTACGTCTATTCAGGGCAAAGGTCATCGCCCAAATGATGTATGCAATCCCCGTTTGGGGTATCACCTTTCTATCGCTCCTGGAACCTATTCAAAACAGCTTTTTGAGAGCAATTATGGGAGTGCCAAGAGGGACCCCACAGGTAATCTTAAGAGCGGAGGCGCGTGTCCCTCCCCTTAGAGTTCATGCCCTCCAGGCGGTAGTCAACTTCTGGGCTAAGACGGCTTTATTCCCCCCCCCCCCCCAGGAGTCTTTGTTAACACTAACTTTGGAGAGTGGGCTGGGGGACCCCAGGCTAAAAGGGGCGGAGAGAGAAATTCACCATTTGGGGTTCTCTCCGGAGAACCTGGCCCAGTTAGGAAGGTCAGCGATGAGAAGTTTATTCAAAAGGCAGATTCAAGACCAGTCCTTGCAAACGGAAAGGGAACTGATGGTCGCCCAGAAGATCTCCCCAACATATGTACCCTATAGTGAGGCATCTGCCGCTCCATATTACCTTTTCATATGGGAAAATGCCAGGGAGCGAGAGGCCTTTCTTAAAATAAGGACTAATATGCTGGCCTCGGCGGTGCGGGAAGGCTGCCAAAAGAAGGTGCCTTGGGCCCTACGGACATGCCCCTTATGTCACTCGGGGGAGGTTGACATTCTAGAGCACATGATCTATCAGTGCTCTGCCCTGGTGGGCCCTAGAAGCAAATATCTGGGGACGATATGTGCGGGTCGGGCCCTGGGATCCAAGGGGATCCAGTGCGTGCTTAATCCGGCGGACACTGAACAAGCAAGAGCCGTAGCAAGGTTTGCTCTTGCAATACAAGGCATCCGCAGTCCTTTCTTCCCCAATTTGTAGAGAGGTGAGGCTGTGGGCAGCATTCAAGGTTGTTGAGACCCCGGTCTGGATAAGGAGGGGCCAAGTGCGTACACCATGGAGCTATGATCTAGGAGAATTTGTATGTCAGCGGGCCTCCAGCCTCTCTTGGTCATGAGGAAGGTAAGATGCAGCTGAATTAGGTTTTTAGGATTTTAGTATCTCTTATGGGGTAACCCCCCTTTTGTAATATTTTTGTAACACTTTGGTTTGTTAACTGGCTCGCCAGTCATACTAATTTATGTATCCCATACGGTAGCTGGCCGATGGGAATTTGTAAAGGGCTTTGCCCAACAAATAAATAAACAATATTATTATAAATTTAATTGGATGCCGCAGCAATTCAATTGGATTCAGTTCACTGGAGCATGTGAATGCTTTCAAAATGGCAATTGAAGCAAACGTGATCTCACGCGAGTGGCGTTTAGATGTTAATCCACGTCTTTAATGTGCGAGTTTGGGAATGCGCATTCTGGAAACCTTGATATTGGAGATTCCACAAACTGGATTAAGACACAGAAGTTTCCACATAAAATAGGCAAGAGTCATTCACACATGAGTAGGTGCAAATCTTAATCGCGGTTTTAATTGCTTGCTCACTGGAGTATTGTCTTGTCCTAAAAATGCCCTCAGCTAAGCACATGCACCTGCAACCTCTCAGCTTCATAAATGTATCCTCATCTCCCTGTTTCTCCCCTATGATCCCTTCTTCCTTGTGTCCCCTTCCTTGTCTACCCTAGATTGTGGGGCTAAAACTTGATTTACAGATTCTCACTTTTCTCATTGAGAATCGGGGTTCTCAGCTTGTTCTTGCAAATGAAAACAAGCTGAGAAACTGCCTGGATTCTTACCGAGAAAGATGAGACTCTCAAGACAGCCCTTCTTCCCCCCACTCCCACTGCCAGAGCAGCCTCTTGGGAAGTTCCCTGAAGCATGGCTAGGTTCCCTCTAAAGAGGCAGGAAGTGCCCCAAGCCCCGCTTGAAAGCTTGTAAAACTGAGCAGGAATCCGCTTCTCTCTTCCCCCCGATTCAGCTCTTTACAACCGGGCTAGGGTGGGTGGTTCCATGAAGGGGCAGGAGGGGATCTGGGGTCCCCAGGAAACCCCTTGGGATGCACACATCCCATCCCCCATTACCAAGTGCTGAGCTGGGGCAAGAGATCCGCTTTTGTCTCTCCCTGGCTCAGTGCTTTGTATGGGGACTGGGGTGGGTACTTCCCAATCAGTTCCCTGGCAGGGGCGGTGGAGGACTCACAAACCCCCCACTTCCCCTGCCAGGGCATCACCTCAGGAAGCCAGCTTTGGAAAGGGCTTCTCCGCTCTAGACAGAGTAGCTGCTTGCAAAGCCGCATGCGGCTGCCTGATCAATTTCAGGCTGAAACTGACAAGGCAGCTTCTTGAGGGCTTTGAAAGGGGCTTGGTCAGCCAGGAGAACTTGAAGTTGGGGACCCCTGCTGTTAAAGTTCTCCAGGCCAGGGGACCCCTCTTGCAAAGCCTGGTCAGTGCACTTCCCCCCCCTTGTCAAACAGATGTTTGGGGGAGCTGGGTTCTTACGAGAACTCGAACCAGCTGTCAAGACCCCAGCAAAATCTCGAGCCTGATTCTTGTTCTCACTAGATTTCTCATGAGAATTGTCTGAATTCTCATTTCAGACCTACAGATTGTAACCCCATCATGACAGGGACCTGTCTTTAATCACCTCTTCAGTGCTAGGCATGTTGCTGGTGTAATAAATACTACTACTACTACTACTACTACTACTACTACTGAGTAATAATAATAATAATAATAATAATAAATAATAAATGATGTGTAGGACTGAAGTCAGTAGACACAGTCAATGTAGCCTTAAAGAAAGCAGAATGACAGACCAGCCCGATAAGTGACTGGGTTTCATTGTAGCACAAGAGAGCCTTTTTGTTTTCTGTCTGTTTGTAAACCTGCCATCCTGTCAGTTTTGTTAAACCCCTTTTAACTCCAAACCCTGACAACAAAAACTTGGAGAAAAAAATAAGTTGGGAAAAGCCCCTTGCTTCTAGTTTAAATTGGCCAAGTCTGCCAGTTTCCAGTGCCAAAGAACCCCTTGCTTCTGCCCCTTGGCGATGCCTGCACAGGCCTAGCAGAGTCAGTGGTGTTGCCTGGGTTAAACTGAAGACTGCGCTTTAGCCTGACAACTTGTTCTCTGTGTCAGTGTGATGGCAGTAACAAGGCCTGTCCCTGGAGAATCAGGCAGAAGGAATAGAATTGCTTTGTGTTGTGGAGAGTGAGGAGGATGAAACTGCCAGACCTTGGCACGCTAACACGCTCACACCTACAGCAGACCCCGCAAGGCATTTTCACCCTCCCCCTCTGTGAACATTTCATCCGTTGCCTCAGCCTGAAATCATTTAGCAAATTTTACTGTCACTGTGCCACACGCCATCAGCAGCTATTTAGAAATAAAATTTTAAAAGAGATTGTCAAAGATGACAGTGTCAGGGGGAGAGCAGGTAATTGGCTTTTACTCTTAGGTGTTTAATAGCTTAGAGGCAGAGAAGGGAGACCAGCAGAAGTGCCCCTCAAAACCCAAAGGGTTTTATGAATGAGAGCGGCAATGCTGAGGGAGATTAACAGTGCATCCCATCGCCTTGATCAGATTATAATACGCAACATTTCCACATGACAGTTAGAGAAGCAAGGTGACATCAGGCAACACTGAAAAGGAAGAACTGCTTCCTGCCAGCTAGCTTTAATATAACAAAGTAAGCAGCAGGATGATAAACAAAGTGGCTTGTGATGCCCGTAGTTGTGGTTGCCTAGCACTTTACAGTATTCACCCCAGTTAACAGCTGTTTATAACTTTGCCAAGCCCTAAGAACATAAGAATTTCCATAGTCAGGTCAATAGTCCATCTAACCCAGTATCATGTCTCTGACAGCAACTAGCTTTAGTTTAATAGTTGCTCCACAGAAGTACCCAACAGATCATAATGGAATAATCTATTTTCTTCTATTCACTTCTCTTTATTTGTTGGAAAACCACTTCTCTTTATTTGTTTTGAATCTCCTGCCAGTTAGGCTGCATTCACATCTGCGGTAGAGAGACCTGCGAGGGAAGATGCGGCAGTGGGGAGGAGCCAGAGGGCAGAAGAAGAGCTGTTGCAAATGGGGAAGTGCCGCAGCTTCATTCCAGTGCAAATGGGGAAGTGCCACAGCTTCCCTCCGGTGCAAATGGGGAAGTGCCACAGCTTCCCTCCAGTGCGAATGGGGAAGTGCCGCAGCTTCCCTCCGGTGCGAATGGGGATGTGCCGCAGCTTCCCTCCGGTGCGAATGGGGAAGTGCCGCAGCTTCCCTCCGGTGCGAATGGGGATGTGCCGCAGCTTCCCTCCGGTGCGAATGGGGATGTGCCGCAGCTTCCCTCCGGTGCGAATGGGGATGTGCCGCAGCTTCCCTCCGGTGCGAATGG
This sequence comes from Sphenodon punctatus, assembly GCA_003113815.1. Lineage (NCBI taxonomy): Eukaryota > Metazoa > Chordata > Lepidosauria > Sphenodontia > Sphenodontidae > Sphenodon > Sphenodon punctatus. The sequence continues at coordinate 351,395 of QEPC01010225.1, forward strand.
GGATGTGCCGCAGCTTCCCTCATGCATGTCAGGGCGCAAAATCCGGCCCTGACATGGACAAGGGAAGCCGCAGCACATCCGCACCGGCTCTCCTTCTGCTCCCTGGCTCCTCCCCACTGCCTCGTCTTCCCTCACGGGTCTTGCCACCTCAGTGGTGGATGTGGCCTTATTTTCATAGTGCATCCCCTTGTTCTAGTATTTTGAAAGAAAAATATAAACAAGGGCTCTCTAGTTACTTGCTTTGCACCATTCATGATTTTGGAAGCTGCTGTCATGTTCCCCCTCAGTCATTTCTTCTCTAAGCTGAAGGGCCCTATCCTCGTACAGAAGCCATCCCATACTTTTTTCACCATTGTGTATTTGTTTATTTTATTTATTAATTTCCATGTTTACCCCACTCTTCCCTGAAGGCTCAGGGTGGCGTACAATAAACATAAAATTCAATTTAAAAACATGAAACTACGATTCATTAAAAAAAAAAAATGTCCTTTTTGAGATGTGGCAACCAGAATTGCACATGATATTCAGTGTGTGGGTGCACCTTGAGTTTATATAGCATCATTATGATATTTTCAGTTTTATTTTCCATCCTTTTCCCAATTTTTTTCTTTAAATTTTTTTTTATTAAGTCACATGATGGAAATATATCAGCAATAAAATATATTTTATATATTGTACCATGTCTATTTTATTACTTTGTAAAGTGCCATGTACACTGCTGGCGCTATATAAATGTTTGTTAATAATAATAATAATAATTGTACAATGCTTAGTCCGGATCCATAGCTTATCATTTTCTTCAATTTCTTGTGTTGACTATCATATACATTATCAGTATTACATCTATTCTTCTTTTCAGTATTCAGAAAACCTGGACAGAGATTCTGGTTTATTGGCAGGGGAGCCCCTCTCCTCTGAATATGATAAAAATGCATTGGGGTGTGCATGTCGTTTTCGTTATATGAATAATGAAAACAAAAATTGTCATTTTCGTTATTGCAATAATGAAAATGACAAAAAATAATATTGAAATCAATAACGATAATGAAAGTCATCATTGATTTTGTTATTGCTTGGCAGGTGTTTTTTGGAGGGAAATGTGGAGAGGAGTGGAGAGGGGAGGAAGGAGCAGACATCTCAGAGCCAGAAACAGTGTTGAACTCTTGAACTGGGAGGGGAACGACCTGTGATGAATGTAATTCTGGCCAATGAGCAGCGTAAGCAGATCCCAGAAGTTGAATGGCACCCTGTGATTCCTCAATGCCTCTGCCTCCCAGAACCAATCAGGAGGGCTCTGGGGGAGGGCACTGCAACCCTTAATATTGTAGGACTGGGTTGCTGCAATCTGCGTTAGCTCTCTTGCTTGTCAGCGTGCATTTGCAGAAGCTCCTGGTGCTTGCACTAGAAATCCTCTCATCTCTCTCTCTCTCTCTCTCTCTCTCTAGCTATCTATCTATCTTATTCCCTTTCCTACCACCCAATCCTTATTCCTTAGGTACACACACACACACACACACACACACACACACACACACACACACACACACAGAATAGAGATAGATTAGAGATAGTAGATATACCAATGATTTTTCCTTTCCCCTTCCCCTGTCTGTCTCCCCCTGTCAATATATTATATAGATATTAGTTCTCTCTCTATATATAGATTAGATATTTAGATACTAGACTGTTTTATTATATATATTAGGATTATAGGATAGGAACATTTTGTATTATACATAGGTTAGGTTTAGTTTAGATTCTGTATATATTATATAAATAAAACTACATATTGTGTACAGTATATATTATTGTGTGCAGTTCTTTCTGTATCACAATGAAAAGGGGAAGGAGTTCAACTTCTGACAATAATTCTTCATTGGCTCACTAAATCGATACTGAGACCAAAAATAAAATCTTCATTTGAAATCGGTACCGATACCAATAACGACAACTATAACAAAAAACGCCATTTCGTTAACAAAAACGACACATTTTAATTATGAAAAACGACATGGGGCCCTGGTGCACACTCCTAAAAATTGAGCCCAAATCTCCAGATATGTCTCTTTTTAGTGTTTCTCTTGTGTGTGCACTTGATGAGACAGTTTTTCCATGACCAGGATGCTCCTTATTTTACATTACCACAGCTTGAGAGGAGGAGGGTTTGCTCTTTTCAAATGCCCCACTACACAGAGTCTGCCTTCGTACTGCTGCTAAACGCTGAGCTGATGTTGGATAAAGTCAAGAAAGTTGTGCAAATGGGCTTGTGCCTGTGAAAGTATTTTTCATGACTTTTTTCCACTTAAAAATATCCCCCCCAACCACCACCTTCAGTGCAAGGTCCAGCTATGGGCTTTCATTGCAGAGTAGGGAAGGAGTGCTCTCATTCACTTGACTAGCTGATCAGCAGGAAACTAAAATAACTCCTCCCCCATTCATTGTGCAAGCCCTGAACTTGAAGCTTGCATTTCTGGCAGGGGAGGGAGTACTTCTGGTTTCTGGACGATCAGATGTTCAACAAAAAATTGGGAGATCTCCCTCTCCTGCTGCAATGCAAACCCTACACTTCCAGTGAGTAGGAAACACACACAAAAATTCCTCAGGAAAATTCTTCTCCTTTCTCAACTTATTACATTTAGGTTAATCTATATTTATTTATTTAACCTTGCACAGACTCAATGGCAGAAGTTGGCCAAATAAAAGGTGTTATCTACCTGGGCCACAATCAACAAACTACTTAGTCCTGAGTAGTCAGCAGGGTTTCAGTGGGACCACTCTAGATAAGTGGTCTGTGGATCTCAGCCTTAGTCTCTTGTTTCTCTCATATTACCAACATGGCAGCCAGTCACACTCTAAACAGAGAAAACTTGGGCAGAGAAAAGTGATGACCCCCATATCAAGATCAAGTTGCAATCTTCCATAGAGAGAACTGATGAGAATCCTCAGATGTGTATGATAGGAAGGATCAAACATGTAAGGATAGGATGGACTGGGACCAAACTGCTTTTACAGCCAAACCAGACAGATCTAAATTGGGCCTCATAGAATAACATGTTCCAAACCAGTTACGAAGCCAATCAATCCAAGATAAGGATTAGAAGTGTGCACCAGGGACTCATGTAATCATCCTTTTTCATTTTTAATTTTCATTATTTAAATATTTTGTTTTTGTTTTCATAAATATCAAATTTTTGTTTTTGTTTTTGCTTTCATTTTTTATTTCCATTGGTTTCAATGGAAAACACATTTTCAGCTGTACCCTTTTTATTCTTCATTACATTTGGATGATATTTGTATGTACATTTGGATGATATTTGTAGAGATTATACCTCCAATTATACCTCCAATGGAAGTGATTATGTGTAGGAATCAGGCCAGCATATCTACAGGATGGCGGTGCGTGGTTCAGCGTGGCGGGCCGCATGGCCCAGTATGTCTGAAATTACCCATAGTCTCCTGATTGCTGGGATGCTATCCCCATAGTCCGTTATGTTCCTTCTATGCCTGCCTTGAAGACACCACTGTTTGGGCCTGTAAAGCTGAAAGCATGTAGTAATTGGCCAGTGAATGGGTGATTTTAGACATGACGGGGCGGCATTGGCCTCGTCATGGAATCACCCTATTGATTCCCTGCTGGGATCAATACTAGTATGTCAACAGACGTGCCGGTTGGTCCTGGTGGAGAATCTGGGGAGGGGACGGGGCTGTGTGGCGCTACATGTGGCTGCACAGCCCCGCCCCCATGCCCCCCCAGCAGCCCGTCCTCCCAGAGACGGGTGGGCGCAGTGGCCAATGCAGCCGCGGTGGCTGTCCGCCCCCCAGGAGATTGACCACAGCCTGGAATTGGTGGTGAGCA
>QEPC01010225.1:369394-392403 GCA_003113815.1 Sphenodon punctatus
CACCCACCCACCCCCGGTGCCCGGCCTGCCTTGCATGGTGTCCGGTCGCCCGTGTCCCCCCCTTCCCTTTCTTTCCTATCCTCCATGCCTGCATGTGTGTGTGTGTGTGTGTGGTTGTGGTTGTGGTTGTGTGGGATTGGCCGGCATGTGCTGGTACTGTGGGTGCCCCCGAGTCCCCGTTGAGTGTGTGTGTGCGTGCGTGTGTGTGCCTGCTGTGTGTGGTACCTGGGCGCCTGTTCTCCCTCTCTCTCTCCCTCTCCCCCCATCCATCCCGTTTCCCTTGTGTGGGCGTTCCTTTTTGTGCCTTTTGACTTCATTTGCCCTCAGGTGGCCATGTCTGTGTCCCGCCCCTCCCTGGGGGATTCTTGGTGTGCTCACCACGGCTGGGAATCAGCGTAATGTCTGTTGTGCTGCCACGGTCCGTGATCTGGCAGCCCAATTCCCATCCGTGGTCACGGTCCCGTCACGTCTGTTCGAGGCTTTTATTGGCCCCGGGGGGTGGTTGATCTGTTCACCCCCACCAGGCATCCACTGTGGTGAACCGCCCGCCCGTAACGTCTGAAATCACCCATTGTTGCAGGGATGCAGTGATAGGTGCCCTGCAACATGCATAATGGCTGGGAGGTGGATGGGTAGTGGGTGGGAAAGAGTTTGTCGAAAAGCACCCCAAATTACAGGACCACACTAGTGCCTTATGTATGATGGGTGGGGAGGCGCTTGTCTAAAAACACCCTCTGGGTGCTTTTAGAGAACACCTGCCCACCTACTACCCATCCACCCACCGCCCATTATACATGTTACAGGGCATCCATAGGGCACCACTGCAACCCTGCAACATGTATAGTGGGTGGATGATGAGTGGGGAGGTCCTTCTCTAAAAGCACCCTTTCTATTTCAAACAGGTCACCATCCAACCACCACAGAAGCCCCAGTCTGGATAAACCAGCCTACAGCTCAGGGTGAAAACAAACATGATGCTAACTCCACTTGAACACCACTTTGACATTTCTTATGCATGTTGCAGGGCTTTACTGGTGCCCTATGCAGCCCTGCAACATGCATAAGACATGTTGAAGTGGTGTTAAAGTGGAGTTAGCATCATGTCTGTTTTCACCCTCAGTAGTAGACATTCTGAGAAAGTGTATAGAAAAGCTAGCCACAGCCTCGCACTTTCACAAGCATCAAGCCAAAGCCAACATTATTTGGGCCAAGATATGGGATGAAGACAGCGTTAATGGTATTTACAGATGATTTCTTGCTACCAAAAGATAGAGGAGACCAAGCCAAAGACCAAATATCCATTCACATCTTCCCGGATTGCTCTGGATCGACATGTACCATTCATCAGCCGTGTTGACCATGAGATACTGCTGTTGTGTCTGAAAGAAGTGGAAGGGGCTCATGGGAAGGTTCTAAAATGGAGTTGGTCTTTTTTAAAAGATCAACAGACAAAGGAGGGTGATGGGCAAGTCCATCTCCATTACCACTCCCTTCTGTAGCCCTACAGGGCTACAGAAACATCCTGCTTCCAGGCCTACTCAAGCTTTGTATCTGGCCAATTTTCATAATGGAGTGGAGCACCCCAGAGATCTGTACTGGGACCGGTGCTTTTTAATGTATTCATTAATGATCTGGAAAGGGGAGTAAGGAATGAGGTGATCAAATCTGCAGATAACACCAAGTTATTCAAGGTAGCTAAAACACAAGCAGACTGTGAAGAATTGCTGGGGATCTTGTGAGACTGGGTGACCTTAGAGTCACTGTGGACAATACATTGAAATCCTCAGCTCAGTGGCAGGCAAAAAAGCAAACAGAATGTTATGAATTATTTGTAAAGGGATAGAGAATAAAACTGAAAATATTATAATGTTACTATATAAATCTATGGTGCAACCACACCTTGAATATTGTGTGCAGTTCTGGTCATCCCATCTCAAAAAAGATATAGTAGAAATATAAAAGGTACAAAGAAGGGCGACAACAATGATCAAGGGTATGGAACAGCTCCCCTATGAGGAGAGGCTGGATAGGTTGGGGCTCTTCAGCTTGGAGAAGAGATGACTGAGAGGGGATATGATAGAAGTTTATAAAATCATGACTGGTGTAGAACATGTTAATAGGAAACAATTAATAGGAAACAGTTTACCCTCTCAAATAGTACTAGAACTAGGGGACACTCCATGAAACTAACAGGTAGCAGATTTAAAACAAATAAAATAAAATATTTTTTCACTCAACACAGAATTAAGTTGTGGAATTTGTTGTCAAAAGATGTGATCAAGGGCAGTAGTATATCTGGGTTTAAGAAAGGGCTGGACAAATTTCTGGAGGATAGGATCATTTGCAGCTATTAGCCAAGTAGGTTTGGGGAATGTAACCTCTTACTGTTGGGAGCTTGGAGGGAAGAACAGGGAATGGATTGCCCCATTGTGGCCTGTCAAACAACCAAGATTGGCTACTGTTGGAGACAGGTGCTGGGATCAATGGACCATTGGTTTGACCTAGTATGGCGCCAGGGGCATAACTAGCTTGGGATGGGCCCAGGGACAAGAAATGTCTGTGGGCCCCGCTGCCTCTTTTTTCCTGCTGGTGGTGAAGCTGCCAGCCAGCCTAGGAGCACCTCCCAGCTCAGCTGGCCTAGGGGCGCTGGGCTGCTGGTGCTCTGGACTTACATGCTCTCTGCAGAGTCTATGGCGTGCTTCTGGGCCCATCTGCCTTCTGGGCCAGCGGCAAGCTGGTCCCATGGTGCACTCTGTCCCTTGCGGCTCGCTGCCCGCACGCTGAGGCTGAGCGCAGCCAGCAGCAGCAGTGCCATTGCTGCCCCAGCCCACCTGACTAGCCCTGGAGTCAGGGGCAGGCTGGGCTGACTCGATGCGGGGAGCGCCAGAGTAGGAAAGTGCCTGGTGGCGGTTCTACTCAGTTATCAACAGGAGCTGCTGCCAGGCACCTTTCCACTCGGGCTGGGCCTCCCTAGAGCCAGCCCTGCCAGGATTCCTTTCCCATGACATGGTGCCAGGGGGCAAGCCGAGCCACGAGGCTTGTGAGTGACCTGGCCTGATGCAGACTGCTGCATGGGGCCCCTCCCCACCTATGGTCACAACACGGGCAGGGAGGGGGAAGGGCCCCCAGCCAGTTCAGGTGGCAATTTAAAAGAAAAAGAAAGAAAAAAAGGGTGTGTGTGTGGCTTAGCTACCTTGGATAGTGGGCCCCAGGACAAATGTCCCTGCTTGTCTAATGGTAGCTATGCCCCTGTATGGTGCTTCTTATGTTCTTAAATACAAATGGTAAGAAAATCGTATATGCCAGCACACTCCCTAATACTGTTTTCATGTATGCATACCTGTCTTACGTTGCTCAGTTTTTCGTTCTGACTTGTTATCAGTCTGAAGTAAGACCCTGTGTGGCCCAAAAGCTTGTGACCCAAAAAAATCTCACCAACAGAAGAAGTCGGTCCACTAAAAGATCATCTGAACTACTTTGTTTCCATTTATTCGTAGAGCACTCAAAGAATCCAGGCATATAGAAAGTGCCCAAAGGAGCTCGTATTATATTAAGGGATGCTTTAATTTGGATGCTTTGTGGGACAGCTAAATCACCTGGATTTGCAAGTATCTGTAATTGCAAATTTATGGTAGTTAGACACACTGAAAACAGGCAATGAAAAAAACAAACAGACTCCATTGTAGCTTTAAAGTGTCTTAAAGAAACATTTATTAACCTAATAGTACAAAAAAGGGACTACCTCTTCTAATTTGCCAATTAGCCACACCCCCTCATCCAATAAGCTCTGCCCCTCACATACAACACACACCTCCCAACATTCCAATGGCATTAAAGAGGTATAGAATAGAAACTCTCCTCCTTCTCATTCCATTTAGTTTCTTGATATTCCGTTATCTTCTCAAGTGTTTTTCCTGAGAGACAAGCAGGAAAGTGGTGTCTGAGTCTTGAATACTGGGCTTTTTGACTCTCTCCTGAAAGTAGAACTTTGACCCCAGAAAGAGGAACAGTGGGATTCAGCACCCAAAGAGGGACTGTCTCTCCTAAACAGTGGCTATTGGGAGGTATGCAATAACACCGTAACTCTCTACACTCTGGCTTTTGTTCACATGAGCAGAAAGGTTGTACCCTGGCAAAAATGCTAGTGGTTGTTGCCTCTCTTAACCAGCATGGCTACTCAAGGGATAGAGCTGTTAACAGGCAGCTGTGCTTGTCTGAACAGAAGTGGGGCTGGAGGTGATGTGAACAGCTTCATAGCTGTTTCTCCTAATTAAGAACCTTTAATCACAGGCTTGCGTGAACAAGCTCTTACAGTATGAGCGCATTCACACATACATTAAAATTCTGCTTTTTCTAAATTCAGTCAATTTCAAAATGTGCTTAAATAAACCCATGCACTATTCACACTGGGTTTATTTAAGCACATTTTGAAATTGACTGCATTTAGGAAAAGCAACATTTTAATGTACTCAGGTGGGGGGAGAGGAGGAGGAGCGGCAGCAGAGGAGGAGCGGAGCTGAGAGCCAGGGAAGTGGGGCACTGTGTAACTGGCATGATACTGATTAGGCTAGTCAGTATCTAGCTCTGCTTCTCTCCCCTCTCTGGGAGCTGAGAGCCATGGAAGCAGGACGCTGTGTAACTGACATGATACTGACTAGCCCTGACATTCCGACAAGAGGATTTATGCAGGTCATTTCACACCTACTCTTGTAAACGTAGGTTTTGGCCGCTTGCCAATGCACTTAAGAAACAAACACAAGCATGGTTAAAGAAGTGCATAGAGTCTTTCACACATCAAGGTAATATGCGGGAAAAAGAAAAAAGTGCTGGTCTGCCAAATGTGGGAATGTGCTCTATGCTTTCACAGGCTTCTTCAATCAGCATTAGTTATTCTGGGACAACTAAAACCAATATTCTCAAATAACAAACACATATGAAGTATGCTAGTGATGAAGTAGTACAAATCCCCCCATTTAATCATTCTTTACCCACTCAGAAGTAGGTACTTTTGTGAAAAAGCCTAAAGTGTTTTACTTTTATCTTCTATCAAGTTTAAGGATAGAACTGCTATTATTCATGCAGGGATCCATTTTAGTCAGTACATGTTTGAAAAAGTGAACCTAAATTTTTCCTTACATTTGTCTTTTAGTTTGGTCAGTAAATCACAGGAAATGAAAGGGACACACAAGGGGTGATTTCAGACATTACGCGGTCCTGATTCACCACAGTGGATTCCCGGTGGGGGTGAACAGATTAACCACCCCCCATGGTCAAGGAAAGCCCTGAACAGACATGACGGGACCGGGACCACAGCAGGGAATCAGGCCACCGGACCACGGCCCGGGTCAGCGTAACAGACATTATGCCGATCCCGGGCTGGGCCGTGGTCAAAGCACCCAGAAGGCACTAGGGCGGCTCGACCCAGCTGCTGTTGTGTGCCCTTTAAATCTCCCTCCCCGATCTGTGTTGTTGCTGGTTGCCTGTCAGCGATGCAGTGTGCTTTGTCCCCGGCTGGAAATCATTGTCTTTAGTTCCGGCTGGTGGTTGCTGTTCAGACATTACTTTTTTTTGTTTCCCGTTGGGAATCTCTTTGACCACGCTTTCGGAGATGGTCCGGGCCGGAACTCCAGAAGCGTGGTTGATTTTGACCCCATGTGGATATTGACTGTGGTGAACATCTGGAGGCCGCCGAACAGACATGCAGGTCGCTTTGGCCCCGCCGCGGAATTGACCGTGGTTCACTGTGGTTGAGCGTGATCTCGTAATGTCTGAAATCACCCAAGGAAGGTTTATAAGAGTGAAGTGTATGTCCGTATAAGTAAGATCTGTACTGGAGGGTTTCTAGTGTAATAGATTTCCGCCTAAGCATATAGCTTTATTTTTCTTCTTATACTGTGTATTCATTATTCCTTTTGTATTTTTTTTACTGTATTATGATAGATGCAAGAAAAAACCCAATCTCAAAATGGAACAGTCACCAAGGAGGCCCATTTGTGATTCTATAGTCCACACTGCTATAGCTTGGAATGAAAAACGAAAATAAACATGCAGCCGCTCCTGCTGCATTCTCTGGGAGGGGGGACAGCCCTGGCGGGGTCAGGTCAGGTCACAGATTAAACATGAGCCCAACCAGGCCGGCCAGCAAGCCCTCCCCCACCCACCCTCTGGCAGGGGAACAGATGCATGGCTGGGCAACCCTGCCCCCGATGCTCATCCTCCCCCTCATCAGGCATGGCTGCCTGTTATGGCAGAAGGCTGCTTACAGACATGTGGACCCACTATGGCCTGCATTGGGCCACCTGGCTTGACCCAGACATGGGGCCCGGAATCATCCAGGGAACCACATCCAGGCCAGCCACCTAACTGGGCCGGGGCAGCAGCGGACTCATATCTGGTGGCCCATTAATAAATGTGATGCGGAATCCCTGTCCCAGGTGAGCCTTAGCACGCCTCCATCACTTTTATTAGCACCCTTGGTTTCATCTTTCAAATGGCCACATACTTGCTTTCCAGTTTCAAGCGAAGAAAATGTAATTAGGAATCTATGAGTATGTTCGGCCATAATGTACTTATAGTTCCTGACCCTTTCCTCAGCATAACATGATGTTCCAGTGCAGAGTTTTTTGAAAAGGAAAACGTTACTGCAAAGAAAAGACTACACTCTGGGAAATGGAAGGAACAGGAAAGCCTGCTTTTCGATAGCTTTTCTCCTGGCCTGCTGGGAGACGTTAGAGCCATTGTGTCGGGGGTGATCAGCGCCTCCCTTCGAGAGGGTAAAGTGCCGGAATGTTTGAAGGAGGCAGTGGTCTGGCCTCTGCTCAAGAAACCATCACTTGACGTTGATTTGCTTGCCAGCTATCGACCAGTCTCTAACCTTCTCTTTTTAAGGAAGGTTACTGAATGGGTGGTGGCTCGGTAGTTCCAGGACCATCTAGATGGCCTCAGCTTCCTAGATCCCTCCCAGTCTGGCTTTCGCCCAGGGTATGGCACTTAGACTGCACTTGTGGCCTTGGTCGATGACCTGCACCTGGAAATGGACCAGGGACATTCAACCTTACTGGTCCTATCGGATATCTCAGCTGCTTTTGACACAGTTGATCATGGGCCGTTGATGACTAGCTTGCAGGACTAGGCAGGATTGAGTGGGATGGTTCTACAATGGTTCCATTCCTACCTAGTCAGTAGGACCCAACGGGTGGTGCTGGGGGATAAGTCATCTTCCCCCTGTGACCCCTCATGTGGTGTCCCGCAAGGTTCTATTCTGTCCCCACTCTTGTTCAACGTGTACATTCAGCCATTAGGTGAGATTTTGAGGTGGTTCGGAGTGAGTTGTCATCAATATGCTGATGATACTCAGCTGTACCTCTCATTTTCATCAGACCCTGGTCTGGCAGTCTCTGTGGTTTCCCAATGTTTGATGGCTATGAGGGACTGGATGAGGCAGAGCTGGCTGATGCTGAATCCTGACAAGATGGAGGTAATGTTGATGGGGAAAGCAGCAGGTGGGACTTCCCCCCATCATTGACAGGGTTTGTCCCCCGCTGGTCTCCCAGGTGCAGAGTCTAGGGGTCCTCCTGGAGTCCTGGCTCCGCTTGGATAGTCAGGTGGAGACGGTGGCGAAGGGGGCTTTCCGACAGTTATATCTGGTTCGGCAGCTTCGGCCTTATGTCTCGGACTCTGACCTGGCCACCATCATTCATGCTTTTGTTACCTTGAGACTGGACTACTGCAATGCACTATATGTGGGGTTACCCTTAGTGATGGTCCAGAGGGTGCAGAATGTGGCAACCCGGCTCCTTATGGGGTTGGGTCACTGGGAGTACATTACACCAGTGCTTCGTTCTCTGCACTGGCTGTCTATTTTCTTCTGGGCCCGATTCAAGGTGTTGGTTCTCACATTTAAAGCCCTACATGGCCTCGGCCCGACCTATCTGCGAGATGGCCTCACTCCCCGAGTCCTTGATCGGCCCCTGCAGTCTGCTGGGGGCACCTTCTTGGAGATCCCCTGAGTAAATTGGGGGGTCACTAGGGGGAGGGCATTCTCAGTGACTGCACCTAAGCTGTGGAACTCCCGCGCCTGGCCCTGGACCTGCTGACTTTTTGTTGGGCTTGTAAAACCTGGCTGTTCTGCCAGGCATTTGGTGGAGGGGACAGATGAGGGAAGGAGGGAGGGATGGGATGGGGGGGTGTTGAGGGTTAGAGTGGGTGGGTTTTTGTTTTATGTTCATATTTTTAAGACTCCATTCTAAATGTGTTTTTATATTGGTATTTTATCTGTTTTATATTTTTTGTTTTAAAGTGTAAGCCGCCCCAAGCTGCTTTGCAGAAGGGTCAGGGTATAAAATTGTAAAATAAATAAATAAATAAATAAATAAATAAATGAACATGTTGTTTTCTTAATAGAGTGGTATGAAAGCAAGAGATAGAGACGAAGTAGTTCAGATGATGTCTTTTATTGGACTAACTTCTGTTGGTGAGAGTATGGAAGTTGGTCCAATAAAAGATATCATCTGAAATACTTTGTCTCCATCTCTTATATTTGGGATCAAACTGGCAACAACAGTTAAAAAACTCTTTAAAAAATATTAGATTATTAAAAAACTATTTTAAAAATAAATAGAAAAACCATACTGCCTGGCCTTATGGATCCCTCTTAAATCATATAAAGAACCACAGGCACAGGAGATATATCCAGTAACAAAAGCATATTCTGCACAGGATAGAAATTATTTCTTTTAATTGTTGTTTTAATAAAAGTAGTAAGTTTGTCTTTTTTTTTTTAAAGAGCACTCTGGGTGAAAACAGATATACAGTCAGCAGAACTGTTTCCCAGGCCTGCCGGAGGCAGAAAATCCCAGGTGACATGGCCTGGGTCAGATCAGGGAACCGACCTGACATGACCGCGGCTGGGGAGCTGTCCTGCTGGCTGCACAGCCCGCGTACAGCCGGGAGCACAACAAACATGCGGGTGGGTGTGCCTTCCCACACTGTGCTCCCAGAACTCTTTCCCCATCATGACCGGCAGCCAGTGAAGCTCAGTCATTGCTCCTGGCGATGGCAGCCTCCAAGACGGGTATGAGACAGATGCACAGACATGCTTTGGCCTGGTCAGATTGGCTGTAGCCCAGGTTGTGACCTCAGAGATTGTCCAAAGATCACAACCCAGGCTAGCTACCAACACTGCTCAGGGCAATCTGGGCCACCATTTGAGGGCATGTGTTAACATGTGCTACTGGGACCCAGTCCAAAGCAAGCCCAAATCACATCTGTTTTTACCAACTGTTTTTGTTTCTAAGCTTTTAAAAATGTAAATATTTCCTATTTTCAAAACATGCTTTAAAAAACAACAACACATTTTCAATTACCAAAAAGCAGTAATTATTGAAAACTGGTAACCAACAATTTTGGTTTTCACTATATATTTTGGCTGCTGGACATAGAAGATGAAGCCAAAAAATCATATCTTTTTTAAAAAAAGAAAAGAAAAACAAGTTTACTGGAACTGCATTTTTTTGCAAAATGTATTGATTTTTTAAAACAAATGTTTAAAGAATTGTTTTGAAACAGAAATTTGAAAATAGCTGCATTGACTTATCTTATTTAAATTTCCATGATGGCAGCAGCTTCACCCACTTCTGTATCTTGAGTTCGATTTCGTGCTGAAGCCACCAACTGAAATTCTTATACCAGAAGTGGGCAAACCCATCTATTTTGGAAATCTTACCAGTTTATCTACTCTGAACTGTGGGAGTTACAGTAGAAAAGCAGGTGCTGAGTGGTGGTTGAAGAGTGAGAGGATAAGGGAAAGAAAAGTGGAAGAGACAAGAACAAGGTGGGGAAAATGAGAGTGGGGAAAATGTATGAGTTTATGGCAAAGTTTACAGCAGAATCATGGCTTCACTCCTGTCTATGCCCTGGCTAACTGAGATGACTGGTCATGTAGGATGAAGTGAAATGGACTCCACAGAAAGGGCATGGCCCCATGTACCAGGAGACCCCTCTGGTATTCTTCTCGTGCTTCCCCTGTCTGGTACAATATCCCCCTAGGACTATGTCTTTCTGGCATTATCCAGTCCTATATATAAGCACAGTGTGCCCTGTTTTGTGCCACTCTCACACTCTTTCCTTATCAAGATGGAGATGAAAGGACACATTCGCTACTGGAGAAACGTGTGTTTTCAATATTTGAACAAGTTTCGCATCTGAGTAAAATGGCAGATTTCTTCTTTGTTTCACTCCACAGGTCACAAACCCGAGAAAAGCAGATGAGACTGTGAAAAGGGGGCGTGCTGATCACATAGAGGGTCGAAATCAATAAAATTAAAGACGTGCGAGGAAAGGCTTGTGCTCAGGCTAAACTGGCCAGGAGAAACTCTAATGTGCTCTCTGGCATTTACACAGGAAGTTCTGCAACTATTTACCAAGTACTCAGTAAACATGGGTTTTAACCATGGCAACCCCTGTGTCGCATGGCATGCATTCATACAAGGCTGCTTCAAATAAATATATCGTGCTGGCTGCATCACATGCACTGTACTAACTTTGCTGCTCTTTTAATTACCAGCCCAGTTAGTGGACCTGTAACGCTAATGCATACAATACTTTTTTAGAAAGCACTTGCAGAAAAACAGCCACAAAACATTACCAGCCTCAATGAAAATGAGCTTGTCTACATGACTTGCACTTTAAAAGGTATTTCAAAAATTGCTTCCTGAATGAAAAAAGGATCCTGGTAATCCAAATATATATCAAGCTTAGTATGGTAGTAAAATCTGAAGGTGACTGATGTGACAGGGACTAAGAAATACCAGGCACCAGGCACCACATACAGTTGTTGCATCTACACAGCAGCAGATTAACACATGGGGCCTGGGTACACAAAGTTAACCTCAATGGCTAGTCCCTACCTTTCTGTCCCCCCTCAGGGCAACTGTGTCCACATATCTCTAGCTACAACTTCTTTGGGGGAACCATTCCCTCTAGGCTGTCACTAGTCAGGGAACCGTCTACAGCACTGGATCGACACTGTAACAGGGTTTGGATTTAGTGCCAACAATGAATCAGCAGGTGCTACCACTTGAATAGGATCTCGCCAGGGATTGTCATTAGAAATTATGCTGGTGTGCAGTTTGGAGGACAGCAATGAGCACCAATCAGGCTGACAAGGCTTAGAGCCTTGTGGAGTAAGGAGCTGAGCTCAGGTTCCCAGGTGGCTGGTAGGAGAAGTCCAGCCGTGAGAGCAGTTTGCCAGAGAGGGCTCAGGCTATAGCCAAGACTGGCCGAGGAGCTCATCGAGGATCGAAGACTGACAGTGCCACTGAATGGAGAAGTCTACCAGAACCTCACAGGTGGAAACTATTTTGGCATTAGCCCAAAGAGGGCCTTAATAAACTGCTTGGACTTGATTGAGTGTTTGTATGAACTAGGGCTGGTTGAAAATCACATCAAGAATAGGCTTCTCAACAAGATTTACTAGGTCGAGAATCTTGTGAGAATCAGCGTTCTCACTGCCATTCTTGTGAGATTCACAAAAATGGCCACCATGCGGCCGTGCACACGCAAAATGGTTGTAGTGGCCATTTTGCATATGCACAGAGCGTTTGGGGGTTTTGAGAATCTCGCGAGATTTTAGAGAAACCTCAAATGCTCTGCACATGTGCAAAACGACTGCCGGGGTACACACATGCGCAGAATGGCCACGGCAAAAACAATAATTGCAATAAGGAAAATGACAATTGATAATAACGACAATAACAAAAACAACAGTTTCATTATCATTGTCATTATTAATTGTCACTTGCTCCCCCCTACCTCTCTGCACTTATCGCCCTCCATACTCCAGCCCGTGCACTTCGCTCCTCCTCTGTCCCTTCTCTCACCCTTCCACGCCTTCCCTGCTCCCCTAAGCGCCTTCGTCCCTTCTCACTTGCTGCCCCCCATGCCTGGAACTCCCTCCCTGTCCACATCCGCCTTGCCCCCTCCCTTCATACCTTCAAATCTCTCCTTAAAACTCACCTCTTTCGCTCTGCTCTGTCTGACTCTTTATCCTGCTGAGCCACTATTCCTATACCTACGATCGGTTTACCCTTATCCTTGCAACATGGACCTGCCTGCTGTCATTCTCATCGTAACCAAGCCAAGTACGTGCACTTGAGACCTCGCATCTTCATGAATGTTAGACCCCTTGTCTCTCCCTCTGTTCCCCTTCCTAAGTCTCTCCCCCAGCTCCTGTCTCTCAGATTATAAGCCCTAGGGGCAGGGACCGTGTCTATTTTATTACTTTGTAAAGTGCCAGGTACACTGCTGGCGCTATATAAATGTTTGTTAATAATAATAATAATATTAGTGCTGTGGCAGTTGGGTTTTGGAGGGAAAATGCGGAGAGGGGAAGTGGGAGCAGGCATTTTGGAACCCTAAACAGGGTTGAACTCTTGAACTTGGGAAGGGCAAGCAGCTCAGCAGTATCTGATGGATGTATCGCTGGCCAATGAGCAGCGCAAGCAGGCCCCAGCAGTCTCATGGCACTCTGTGATTGCTCAATGCCTGCTACCTCCCACAACCAATCAGGGGGTCTCTGCAGGAGGGCACTGCAACCCTTTATAATAGGAGGGCCAGACTTTTTCTCTTTGTTCTGTGAGAGACTGAGCTCTGCTTGTCAGGTTGCATTTACAGAACTATGGTGTTTGCACAGAAAAAATCCTCCCTATCCCTCATTATATTACCACCAATACCTTTCCTTCCTCATACCCTACATTTTACCTTCTCCCTTTCCCTGCCCTTCTCCCCCCTGTACATGATATATAGATAGGTAGTATAGATATGATATAGATATATATTATAGATATATAGATTAGATTAGAATAGTTATATAGATAATTGATTAGATAATAGATAGTTTTCCTTTTACCTTCCCTTAAAATCAATGTATTTATTTGTATTTTGTATTTGTATTTTGATAATAGCAAAGCTGCTGATCAAATAAATTTACTACTTCCACTTCCACTTCCTTTTCCCTTCCCCTGGATTTAGATAGATATTACTTGTGTACATATATAGAGAGATTATATATTATATAGGTAGTTAGGCTAGTCTGTTTTATTATATATATTATGTTATAATATATAATATATATATATATATTATGTTATCAGAATTGATACCGATAACAATACCAAAAATAAAATCTTCATTACCAATAACAACGATAACAAAAACAACATTGTTGTTAATAACGATAACAAAAATGACATTTTTAATAACGAAAATGATAACGAAAAACAAAAATGACATGGGGACCTGGTGCACACCCCTATGGCCAAGTAATAAGGGCATCTATTTTCTCCTTATCTGGATGGATTCCTTCTTGAGAGACATGACCAAGGCAAAGTTTGAAAAAGTTTGCATTTGGAAGGTGCGAACTTTACACCATAATCCTGGAGTCTCTTCAGAACTTTTAGGAGACACTTTTCATGCTCTTCTTGAGTGGCTGAGAAAATGATTAAATCATCCAGAAACATTATGACTTCAGTGAGGTTCAAACCCAACATAACACATTCCATCAATTGCTGGATTTGTGCATTTTTAAGGCCTTGTGGCATCATTTTAAAATGCTAGTTGCCAAATGGTGTGGTAAACGCAGTCTTTGGACCTGTCTCTTATACACATCTAGATGTGTATAAGAGACAGGGACGGATGAGGGAAGGAGGGAGGGATGGGATGGGGGGGTGTTGAGGGTTAGAGTGGGTGGGTTTTTGTTTTATGTTCATATTTTTAAGACTCCATTCTAAATGTGTTTTTATATTGGTATTTTATCTGTTTTATATTTTTTGTTTTAAAGTGTAAGCCGCCCCAAGCTGCTTTGCAGAAGGGTCAGGGTATAAAATTGTAAAATAAATAAATAAATAAATAAATAAATAAATGAACATGTTGTTTTCTTAATAGAGTGGTATGAAAGCAAGAGATAGAGACGAAGTAGTTCAGATGATGTCTTTTATTGGACTAACTTCTGTTGGTGAGAGTATGGAAGTTGGTCCAATAAAAGATATCATCTGAAATACTTTGTCTCCATCTCTTATATTTGGGATCAAACTGGCAACAACAGTTAAAAAACTCTTTAAAAAATATTAGATTATTAAAAAACTATTTTAAAAATAAATAGAAAAACCATACTGCCTGGCCTTATGGATCCCTCTTAAATCATATAAAGAACCACAGGCACAGGAGATATATCCAGTAACAAAAGCATATTCTGCACAGGATAGAAATTATTTCTTTTAATTGTTGTTTTAATAAAAGTAGTAAGTTTGTCTTTTTTTTTTTAAAGAGCACTCTGGGTGAAAACAGATATACAGTCAGCAGAACTGTTTCCCAGGCCTGCCGGAGGCAGAAAATCCCAGGTGACATGGCCTGGGTCAGATCAGGGAACCGACCTGACATGACCGCGGCTGGGGAGCTGTCCTGCTGGCTGCACAGCCCGCGTACAGCCGGGAGCACAACAAACATGCGGGTGGGTGTGCCTTCCCACATTGTGCTCCCAGAACTCTTTCCCCATCATGACCGGCAGCCAGTGAAGCTCAGTCATTGCTCCTGGCGATGGCAGCCTCCAAGACGGGTATGAGACAGATGCACAGACATGCTTTGGCCTGGTCAGATTGGCTGTAGCCCAGGTTGTGACCTCAGAGATTGTCCAAAGATCACAACCCAGGCTAGCTACCAACACTGCTCAGGGCAATCTGGGCCACCATTTGAGGGCATGTGTTAACATGTGCTACTGGGACCCAGTCCAAAGCAAGCCCAAATCACATCTGTTTTTACCGACTGTTTTTGTTTCTAAGCTTTTAAAAATGTAAATATTTCCTATTTTCAAAACATGCTTTAAAAAACAACAACACATTTTCAATTACCAAAAAGCAGTAATTATTGAAAACTGGTAACCAACAATTTTGGTTTTCACTATATATTTTGGCTGCTGGACATAGAAGATGAAGCCAAAAAATCATATCTTTTTTAAAAAAAGAAAAGAAAAACAAGTTTACTGGAACTGCATTTTTTTGCAAAATGTATTGATTTTTTAAAACAAATGTTTAAAGAATTGTTTTGAAACAGAAAGTTGAAAATAGCTGCATTGACTTATCTTATTTAAATTTCCATGATGGCAGCAGCTTCACCCACTTCTGTATCTTGAGTTCGATTTCGTGCTGAAGCCACCAACTGAAATTCTTATACCAGAAGTGGGCAAACCCATCTATTTTGGAAATCTTACCAGTTTATCTACTCTGAACTGTGGGAGTTACAGTAGAAAAGCAGGTGCTGAGTGGTGGTTGAAGAGTGAGAGGATAAGGGAAAGAAAAGTGGAAGAGACAAGAACAAGGTGGGGAAAATGAGAGTGGGGAAAATGTATGAGTTTATGGCAAAGTTTACAGCAGAATCATGGCTTCACTCCTGTCTATGCCCTGGCTAACTGAGATGACTGGTCATGTAGGATGAAGTGAAATGGACTCCACAGAAAGGGCATGGCCCCATGTACCAGGAGACCCCTCTGGTATTCTTCTCGTGCTTCCCCTGTCTGGTACAATATCCCCCTAGGACTATGTCTTTCTGGCATTATCCAGTCCTATATATAAGCACAGTGTGCCCTGTTTTGTGCCACTCTCACACTCTTTCCTTATCAAGATGGAGATGAAAGGACACATTCGCTACTGGAGAAACGTGTGTTTTCAATATTTGAACAAGTTTCGCATCTGAGTAAAATGGCAGATTTCTTCTTTGTTTCACTCCACAGGTCACAAACCCGAGAAAAGCAGATGAGACTGTGAAAAGGGGGCGTGCTGATCACATAGAGGGTCGAAATCAATAAAATTAAAGACGTGCGAGGAAAGGCTTGTGCTCAGGCTAAACTGGCCAGGAGAAACTCTAATGTGCTCTCTGGCATTTACACAGGAAGTTCTGCAACTATTTACCAAGTACTCAGTAAACATGGGTTTTAACCATGGCAACCCCTGTGTCGCATGGCATGCATTCATACAAGGCTGCTTCAAATAAATATATCGTGCTGGCTGCATCACATGCACTGTACTAACTTTGCTGCTCTTTTAATTACCAGCCCAGTTAGTGGACCTGTAACGCTAATGCATACAATACTTTTTTAGAAAGCACTTGCAGAAAAACAGCCACAAAACATTACCAGCCTCAATGAAAATGAGCTTGTCTACATGACTTGCACTTTAAAAGGTATTTCAAAAATTGCTTCCTGAATGAAAAAAGGATCCTGGTAATCCAAATATATATCAAGCTGAGTATGGTAGTAAAATCTGAAGGTGACTGATGTGACAGGGACTAAGAAATACCAGGCACCAGGCACCACATACAGTTGTTGCATCTACACAGCAGCAGATTAACACATGGGGCCTGGGTACACAAAGTTAACCTCAATGGCTAGTCCCTACCTTTCTGTCCCCCCTCAGGGCAACTGTGTCCACATATCTCTAGCTACNGCCTGTTGTGTGTGCTGCCCCGGGGGCTCTTCTCCCTCTTCCCCTCCCTTCCCATTTCCCTTGTGTGGGCATTCCCTGTGGGCGCTTTTGGCTTCGTTTGCCCTCTTTCTGACATGTCTGCCTCCCACCCCTCCCTGGTGACTTCTGGGTGTTTTGACCACGCACGGGGATCAGTGTCACGTCTGTTGCACTGCCCCGACCCTTGATCTGATGGCCCAATTCCCTGCCATGGTCCCAGTCCCATCCCGTCCCATCTGATCTGGGCCTTCTTTGACCATGAGGGGTGGTTGGGCGGCTCACCACCACTGGGAATCCACTGTGGTGACTCAGGACCGCGTAACGTCTGAAATCACCCATCTTGTGCACCAACACCACAGGTGATGCATAAGGACTACTTGTTTCCTCAATTACCCCAAGTGCTACTAACTCACACAGATATTGATGAAGATCTTCAAAGTCTGCAGGTGAGACTTTCCTAGTTCTTTCTTTTAAAGGCACATCACTTGTGAGCTCAATCCAATATGTCACTCCTGAAACTCTCCCAAAATCAAGCAAAAGCTTTGGGAGCTTCTTCACTAATGTCCTCAGAAATTCTCTTTCTTTCAGCAAAAGGAGAGCCTTCAAAATAAAGGGGTAATATGACACCACCTGCTTTAGTTGGAGATGCTGAGGGCGCTTTAAAACGAGACAAGAAACGCAGCTGATCCTTTGATCAGCGGCATTTCTTGGTGCTCGTTTAAACAGCGCAGCCAGATCTTCCCCCGCGTTAGACCGGGCAGGCAATCCTGCCCCCCCCCAATGCGGATCCCCGAAGTGCCAGCTTTACGCCGCACTTCCGGGTTCTTTTGGCGAGTGCGCACGCGAAGGGCACGCATACGCACAAACACTGGACACCGAGTCTGATGCTCTTCTGACACGGCATTCAGAGGAAGGCGGGGGGAAGATGCCGGCACTGAACAATCCCGCTTGCGAGCGGGATTGTCTAACAGCGCCCTGAGTTTTGGATGGAAATGGGTTTCGCCCATTCAACAGCTTGTCCTTTAGCAGTGACCACATGTGGTCTCAGTACAACAGGTCTCTGTCAGATTCATGACCTGTACACCCACTCTCATATTTGAGCAAATAGTTTTTACAAACTGAGGAAGGACTGCTGTGCTAGTCCCGCAGGTCCAGCTGTGAGACCTGGGTCTTCCAAAAGCACAGTAGTCTCATGCCCTCCCATTGCACGTTGCAGCATTCCTGACAGTCCTTGAAACTCCAGGAGGAATGGTCATTGGGGATGATCCCAGACCCTGCAGATCTCATGTATGCACATGCATGCGAGGGGTAGGGGTTGTGGGAGGGAGTGTTTTGTTTTGTTTCCCTGCATAATATGGAATTTTTAATTGTTTAAAATGTTTTATTGTTTTTATAGTTGTTGTTCACTGAGGGGCAGGATACAAATTTTATATAAATAAATAATATATATATAAATAAAAAATAAAATGCACACGATTCCCGCGCTTCACAATCTGCCTGCAATGGGGATCTGTGCAGCTTGCACGCATGTGTGGCTGCACACTGGATCCACGGGGTTTGGGATTGGCCCCTGACTTTCTCCCTTTTAGAATTATGTCACCTCCATATTCCTGGTATAATCTCGGACTAGCCAAAAAGTGACCATATGCTTCTTTCCACAGTTTGGGTAGTGTAGTTCTCTTTAAGAAATCAGGACCCCATTCTTTTTCAGAGTCTTCTATTAAATACCTCTGGACATTTTTACCAATCAGAGTGGACACTTGTTCATTCATGCCTTGATCAGGACAGACCAAGACTAAAACTTAATGCTTCTTGCTAGTTCCACAACTATTCTCTGGGAACTAAATCTCCAAGATATGAATCCTAGGTACAGAGCAAGTTGTCCTCCAGCTCCTTCAGTCTGAAGTATATCACCAATGGACTGTAACTGCCTATGAGCTAATGTTCCAATAGAAGGTCTCACATATGCAAGTTACTTGAGAACTGGTATCACTCAGGCAAGTACTTTTTATACCGCCTAGGTAAACGTAATGATGACAAAGAATTCCTATTAGCTGCTCAATCGCTTCTTTTTCCTCTTTGTCCCCAATGGGTTTCTCTTGGATCCACTGTCTCATAGCCTTGCTTGAGAATTAATCTGTTCTTCTTCCCCAGCTCCAAATTCATCATTCCTTGTGCACTTGCTGATTAATTGTTGATGCAGTAATTTAGGTTTAGAGAGACTTCTTACACTTTCCTTGGAAGTGTCCAGATTGTCCACAGGTAAAACACAAAATATCTCTTCTGTTTGCTTTGGGCATTACAGCTTTGAGAGCTCAAAGCCTTTGAAGAGATGACAACGTATCCATGTAAATCTCTGTCAGCTTTTTGCTTGTCTATCTGCATATGAGCCAGTTTCTACTCATTGTGCAGATCCTTCTATCTCCAGTCTACCCTGGTGTCTTCCTCACAAGACTTAAAAGTCTTTTCTGCTTCACTCACCAACTGCATACTACTACTGCGTGCTTAGTGGCTTCCTCTTCTCTTTTGCTTGTCACACTGCCCCCTTTCAATTGACCTTACTTCAAAAAGCAGTTTGACATAAGCAGTATTTTTTTGCCTGCTGCCAGGACCAATACCTTTAATGTTAAGTGCAGTCAACAAGGATTCATGCCAGCATCCTCTGAAAAACTGGTCCGGGATTTACAAGTCCAACTCAGTATTCTTAATTCCACTGGCTTCAGATATCTTCTGGGCTAGCAGACAAAGTCAACTCAAATACGCCGAGGATGATTCTCTGGTAAATTGATACTTCTCAGAAAATTGAGCTTTAAGTTCAGATACATTCACCATACTCCCACAAGCCTTTTCCAAGATTTTGAGAAACTCCTACTGCCTGCCCTAAAACCACATCCCTCTCTTAGTTTTGTCAAGTATTGTAGTATTTCCCATTAATTCCCTAGCCTGAGCTTGCCAAGTAGAATAATCAACTTCTCCACTGGTTTTAGGTTAATAGCCTGAAAAACACTTCAATTTGAATTTTTATTTTATTTATTTATTTATTTTTGCTTTTGTATGCCGCCCCCTACTGCACATGCAGCTCGGGGCAGCTAACAACATTTTAAGACATACAAAATTATAAAATTTTACCTCAGTTTAATTAGCAGTCTTGAAAACATGCTCTGTTAATCGCTGCTGTTCCACTGGACTTTTGGTGAGGAAGACGAGCGAGGGTGGGGGGTTTTGAGGGTTAGGATGATGGGGGGTTTGTTATATATTTGCTATATTTTATATATGTTCTTTGATGTCCCCTTAGTAATTTTTTAACTGTATTATATTTATATCATTGTGATTTTATATTTTTATTTTTTATAAATTGTTAGCCACCCTGAGCTGCTTTGGCAGGAGGGGCCAGGTATAAAGTGCTTGAATGAATGAATGAATGAATGAATGAATGAATTCAATTAAATATCAATAGAAAGACCTGAAAGAGGAGACGAAGTTTCCACTGGGCCTCTGCCTGAGACGGGTGTATTAATATCTACTAACACTCTCCATCTGGAATCTTCCAGAAGGAGTAGTGTCTGAGCATGTACATCCCAAAGAAACTTAACAGAGAAAGTACCCCATCCCTCTTGATTAGCACTAAGCCTCTTAAAGCAATACTACCCATTTTGGTGTATGGGTTACATATGCATCTACCCACAGATACATTACCATAATTGTTCCTCTGTATTGAAGAAGATCAGCGTTTTCCTGTTCCACATGTTCCTAAACACACTTCTCTGTGTTAAGCTTTAAGTTTGGATTTACAATGAACAATCCCTTTGTTTTTGTGCTAATGTGCTCTAACATGGTGCTGGGGTATATTGTGTAGCCTCTGTGTTTGTACTGTTTGCTTGCTGTAATCAAACCAGTGAGGTAATGTTTTCTTTGTTATTTATAATGGCTTAAACTAGCCCATAACAGATGCATGGCTAAGTGAGGGTTCTGCCAAGGCACAAATATGTTTCTCTGTATGTGTGCTGCAGTAAGTAAACAGAGAAGCATTTAAGGAGGGCTGGGGTGCGAGAGTTGTTTTTCTGTGTGTGTGTCAGGAGACAGGCAAGCAAGAAAGAGGGAAACAAAGGGAGTAAGACAACTTTTAGCTTTCCCTCTTTGAAGAGAAACCTGAGAAGTTCCTGTTTGTCTGCTGTAGAAAATACTTTGTTCAGGTTAAAAGGCAGTAAGCACAAGGATTTTTTTCAGGCACTTGTGGTGAGTTCAGGGACTAGAAAGATCCTGACAAACGCTGTGTTTATAAGGATTTTAAGAAGAAAAACAAATTTCCTCATAGTTAACCCTGTTCCATATGTTGACAACATGACTGCAAAGAAGCAAAACCTCCCAAAACCCTGAATGCCTAGAGAATGAACAGGAAGGCCCACACTTGACTCCATGCTTCCAGCTCTCAACTCTGTAAGGAGGGAACGTCCCTCTAAAACAGACTGCACCACATAGGGCTACCAACGATACATGGGATACTACTCCAGGGAGAGATTCAAGACAAGAGCTCATGCCTGAAGTGCCTGGAAGTATGGCCACTACAAAGCTGTACTGTAGTAAAGAGTAAGGTGGGAAAATCTGAAAATGACACAGAGTTATTCTAGATAGTTCAGATAGTTCATGAAAAGTGAAGCACATAGGGAAAAACAATCCAAACATTACATACACAATACTGAGATCTACATAAGGGATTACCACTCAGGAAAAGGATCTTGGAGTCATTGTGGACAATACATTGAAAACCTCAGTTCAGCATGAGGCAGAGATCAAAAAAGCAAACAGAATTTTAGGCATTATTCTGAATGGGATAGAGAATAAAACAGAATGTATCCTAATGCCACTTTATAAATCTATGCTGTGACTGCACCTTGAATATAGTGTGTAGTTCTAGTCACCGCATCTCAAAAAAAGATATAGTAAAATGGAAAAGGTACAGAGAAGGGCAACAAAAATGATCAAGGTTATGGGATGGGTATGGAACTGCTTCCATATGAGAAGATGCTTAATAGGGTAGACTCTTCAGCTTAGAGAAGAGATGACTGAGAGGGGATATGATAGAAGTTTATAAAATCATGTGTGGCATAGAATGAGTAAATAGGGAGTTTCTATTGTACTTCAATTGTACTATAACTAGGGGCAGTCCATGAAAGTAATTGGCAGGAGACTAAAAACAACAACAAAAAAAGAAAGTATGAGAGGTGCGCATGCGCGAATAAGCGATAGCAGCCAGAAGCGAGCGCTCCTCCAAGCGGCAAAAGAAATCGGCCCCAAAACATGAAAATCTCCAACAAAACTTTTAAAAAGTGAGTAGAGACAATGCCAACAAAAGCCAGGGAAGAAAGGGGAAAAAAAAGTAAAAGGAGTGGGAGAAACTCCCATGGAGCAGTTTGTGAAACTGCGCCATGTTGAAAAGAGCAGGGAGGAGGCCCGGGCTGCAGAACGCTGCAAAATGGCGCCCGCAGCAGCGGCGGGGGTGAATGAGGCCACAGAGGGGGAGGATTCCCCAGAGGAGAATGAAATGGAAGAGGAGGATCTCGAGGGGGGCCCAATTATGAGGTTGCTCCTGGAATTAAAAAAGGACTTAAAAAAAGATATGGGGAAACTAAGAGCCTCAGTAGAGGCAGGGAACAAAAAACTGGAGGGGCTGGTGCAGAGGCTGAATACAGCTGAAGAGAGGATCTCTTCCCTAGAAGACCATGCGGTCAGTAATGAGGAGCAAGTAACAACGCTCCAAGAGAAAGTACATATGCTCACGCAAAACACAGAAGACCTAGAAAATAGGTCCAGGAGAGATAATTTGAGATTCGTGGGCTTCCCTGAGGGGATTGTAAAAGGTGAAATCAAAGAGCTGCTTTGGGAGTTCCTGAGAGACCAGTTCCCAGAGATTCAAAAATTACAGAAACCTGAAATCATCAGAGCCCACAGAACGGGGAGAATGCCAAGCAAGAATTTTCCAAAGCCAAGGACAATTATTGTCAAGTTTGCTAGCTTTTCAGCAAAGGAAGAGATCCTAAAAGAAGCGTGTAGGAAGAGAGATCTGAAATTCAGGGATGAGAACATAGAAGTATTTCCAGACTATGCAATGGAAACCATGAATAAAAGAAGAAAATGGACCAAGTATTTCACGGTGTTAAACGAGAGAGGATGGAAATCAATATTAAAATTCCCAGCAAGGATGGTGGTGAACATAAATGGGAAATTTAAGTCCTTCGTGGAAACAGAGGAGCTTGAAGCGTTTCTGCACTTAGCATCGAAAGACATTAACTGAGAACCAAAGTTAAAGTATAAACTGTACTAGTTAAAGTTTGGGGCCAAAATTTAAATAGAAGTCAAGGGGGCTTATTTCAAGCCTCCAGTTATGGACTCCTAGCATGGGGAAAGCTTGGAGGGGGGTAAGACTCGCGTTTTGTGGGAGAAGGTTTATGCTTCTTTGTGGGCTTAGTAACAAGAAGAACATGTTAAGGCTGCTGATGC
>QEPC01010225.1:394650-456560 GCA_003113815.1 Sphenodon punctatus
GAAACATATGCAGAGCTTAAAAAATGGGATAAAATAAATAAATGCACCCCCTCAAAGCTGGCAGCAAATAAACTCCGGAAGATAAAAGAAAGAATAAATGTTCTGGAATTAGAAAAAACCACAAAACAATTAAAGAGGATAAAATTTTATTACCATAACAACAATAACAAAGCAGGTAGGGCTCTAGCCCAGTTAGTTAAAATACAACAGCAGAAAGCCACCATAGTCAACATCGCTAGGGAGAATGGCGTAGAAGTATCGAGTTCGGAGGAGGTCCAGGACACCTTCGTGAGATTTTATAGGAAACTATATGCCTCTACAAATCCAAATCCTGAGTAGATAAAAAAGTTTGTGGACAAATTAGTAATTCCCAGATTCAATAGAGCCCAATCCAATTTTCTAAATGCCTTAATATCAGTGGAAGAGGTGACAAAGGTTATTAAAAATTTAAAAAGAAATAAGGCCAATGGGCCTGACGGCTTCCCTGCAGAGTTCTACCAAACTTACAGCAAAATTCTGGTGCCACATCTGACTAGGGTGTATAATGACATTTTACAAGATGGGAAAATGCCACCCACATTTTATGGGGCACAAATTACATTAATACCTAAGCCAGGAAGGCCTCAAAATCAGTGTGGAAGCTACCGCCCAATATCTTTACTAAATAACGACTTCAAGATCTTCTCTAAAATACTGGCAACTAGGTTAGCAGGAATTATAGGGGAAATTATTCACCTGGACCAAACAGGTTTCATTCCTAGAAGACAAGGGGTGGACAATATTAGAAAAGTAGTGAATCTGATTTATGCGCAACAAGGGGATGCACAACCATTGAACTCAATGATAATTGCGGCCGACGCGGAAAAGGCCTTTGATTTTTTAGAAATTAATTACCTATTTGAAGTACTAAAAAAGGTGGGAGTAGGAGGCAATTTTTTGAAATGGATTAAGGCAATATATGCACAGCCCAGATCACAGTTAAAAATTAATGGGGAATTATCAGACACATTTGAAACCCAGAGAGGGACTCGTCAGGGATGCCCACTATCCCCACTATTATTTAATATGGCAATAGAGGGGTTGGCAGTGGCAATTCGCCAAAACAAAGAAATTAAAGGAATTAAGATAGGAGAAAAAGAATACAAACTGGCACTCTTTGCAGACGATTTAATTTTATTTCTAAGAGATCCACAACAAACTCTACCAGAGCTAATTCAGACAGTAGAAATTTTTTGAAAAGTATCGGGTTACAAAATAAATAAGGATAAATCGCAAGCGCTGATATTCGCAAAGAACAAACTGGAGTTAGAAGAAATTAAAAAGATTAGCTCATTTCCAGAAAAACCAAAGGGAATCAAATATTTAGGAGTAACAATAACAAAGAGCTGTAAAGATCTTTACAAAGCAAACTTTCCAGAAGTAATTGATAAAGCAAAAAAAGATTTTGAAAATTGGAAAAATTTAGAATGCTCATGGTCAGGAAGAATCAATCTGCTTAAAATGATACTCCTTCATTTACAAATTTATGGCACTCCCAATACTTTTACCCAATTCTTTTTTTAAGCAGGTAGATGAGTTAGTCAGAGACTTGGTATGGAGGGGGAAAAAGCCGCGCATTAAAAAAGAAACCATGTTTATAGCAAAGGAAAAAGGGGGATTGAATACTCCAGATATCAAGTTGTATCATAAAGCTGCAGTGCTCGAAGCAATACAATATTGGTACCAGGAACCTAGTAATCCTGAATGGATTACAATTGAAAAAGACCTGACAGATTCAGTAACACTAGCGGATCTCTTGGTAGATGAAGGGAAATTAACAAGCGAAAGAGCCAGAGATCACCCATTCGCAAGACAGTTGTTAACAGTCTGGGCAGGGGTACTCAAAAAAATGGGGATAAAAAAACAGGCGTCACCATACTCACCTATCCAACGAATGAACATGAGAGAATCACGGGTGGCCCACAAGCTGGTCCTAGCACTAAAGGAAAAAGGGATTAAGAAAGCAGCACAATTATTTGACGGAAACAAATTTAAATCATTAGAAGATATAGGAAAAATAACGTAGTCTAAGATTAATGTATTTCAATACTTACAATTGAAAAGTGTCTTCTTGGACACAAATTGGGTAGATAGTTTCATGAGAGAGCCAAGTGAAATAGAAAAAACGCTCTTCAGTCTCACAGGAAGCAGGGGTAAACTCTCCAGGATCTATAGAGATCTGAAAGTTCTTACGTACCCACCTAAACATAATTACATACCAAAATGGGAAAGTGACCTGAATATAGAACTTACAGAAAAGGACAGGGAATTTATTTGGAAGCACATGTATAAATGCTCATCAGCGTTAGGGGTGAGGGAGACACAAATAAAAGTGACAACTAGATTTTATTTAACTCCTGCACAACTTAAGCATGGTGGGGATAGAAATGAAAAGGGGAGATGCTGAAAAGGATGTGGCCAATTAGCTGATCTTAAACATTGTCTGTGGGATTGTGTACATGTTAATAGGTTTTGGAGCAAAGTTTTGAAAGTGTTAAACAAGGTGAACAAGGGGGTTGTACCTTTTAGAGTGGAATTGGGGGTCCTGGGCCTGTATCCGGAAAGTAATATATTAAAAAGACATCAGGATGCATTGACAGCATTGTGTTTGGCAGCGCTCAATACTATAACAAGGCACTGGAAATCGGAGGGACCCCTGCCATTCTAGGAGTGGGTCTCGAGAGTCTGGTATCTGTTTACCATGGACAAAATGCAAAACAGCTTATTGAGTCAGATTGACGAAATGTACGAGAAAAAGAAAAAAAAGTAGGAAGAAACAAAAAAATAACTTTGAAGCAAAATGGCTGGCTATTCTGGAAGCCATAGAGGGATTCGAACTACCTAAAAACGACAAGACATTACTATTTGATCGGTACTTGTGATTGAGAGTGCCCTGAAAGAATTGGGGGGAGGGTGGGAGTTGTAGTTTTAGGTTGTTACAGGAACTATACAGTATGTTACACCAATTTCAAATAGAAATGATGTAAAGATACAAGAGAAAATACACCGCCATAATAGAGTCATGGACCAAAGCTGTAACCCAGGTCTGGGAAAAAGAATGTATTAGGGTATTGCAATATGGTGTATAAATGAAAAATGTTATCCAGAAAAATTATTGAATAAAAACAAGTTTAAAAAAAATAATATTTTTTCACACAACACAGTTAACTTGTGGTACTTGTTGCCAGAGGATGTGGTCAAGGCCACATCCTCTGTTTGAAAAAGGATTGCATATGTTTTTGGAGTATAGGTCCATTAATGGCTATTAGCTAAGTAGGTTGGGGGGACGTAACTTCTAACTGTTGGGAGATGGACGTGAATGACAAGACGTGTTTGGAGAATGACGTGAATGGCTCATGCCATTGTGACCTGTTGGGAACTTCTCTGAGGAGACCAAGAGTGGCCACTGTTGGGGACAAGATGCTAGGCTCAGTGGACCATTAGTCTAACCCAGTATGCAACTTCTTTTTTAAAGGTGTGCACCAGGGGCCCATGTTGTTTTCATTTTTATTTTTTCTGTTTCATTATTTAAATATGTCGTTTTCATTTTCATAAGTATAAAATTTTCTTTTTCATTTTTGCTTTTGTTTTCTATTGGTTTCAATGGAAAACACATTTTCAGCTGTAATGTTTTTGTTTTTCATTATATTTGACTGAGACATGGAGGGTGTGTACCTCCAATGGAAGGCATTAAGTGTACCAAATTCCAAAAAGATTGGATAAAAGTATCCAATTTTATAAGCAGTTGAATTATATTATTTTGCAAAAATCTTCATATACATTCTTAACTGTAACTTCTTTGCCTCACATTTAATGTAGTTGAAACTTGGCAAGGTTATACCCCTTCCCATATTTACTATCTCTGCCAACTTTCAGAAGGATTGGATAAAGGGTCCTGGTGATATAAGCAATTAACTTATAAATGTATGTCTAACTGTAACATTTTGTAGTCCAACCAGCTTATGTGAAATTTGGCAGGGCTGTATATCACATTTTCACGATCATCTCTGCCAAATATCAGAAAAATGTGGTAAAGGGTCCCACTTTTATATGCCTGCACAGCATATACAGAGAAGGAGACTATGCCAGGGATTCCCTTACGTGTCATTTTGGTATAAGATCGGTTTGTGATGCCAGTTGGCCAGCAGAAATGTCAACCAAATATCCTCATTCTGTTCTGTGACCATCCCAGCATCTCTGCCCCCACTTGTTACTCGGAAATCAGAAGCATCTGTTTAGGAAAGAGTCAACAGAGATTCTCTTATGTCCTCGGTCACAGTGCTGCAGGATGTGATTGTGATGATAATTGGCCAGCCTGGATGTGTAAACTATGTCGCCTGATTTATGGGATACTATCCCCAAAGTCCCAGTTATGTCCTTTCTATGCCTGCCTGAGGGCCGCCCCCTATGCCCGCCTCGAAGCCACTACTGATTGGTCCTGTAAAGCTGGAAGCATGCAGTAATTGGCCAGTGAATGCGTCTGTCAGTCTTTTCGGTTGCTCCACATCCTTCCTCCTACAGCCTCCCTCCCCCTGCCATGCCAGGTGCCTGCCTCTGACTGGCATTGAATGGGCTGCTATTTATCTGAATAATGGTCTTCAAGGGACAAATTCAATTGCTTATAAAATTGGGTCCCTTCATCAAATTGTCCTGTAGTTTGGCAGAGATGACAGGGAAGGTATGTGAGGATGGAATATAAAAATGTTACATCTAGAAATGTATTTTCAAGTTAATGTCTTCTACCATCAGGATCCTTTACCCAATCTTTCTTAACATTGACAGGATTGTTAAACT
Source organism: Sphenodon punctatus (assembly GCA_003113815.1). Classification (NCBI taxonomy): domain Eukaryota; kingdom Metazoa; phylum Chordata; class Lepidosauria; order Sphenodontia; family Sphenodontidae; genus Sphenodon; species Sphenodon punctatus. The sequence goes on from QEPC01010225.1 coordinate 399,484, forward strand.
TGTGGAAGGGTATAGTATTCACAGGTTTCATGCAAATTGGATGGAAGATAAAGAAGTTGTTGTCATGAATGTGTATGAAACTTTTCTTAAAATCACAACATTCAATTGCTTCTAAAATCAGTTCCCTTTATCTAATCTTTTCTAATGGTGGTACACATAATGCCCTTCATTTAGTGTACAACCTCCCCAGTTTTCATCACAAGTGAATAAGAAACAAAAAAGCTATAGCCAGAAATACGTTTTTCAGTTTTTTCCCTTTATTTCAAAAACAAAATGTCATTTTTGTTTCTATTTTCATTATTATTTGTCATTTTCATTCTTGCAATAATGATAAGGAAAATTATAATTGTCGTTATCATTATCGTAATAATGAAAACAACATGCACACCCCTATAAACTGAAATCTACCTTCCTGTAAATTGAGCCCATTTTTCTAACCCTCTGTAGCAATGCAGAACAGTCCCTTGTCATCTTCTTGGTGGCAGCCCTTTAGGTATTTGAAACCTCCTATCCTGTCTCCCCATAGTTTTCTCTTCACTAGGCTAAACATTCCTAGTTCCTTCCCTCAGCGCCTGCAGACGGAAGTGCAAGGGGTAGGACCGTACCACCTGGGGCTTCCCTGCCCGGCCCCATACCTTTTGGCTTAAAAGCTCTCCAGCCCCTGCAGGAGGAGGAAGGTGACTGCCGAAGGAGTGAAAGGGGAAGGATCGTACCAACTGAGGCTGCTCTGCTCCCACCCCAGGCCCTCTGGCTTAAAAGACAAAGGACTCCAGCCCTTCGGCAGCTGTTCAGGAACTGGAGATCTGGGGGTCTGGCTTGTTCTATTCTATTTATTTTTGTTTTAATGGTTTTTAGGGGAATATGGAATGGGGGATTTTGGTGGGGGGAGATGGGGTGGGGGCAGTGTTTATGGCCTCTAGTGGGAAGGAGGGGTATTGGTATGAGGGATTGGTGGTGGGGGATGGTACCACAATCCTCTGGTGAGAGTGGGTGGTGCAGTCAGGGGTGTGGGGGGTGAGAAGGGTTGTGCCATGATTCCCCTCCCCCCCATGAGAAGGGGGGAAGGCACTGAAGGCATGGGGAACTGGGGGTGGGAGTTAGTGCCATGCCCACTGGTGAGAGGGGACTATGACCATGGGGAGTAGGGGTTGGGGGTTGTGTTACAGCCTCTTAGTTCAAAGGGGGTCAAGGGCATGGGTAAGGTGGTTTCCCTGCCTGCTTCCCTGGCCAATTTTTCTCCAGGGGCATCAAGCTCAGTAGTGACCACTGGCTTCACAGAAATCTGGGAAAGGGAAGTCTCCTTGGGGGAGGGGGAGTTGTTGGGGCGGCTGATGAACCGATTGGGGTCATGTTGGACATGAGGAGTAGAGGTGTGCACCAGAGTCCCATGTCGTTTTTTGTTTTCGTTTTTGTTTTCGTTACTTAAATCTGTCGTTTTCATTTTCATAAATACCAAGTTTTCATTTTCACTTTCGTTTTCATTTTCTGTTGGTTTCACTACTGCAACTGGACAATGCAGGCGCAGCAATGGATCCAAGAGTACCCCAATGCTGTGAACCTGAGTGACCAAAGGAGGCTGGACCGCATCAGTAACAGAGGTCCCTATGTCTTCCAAGTCACATGGCTGGCCAACCATCATCACTTTGGTCTTGTCTGGATTCAGCTTCAATCAGCTCGTCCACATCCAGTCTCCAACAGCAGCCAGGCACTGGGTAAGCACCAAGACTGCAGGGCCTGGGTCCTTTCACCAATTACACTCATGCATAATTGGATCCCCAAATGTAGTTTTTATGACAGCTGTTCTTGTGGGATAAAAGCAGAATAGCGCATTCCCACATGTGCTAGTTCCATGAGAGTAGAGCTGCTATTGCATTCACAGAAGTTTCCATGCCTACCCGGTAACAAAGTGGCCTCAGGTGGCAGAGTTTGGGGTCTTGATGGCTTACACAAAGAAGGCTATAGCTCAGATCTGTAATTTTTATAGAACAGTTGGAAAGCGGAAACACAAATTTGGGCTTACGTTATAATTATTTTATAATTATTCACAAGCTAAGGGTCCTTTGGACACTTTACAGCTAAACATGGTATTAAAGCTTATAAGAATGGCCACTGACTAAATCTGCTCTGTTTCTTAACCTCTAACCACATCCTATAGAGCAATCTTCATGACGAAATACTTACTAATACCAAGAAGCAAGTCAAGTTGACTATTTTTTTCCTAGGCCTGAAAAGCCTTGATGCTAACCCAGTAACTTTTATGATGAGCAAATAAGCAATATCTATAAAAAATAACCTACAGGTGGGATGGGTGTGGGTGGAGTGGTTTTTTTCCCTGTTATGATTATTATGTTTTTAAATCTTTTAAATTGTTTTATACTATATTTATATTTTTTATTGTTGTTAGCTGCTCTGGGCTGCCTGTGGCGGGAAGAGCAGGGTATAAATTTTGTAAAATAAATAAATAAATATAAAGTTAAATAAATGAGACTTGCATGCCAAACCCTTTATCATCTTTGTTGCCCTTCTCTGAATTCACTCCTATTTGTCAATGTACTTCTTAAAGGCCGCTTTTAGACATGCGCAGTGCACACATGGCACGAAATCACGCTGTGTGTAAAAATCCCACGGGCGAGGTTTAGACGCTACGTCTCGTGCATTAAAAGCCAGCCGCGCATTCTTTTAAAACTGCAAATTAAATACCTCAACATCGAGGTATTTAATTCACGGTTTTAAAAGAGCGCGTGACCGGCTTTAATACGTGGGATGTCGCATTGCGCCACACACCTGCCATTGCCTCTGCCCATCCCCCATGGACTACGGCGCCTCCATGGTCCATTTTAAAAAGGGCCTTAGTTACAGAGGGAAGAGGGGCAACCTGAACGATAGGACGGTAGAAGGAACATCAGTGAGCAGCCTGTGGGGGTGAGGAGCTAAGGAAAGCCTGACAAAAGAGGTAGGTTTGGGGGATTTGAAGATCAGGAGGGAGGGAGCAGAGTGTATCTGTTCAGGCGAGGGAACATAGAACCAGGACAGCCAACCATGAAATGACTCTATTTCTTTTGGCAATAGCGTATAAGGCGTGACAGGAAAATGTCAGAGAAGATGGTCCCTGTGATTTTGGTGCTGCTGTGTTCTACAATCTCTAGTTATGTGACCTCTCCTGGAGGTAGAACAGCTCCAAGGCTTCTCTAAGTTATGCAAGTACCTGGTTAGACACCCCCCACCCCACCCCCGAGCCCCAGAAAGCAAGAAAGTTGGAATGTAGATAAAGTTCCCTTTATTCTGACCCAGTGACTCTTTCATAGTACTGCCTGCTAGGACTTAATCATTTTCACCAAAGAGTTACCACATCCACTACTCTGCCTATCTGTAACTGAAACTTTCCCAGATTCACTTTTAAAAATTATTAAAAACAAACCCCCCAGTGACTCCATTTGAATAGAAGAACCATTACAGGTCGTGTGAATTAGTCTCTGGAGGTTTGGACACCAGCTGTTGCAATGAGCATTCCTATTTACTAGGCTCCCTAGTAGAGCTGATCAAATTACTCATCGCATATAATTGATCTGACAGATGTACCCCTTATGCCTGTTCCTGAATTATAGGTCACAATTTTTATCAATGTGTTCACTTTCTGCATATGTTAGGTAAACATTTTGCACAATGAAATGCTAACCTATGGATGATTCTCAAACTGGTTGCTATGAGCGTTTTCTCTTTGCAACTCCCTATTCGTGCTGAGAGATTGGCACACACTTTTGTTTCCACTCCCTGATTAGATGACCTACACTTTGAATGGCAGAGAGGCCTGAATACAATTATTGAGGCTTTATTTTCTCTCAGGAAGCAAGAGTGTTGGAAAGATAGAACATGAGAGGAAACAGAAAGGTAGCAGGAAAGAATCCTTTCTAGGGAATGACTGTTAGGATATTTTAAACCTTATTTTTGCATTTGAACAAACATAACATTTGACAATGTAAGCAGGCCCAAGATTTTAAAAGATCTTGGTTCTTCCCTGTGACAGGGAAAGAAGACGTTCATTATCTGATGGGTGTTTTATAGAACTTTACATTATTTTTCCTCTCATCACACTGACACAAATTATTTGTATTTGTGTCCACATTGTTTTGCTGCAAAAGCTATAGTCACTACCAGAGCTGAAATGGGTACCCCAAAAATTGGTAAACCCATTGAATCAACTCTGGCTGAACCAAAAACGGCAATTTGGGTAATAATCAATACCCATTTGCACTTGGTTGGGAATCTGTTTGAGTTATTCCTTTTTGGGGCATGGGGACTTTTGGTTTGGCTATCTTGGTATTTTGACCATCTTGATATTTCATCTAATTATATGTACTATTGCTCATGTGCAATTGCCAAAAATGATGTAACTGAAATGACAGAACAACCAAAATAAGCAAACTGAAATCCACCTCACCTCCACAAAACCCCAAATGGAACATCCCACATCAGGTATGTGAATTCCCATTTTGGTCATGGACAGTGTTCTGTTACGCAAAGAGCTATCCCAATTAGGGATGGGTGAACAGAACGCCGTTCGGATGTTCGGACATTCGGTCATTTGATTTGAAACCCAAGTTCATGTTCGGCTGTTCAATTCGTCAGAGTTCGGTTCGGCCAAACTCGGATGAACATTCAAAAAAGTGCTATCGGTACCGAAACCGAATTTTTTTCGGTATCAGTATTTTTGGCCCTGAAACCACCCCTTGTGTCCACCCCTGGAGCCAGGAAGTCTGCTCCTCAACTGCCTCCCCCTTCCAGTCACGTTTTTCCCACCCAAAGTAACATTTTTCCTGCCCCTGAACTCATCTGAACTCTTCTGAACTTTTCCGAACTGTTTGGAAGTTCAAGCGTTTGGTTCGGAAATTCAGTTCGGTCATCCAAACAGGCTGAGTTCGGGTCGAACTCCGAACTTCCGAACCTCGTTTGCCCATCCCTAACCCCAATGCAAGTAATCCCCCCAAAGAATAAACCCACTACCCATCTCAACACTAGTCACAACCTTTGGCCTTTTAAATTTAAACCACTCTGTCCCATGACTCTGATGGGGAGGGGGAGGGGGTATTGAAAAGAATCTTATCTAATACTCAAAATCTGATACAAAACAAAATTTATTTTCCAACTGCATAGTTGGAATGCTCTCCAGTTTATTCTACACTCTCAGATGATCACCCCCTTTGTTAATTAAACATGTGTGCTCTGGGTATTTTCAGACATCACGGGGCCTATTGGCCCCGTCATGAAAACAATAAATTCATCCCCCGCCGGGATGACCCCGTCACGTCCTAACAGATGTGCCGGGGAATTCCGGTGGGGAATCGGAGAGGGGGAAGGGGCGCGCAGCACATGTGGCCACACAGCCCCGCCCCCTCCACACTCCCCACCACCCGCCCTCTGGGGAGACGGGCGGCCACCGCGGCCAATGCGGCCGCAGCGCTCGTCCGATTTGGCCACGGGCCAGAATCCCTGCGGGGATTCCAGGCCGTGGCCGCCATCCAGAAGTGACAGCGGGGTTCATCACGGTGGGGAATCGCCTTCACCACGTGACCGCTGCCAGTCCCGCCACTTCAGTCACTCGAGTGGCGAAAGTGATTCCCCACCATGGTAACATCTGGGGGGGAACATCCGTTCCCTCCAACAGACGTTCTGTGATCACAGCCACCACAGGGAATTGACTGTGGTTGACTGTGATCTCGTAACGTCTGAAAATACCCATTGTCTCTGTCCTAGTTCTGAAAGGTAATGTTCTCAGATTGTAAGCCCTAGGGGCAGGGACCGTGTCTATTTTATTACTTTGTAAAGTGCCAGGTACACTGCTGGCGCTATATAAATGTTTGTTAATAATAATAATAATAATAATAATACTCGTGCCTTCATCTGTCCCATTAGATTAATCATATTGGGTTTTCTCCATGTAGTGTATTTTAAATTGTTTCAAAATTTTATTATTGTTTTGAATGAAATGTTGTTCGCCGCCCCGGGCTGCCCTTTGGGCAGGAGGGGCGGGATATAAATTTTAAAATAAATAAAAATAAATAAATAAATATTAGTGACAAGGTTTTGGTGTAGGTTTTGGGAACCCCATCTGTAAGTGTCCTCGAAAGTAGACAGGGCCTGGCTTAAGGCAAGACAAACAAGGCAGCCACTTAGGGGCATGTGTTTAAAGGACTCTGTACCCCTTCACACAACGAGCTAGGAAGAGTGTGCCAAGGACCCTGTATGACCGAGGCCGTGGCATTAATTGAATTCACTTATCTCTTTTCTTGCCTCTTTTTCTCTTTTCTTCACTTTGTGACTACTACCAGTTGTGTTGGTTGGTCCCAGTAGCTAATGAGTTTTTTCACGTTACTGCTGAGCATTTCTCCCCCCTCCCCTTAATTATAAGTCTGTGTCAAAATATCTGAGCAGTGAATGCCCTGTTGTGTCATGCCCCTGAATGCTGAAAGGGTTCCATCCAATGCCTTCTGATACAACCCCTCACTGTTTGGCTGGATTGGACACCAAGTCATTTTAGTAGTTGCACCTATATCAGCACACCAAGCTATGCACATGTGCTTCTATGCCATCCATGCAGTAAACAGACCAGGCAGTGTCCCACAGAGGTGGGTGGAGATCTGCTCTCTCGGTCTTCTTGTCATGCCCACAGATAATTGCCAAAATAAAGAAGGAAGTCCACAGTGTGTGACTGTTTCCCACCTTCTCTTGCTCCTGACAAGGGGAATCAGCAGTAGGCAGTGGAATCACATACTGGGCCAGTTCTCTGGGCAGCTTAATTTATGGACCTTAGTTTCCTTTTTAAATTTCCCTTTGTTTGATGCTGCTTGGATGTCAGCCTGTATGTGTGGTGATTGATAATAGTGCTGCCACTGCTCTCAGAGATCTCTAATTTAATTAATTGGCTCCAGCATGTGTGTAACATAATTCCATCAGCACTTACAAACCCAAGGAGAGTGAAGGGGCTACAGTTCAAGTTGATTCCTCAGTGGGGGATTAGGGTGCAGACAACTCTTTGCACTCCCCTTGTGCACTTGCTTGGGGGCACCTCTCTCTATTGCAGGTCTGCATTCACCTCCCAAGGCCTTGGAAGGGGACACAGGGGCCAGAATGCATGGAGGCCTGGTCAGGGGGACAATTTAATGCTGTCATTTTAGTGCGGATAAAAACTGGAGTGCTCATCCTAAGCTTATTGTATTTGAGTCTATATTGAAACCTCTCCGCATGTGACCTCAGGAGATTAGGTATACTATTTGTTGTGGCAGGGCTAGGGATCTAGAACAGACACTGAAGCACACAATAAAATCCAACATTGCCTTCCTGTTCCTATTGAAATCAATTGTTCAACCAGGAAATTCAGTAAGAGGAGGAACAGGCATATGGGACCTGATCTCCTAAGTGTTGTGCACCCATGATTCCAAATGGAAGTCAGCTGTGAGGCTTCACTGTCTATAAAAGCAAAGGCATAGCTATAATAGGGACAGATGGTACAACTGCACCAGGGCCCACAAACCTGTGGGGCAGGGCCGGACTAACGGGTAGGCAACCTAGGCAGTTGCTAGGGCAGTGGATTTGGAGGGGCCGCAAAAATTCCCCCCAAAGCCACCACCATCCACTGCCACTGCCACCTGCACAGGCCAGCTTCCCTGTGCACACCTCAGACATGCACACACCAGCCCCCACCACATTTGCACTCTGCCTATGCACAGAGAGAAACTATGGCTGCGGCTGGTGTGCACAAGCCTGAGGCATACAAAGGGAAGCCAACTGTTTCACTGTGGGCCACCCAGTCTCTTGCTCCCTGGCCTTCCCAGCTAGCTCACTTGCTCCCCAACCCATCACCAGCCCAACCACCTGCTCAATCCCCGGCCTTCCCCCACCCACTCACTTGCCAGCCTTCCCCTAGCCTGCCCCCCAACCCACTCATTCGTCCTCAGCCAGCCCCCAGCCAGGGACCGGGGGTGGTGCCAGACTGGGTTTCTGGTAGGGGTGGGACACTGGGGAGAATACTGGATACCAGATTTACCAGTATCAGATCTCGCCGGTATCAGATTTACCGGCATCGGCATACCTGATTTTTAACATTGGCTGCTTTACTGGTTTTTTTACATTGCGGCCATTGACTTCAATGGCCACAATGTAAAAAAACTGGTAAAGCGGCCAATGTTAAAAATCAGGTATGCCGATACAGGTAAATATCGGATTATCAGATTAATCCAATAAACCTGATTATCGGGTGTATCAGATTTATCCAATACTGATATTCCCACCCCTAGTTTCTGGACCACAGCTGAGGATGCCCTCACTTTGGGTGAGTAGGATTTTTTTATTATTATTTTATGTTTTTCTATTTATTTAATTTAAATTTTTTTTTCTTTATTTGTCCCCCAAGGGGGGAGCCTGGCATGCCTTGGGGAGGGGCATGGCTTGGAGGGGGTGGCTTCAGGGGGAAGCAGCCTCAGAAGTGCCTAGGGCCACAAAAATCCTAAATTGGCCCTGCTGGGGGGGGCCCATGCTCCCTGGTGTAGCTGTGTACCCTGCTGTTGGAGGTATGGGAGAGGGGGCATTACATCTTCTGCGCCAGGGGCAGTTCCAATCTAGCTATGCCTTTGTATAAAAGCCAGCACTCCATCTTTTCCCTGCCATTAAACATGAAGTTATGACCACACGCTTGTGAACAGATTCAGGATTGTAGCCTTAGTGAGCCATGTAACATTTGGGGCCATAAGCATTCTTGAAATATGCTTTTGCCCTGCTTCGTCTTAGGACTGCTCTGGTTCCAGTCAGCCCAAATATTTACAACTCATGGAAATATTTACCTCTGTTTTATCAGTCTCTGTCATTCTGAGGCAAAAGTGAAGTTTGTTTAATTTATTGTTCCTGGCTGAATAATTGTCTTATTTCATATAAATATACTGTTTGTAAATGTAATCCATCTGCCACTTTATGCTTTTACAGCACAGGATAGGTAAGCAGTCAAATGCCAAAGATGTCTGAAGACTCTCCTACTGTTTGGCTCTCTAAGGAAATTGCTTATACTTGCTTACAATACTAGATTATTTGCTTCCAACATTCATGGCTATAATATACGGGCAGTGCAGCCTGACATGCTGAAAACCTATTCGACTCTCTTCCTCAAATCTTTTCTTCTCTGAACCAATTTTTAAAACAGTCGAATTCCACTCTTCTGATTTATTTCCTCCCTTGCCTGTTTCGTTTTCACTTTTATGACCAATGTAAAAATCTACAGGCCTCCTCCTTCCTTTTGGACTCCTGGTTGGTCCAAAGACTTCTGCTTCATAAAAAAGGTGGCTCTTCTCTCAAAGACAGGACTCCACTTTGTTCTGCCTTATTGCCTTGTCTTCATATATGAAGGCGAGAAAAAAAAATAACCCAACAATTTCCTGTGTCCCCTGAGGTCTAAGAAAACAGGTAATGACATGTGGATGTGCAGTGAAATTTCAAAAATGTGCATTGACTTTTTAGAAACATGCAGGCAGTCTAGTAAAAAAAAAAATAGGATCCTACTTCAAGAATATTAAACTAGGGAAGTTTTCCATGCAGATGCCACTATAACTACATACTCTATTATAGTGCAGTGACGTTTAAAAAAATTTTTAGGGTCCTGCTCTGCCCCCAAAACACGGTCTGCTGCTTGACCTGAAATGCAGTCAACTTATTAGTCTGCCTCTGGCTTTCTGGTGATCTACTGTCAGGTAGCCCATGAATATATTCTGGTTAATGTTTTACACATGTTACTGCTTTATGGGAAGCCTCCTAGAAGGAGAGTGCCTTGGAATTCTGGTATTTATTGCATGTCGGTCAGGGCGCATGTCATGAAGGGTTTCTCTCATATGTTCTCTTTCCACGTTGGAAATACCAGAGGAGAAATATTTGGTGCAAATATGTTACCCGTCGAATTCAGCTACTTAGACCCACTTCACATGGATATCCATTTTGGATATTTGTTTTAGTTGGGATTTTTGTTTCAGTTATTTGGTTATTCATTTTGGTTGTTTGGTCGTTGGCAGCCTACATAGCACCACAACAGAGCAACTGAATAAGCAAAATGAAAAACTGAATACACAAAAGAAATTTAACCAAACAGGTAAATAACCATATGCTCACATGTGCCAGTGGGTCCCAGGCCACAGCGGACCACCATCACGTGTGTGTTACCCAATGTTGTTAAGGTCAATAGCATAGCTGGGTTTGGGAAGTGCCATCAGTATATCTACATACACACATATACATGCATGCGTGCGTGCGTGCACACACATTTTTGAAATTATATATACACACATATATATGTACATTTTTTGAATGTGTGCAGCTCCCTTGTGAGGTCCCGCAGGGTTCCATCTTGCCCCTACTCCTCTTCAACATGTGTCTGAGGCCCTGGATGAGATCGTTAGGAGACTTGGAGTGAAGTGCCATCAGTACGCTGATGACACCCAACTCTATCTCTCTTTCATCTGACCCAGGCCCTGCAGTCTCAGTGTCTGGCTGCCATTGGGGACCAGATGCGGGCGAGCTGATTGAAACAGAATCCAGACAAAACCAAGGTGATGATGGTTGGCCTGCCATGTGACCTGGGGCGCATAGGCACCCCTGTTACTGATGGGGTCTTGCCTCCTTTGGTCACCCAGGTTTGCAGCCTTGGGATGCTCTTCGATACATTGCTATGCCTGGATTGTCAGGTTGTGGCGGCGGCAGCAAGAAATGCTTTACACCAATTTAATCTGGTGAGAAGGCTGAGAACTTTTTTTATCAGACTCAGACTTGGCCAGCATCGTCCATACCTTCATAACCTTGGACACAGAGGGCCCCAGTACATGGAGTCCTTGAATAAACTGGAAACGGTCACATGAATGTGAGAAGCACTGAGGTAAACCATGGGGGTGTGTGGGGGGGCAGCCTATGGAGGGTCTGCAATGAACAAGTGCAGGGAGGCTGACAAATCACAGCATGGAAGGCCTGTAATATGGGCAGCTCCAGCCCTGATGGGGAAGTTATGTTTAGCTGAATATTCTTTCCCTAATGTTGCCATCTTTCTCTTGATAGCAATCAGGACGAGGCTGCTCCATCCCCTTTTTGATGTAGCACACATCCCCTGCAGTTCTCTGATGTCACACTGCTATGCAGTGGGTGGGGTTATGTCAGAAAGGGACAGGGCAGCTCCTCTGCCCTGCCCCTCTTCTAAAGCAGCCCACTCCTGGAGCAAGCGGGTGCCAGTGAGCAAGCAAGCCGAAGGGGAGGGGCGCAGCAAGCATGAGCACTAGCTAGCACTTTCTGTGCTCCTCCATCCCATTGCTCTGGAGAGGCACTGACAGGAGTGGGCCAATGATGGGAAGGTGGTACTGACAGGAATTGTAGGCAGCAGTGGCGCCAGGACTCCTTGCTGGTGGGGGAGGTGAGGGAAGCGGCGCTGCTGCCACTCTGAAAGCAGTTGTCATCCTGCTGGGCAAGTGCTTCTATAGTGGTCTCTGCTCCCCACTCCTTACCCCCCGTTCTATCCAAGCAGCACCACCCCAGGAAGCCCTGATTTGTCTGACTCAGAAATCAGGGCTCACACAAGAGCTCAGAGATTCTTGGTCCAAATGTGGAGTCTCCGTGCCAGAGCCAGAGAAGAGGCAATTCTATTAATGGGCAAGACAGAGGGTGTTTTTAGACAAGAGCCTCCTGTCCGTCACCCACCCATCATGCATGTTACAAGGTTGAATTAGTACCCTATGCAGTCCTGCAACATGTATGATGGGTGGAGAAGCAGTTATCTAAAAACACCCAGCATGTCTGTCCTATATTAGGAAGGGAACCGAAGCACCATTTTGCATGCACTCCACCTTCTCCCGATCCAACACTCTACAGGAAAACAATCACCAAACAATCTTTTGCAATTTTTAGAGGTTATGGACCATATTGTTGGCCCCATTTTGAGTCTTGTTGCACCCACGCCCATTCTACACAAGGACTGAAAAGCCAGTGTAACAGCGATCCGGGAATTGCCATGGCAAGTTGGAATCATTGCCTAGCACTGAGCCATGACTACCAGCTATATGTGATAATTATGCCTTAAGTAGAGGATGGAAGTTCATCTTCTTCCCATGTGTAAGATGAGAGACTTCTGTGAGCTGACACCAGAGATTAATTTCATCCAGACTCTGAGTGATAAATAAGCAGAAGCTATAAATATACCTTTCTAAGAAGTGGTGGTTCTGCTTCCTTGAAAATGTCCTTCTTAATTAAAAAAATGCTAAGAGATGAAGTGATGTGGGAAGGAACTGCTACCAGATAAAATACTTTCCAAATTTTCCAAGTCCATCCGCTGAATTTTGGAAGTAACTCTTTATTTTGGTGTATTATTTCAGGTTGTTTTGGAAATATCATGAAGATTAAAAAATAATCCCTAATATTTAGACATAGGCAGAGATCCACAAACCCCTGACTCTGGAGGAGTCCATGATTCACAAACCCCTGACTCGGAAGAAGCTCAGTGTAGTCCTAATGGGACTACTCCAGAGTAAGTGGTTTGGGGCTTGCAGCCCATGGTATATTTTTCTCTTTCTGTCTTTCTCTTTGTATGTGCTATAAAAATCCAAATATTTTATATGTCTTATTCAAATCTATAAACTATCATTACAGAAAAATTGTTACTTTTATTATTCAAGCAGAACATTTTATGAATAGCTACTCTATTAGATTTACACACTGACTTTTTAAGCTAGAAATGATGCTGTAAAACATAAATGGTTGGGCCTGTCTCGTCATTTTAAAGGCTATTTTACAAAAGCCATTTGCTTAACAATTTCTTTTCCTGCTCAGATGTCACAATTTTGCTTTACCTTGTGTTTTGGTCTGTTAGCTGGTGGGCGTGGCTAACTGATCATGCCAGTTACTGAGCTCCCCCAAAACATCATCATCTCCCTGCACGTTATTACTAGAAAGACCTACACACAGCACACACCACAAACACAGCCATATTCTAGCCTGAATTAGTTGGCAGCCTAGAGTCAGCTACATCCTTCAGGACACAGGCTTGGTTCAGAACCATAGAACTGCAGAGTTTGGAGGGATCTCGCGAGTCATCTAGTACAACCTGTGGTCCTGAGGCAGGATAAACTTACACCTAATGCATTCCTGACAGATACCTCTCAAGTATTTTCTTGAAAAATTCTGGTAAAGGAGACTCCATAAGATTTCTAGGCAGCTTGTTCCACGGTTTAACTAAAGGGACTTTTTCCCTAATATTTAACTTATACCTACCTTCCTGAAATTAAAATGGTTGCTTCTTGTCCTTCATTGGCGATAGCAAACAAATGTTCTCTACCCTTTTTATTGCATCCTTTTTAAATATTTGAAAACTGCCAACATATCTCCATTTAATCTTCTTTTCTCTAGGCTATGCATGTCCCGTTCCATCAGCCTTTCCTGATATGACTTGTATTCCAGCCCATTTATTACCTTCAGTGCTCTCTTCTGAATTTTTTCAATTTAATGTTTGAACTATGGAGCCCAAAAGTGAACAGCACTCCAAGCAAGTGCTGACCAGTGCCTAACATAAGGGTACTATAACTTCTTGCCTCATGCTTATTTATACAACCCAAAATGGCATTGACCTTTTTTACAATGACATCACACTGCTGACTTGTGTTCCATTTGTGATCCACTATAACCCCCAAGTCCTGCAACGGAACCAATTATCTCCCATCTTATACTAGTGCACTTTTTATTTATTTATTTATTTAAATTTCTACCTTACCTTTCCCTGGCTCAGGGTAGCTTACAATATTAAAAACACAATACATTAAAATCCCTATAAAAAACCCCACCTTTGCCTGAAAACTCACCCACCAAATGCTTTGCCAAACAGAGTTTTCCCACTGTCTCTGGAATATACTCAAGCTCGGGCTCTGACAGACCTCTGGTGGAACGGAACTCCACAATACTGGGGCAGCAACGGAGAACGTCTCTCTGCAAGTCCTTGCTATAAGAACAAGACTGGCAGGTGGTAACAACAAGAGAGAGCTCCTGGCCAACTGTAAGGGTTGTGGTGAAACATGGAAAGGAGGTCTTTCAGATACGTGGGGGCCAGGCTGTTTATGTTTAGGGTTTTAAAGGTCAGAACCAACACCTTGAATTGTGCCCAGAAAACTTTAGGTAGCCAGTGCAGACTGTCAAGTCATTGCATCTGCTAAGTCCCGCCTGGCAGGGCTTTTTCACCAGAGTGGTGAGGGGGCTGGTCAGTCCAGCCTCCCTCCACCTGGATTAAGAGTCATCAGATTTAGATTTAGATTTAGATTTAGATTTAGATTTAGATTTTGAGTAATCAAATGCCTGCTGTGATTTGTTTGTGGACTTTTTTGCGGATAAAATTGCTCAAATCCACCAGTTTTGACTAAACACTTTTAGCAGTAGGTGAGCCAGAGGCAGTAGAAGCCCCATCTTGTCCTGTTTTGTGGGATGAATTTCAGGATGTGTTACCCTTGGATGCAGGGGATTCTCTTGGGACAGTTCGAGCCACTTATGAATAAGATCCATGCCCGTCCTGGCTGGTCAAGGCCAGCCGGGAGACGTTAGGGCTGTTGCTGGTGAGGATTGTCAATGCCTCCCTTGGGGAGGGCAGGGTGCCGAACTGTTTCAAGGAGGCTGTGGTGCGGCCCCTGCTCAAGAAGCCATCATTGGATGCTGGCATCCTGTCCAGCTATTGGGCGGTCTCTAACCTTTCCTTTTTAGGGAAGGTTATTGAACAGGTGGTGGCTTGGCAGCGGCAGGAGCATCTGGACCGGATGAATTTTCTTGATCCCTCGCAGTCTGGCTTTCATCCAGAATATGGCACAGAGACTGTGCTTGTGGCCTTGGTTGATGACCTCTCCCGGGAGTTGAACCAGGGTCATTCAACCCTGTTGATCCTGTTAGATCTCTCGGCTGCATTTGATACCATTGATCATGAGTTGTTGGATTGATGGGACCGTTCTTGAATGGTTCCACTCTTTCCTGGCTGGGAGAACCCAGCGTGTGGTCCTGGGTGATTTTTTTCATCTTCTCCTCAGGGTCTCATGTATGTAGTCCCACAGGGTTCTATCTTGTCCCCTCTCTTGTTCAATGTGTATATGCAGCCTTTGGGGGAGGTTGTTAGGGAGTTTGGTGTACGGTGTCATCAATATGCTGATGACACTCAGCTTTATCTCTCTTTTTTCATCTGACTTAGGCCTGGCAGTCTCAGTGCTTACCCGATGTTTGGCGACTGTGGGGGATTGGATGAGGGCGAGCCATTCCCGACAAGACGGAGGTGATGGTGGTGGGGAAGGCCAGGGGAGTGATGGCCCCCATCATTTTTGTGGTCCATCCTGCTGTGGTATCTCAGGTTTGGAGTCTGGGGGTGCTCCTGGACCTGCAGCTCCACCTGGATGTCCAGGTGGCAACTGTGGTGAAGGGGGCATT
This sequence comes from Sphenodon punctatus, assembly GCA_003113815.1. NCBI lineage: Eukaryota > Metazoa > Chordata > Lepidosauria > Sphenodontia > Sphenodontidae > Sphenodon > Sphenodon punctatus. Next base: position 414,940 of record QEPC01010225.1, read on the forward strand.
TCACCAGTTACATCTGGTACGTCGACTTCGGCCGTATGTCTCGGACTCTGATCTGGCCACGATCGTCCAAGCTTTTATTACCTCAAGACTGGACTACTGTAATGCACTCTGCGTGGGGCTACTCTTGGTGCTGGTTTGGAGACTGTAGCTAGTGAAGAACGCGGTTCGTCTCCTAACGGGGACAGGCTGACGTGATTACATTACATCAGTGCTTTGCTCTCTGCACTGGCTTCCGGACCCAATTCAAGGTGTTGGTGTTGACCTTTGAAGCCCTAAATGGCCTGGGTCCTGCCTACATGCAGGACTGCCTCACCCTCCGGATCCTGAATTGGCCCCTGCGGTTGGCCAGGGGCACCCTCCTCGAGGTCTCCTGGGTTTCTCGGGTGTCGACCTTACGGAGGGCATTCTCTGTGGCTGCGCCACAGCTGTGGAACTCCCTCCCACCAGAGGTCCACCTGACCACCGACCTCCCCTCTTTCTGTAAAACCTGGTTGTTCCACCATGCCTTTCCTGAGGGAGATGGGGTAGGTGTGTTGGGTTAGGGTGGAGTAAGGGGTAACTTGTTTTTAGTGGGATTTTAACTGTATTATTGTTGTTTATTTTAATCTGTTTTAACATGTTGTTAGCTGCCCTGACATGCTTTTAGCAGGAGGGGGCAGCATACAAATTTTATAGTAAATAAATAAAGTAAAAGAAAGTAAAATAAAGCACAGGTGTAATGTGATCATAATGACCCGTCCCCAAAAGTAGCCAGGCTGCTGTGTTCTGCACCAGCTGCAACTTCTGAACAGTCATCAAGGGCAGCCTCATGTAGAGCACATTGCAGTAATCTAGCCTTGAGGTTATGAAGACATGGATAATGGTAACCAGATCCATATTAGAAAGATGCTCCAGCCTCTTCACCAGATGGAGTTGGTGAAAAGTACTCCTGATGTTCCAGGTGGAGCAAAGAATCCAGAAGCACTCCCAGGTTGCGAACCCGAGTAACCACTTGTGCATCTAGATTTTTCTTTGCTATGTGTAATAGGTTATACTTGTGTTTGTTCAAATTTACTCTATTACTTTCAATTCATCTCCAATTTATCAAGGTAATTTTGTATTTTAATCCTATCTTCTAAGGAGGCTACACTTTCCCCAGTTTTGTATTATCAGAACATTTGATATGTGTACTATCTATGTGTTCATCTAAGTCATTAATGAGAATATTGAACTGCACTGGGCCCAGGAATAATCCTTGTGGAACCCCACTTGATACCTTTTCTCAGTTTGAAGTTGACCAATTTGAGGGTGATTTTTTCCCCCAACCCATTCTGTATCCACCTTCTAGTAATTCCTTCTAGAATACATTTCTCCATTTCTAGAGAATGTCACATGAGACTAAATGAAAAGCCTTGCTGAAGTCAAGATATGTGCTAACTTCATTACCTTTATCTACTAAACTGGAAACTTTACCAAAGAAGGAAACAAGTTAGGGCTGAAGCAGCAACTCCTTTTTCCACTCCGCTATTTCATTTCGCCATTTCAGAATCGCCCGCAACTTTCTGCAGCTTTTCCACTGGCATTCCGCTAATTCAGAAACTGTCACAACAATCTCAGAAACTGTCGGAACAAATATTGTTCCGCTATTTTCACAGCCGGTGGAAGTAGCGGAATGAAAGTAGCAGAATGGCGGAAGTAGCAGAATGAATGTCTCTATCACATCACTGTGGAAGAACTTTTTCCATTGGAAACAGCTACTACAAGCAGCTTGCTGTTTCAACCCTAGAAACAAGTTTGGTCTGGTATGATTTGTTCATAATAAATCCATGATGGCTACTTTTTTTAATCACCCAATTTCCTCCAGGTTTTTACAAATCACTTGTTTTATGATTTGCTCTAGCATATTCCCAAGTATTGAAATCAGGGTTACTTTTCTATAATTGCCTGGGTCTTCTTTTTTTAAAGATAGGCACTAGTTTGCTTTTCTCCAGTCCTCTGGGACTTCACCAGTTCTCCATAAGTTCTCAAATAAAATAGCAATTGTCTCTGAGATTTCTTGAGCTAGCTCTTTCAGGATGCATATCATCAGGCCCTGCTGACTTGAATTTATTCAAATTGGCAAATTATTCTTTGATGTGCTTCTTAGTTATCCTGACATGCGTCTCCTTCCCATTCACGTTTGTATCAGTTTCACTAGTTATCTCATCAGTGCTTACCTTTTTTGAAAACATTGAAGCAAAGTAAGTATGGAACAATTCAGTCTTTTTTTGCATCTGAAATTCTCTCTCTTTCTACATTAAGTAGCGAACCTACCATTTCCTTTGTCTTCCTTTTGCTTCTAGCATACTTATAAAACCCCTTCTTGGTGTTTGTGTTACCTCTTTTGGGGATGTCTTTCATAGGCAATTAACATTTGGATTACAGTCCCTGTTCATAAGCCTCTTAAAGTCCACAACTTCTTAAGGAACTATCCTCAGAGTTTCAGTACATTAGCCACGTTTGTGCCTTTGACTGGTTTGACTGCAGAATTGAAGATATTTGCTTTTGTACTTTAATAGTAACAGTTAAATAGGGGTGGGGAACCGCTGGTCCACGGGCCACTTCTGACCCGCGGGGCAATTTCCTCTGGCCCGCCAATCTGTCACCCTTCTTCAATGTTGTGCGGCCTGGCACCCACCTCTCTGTGGCCCACGCAGACTTTTGCAGGCCACACACACTCACTGTAAAGCAAACCCAAGCTTACCCGAGCCCCAGCACTCAGCAGACTGGGGGTGGTGGTGTTAGAAACTGCCGCCTGCTGCTTGCCTGCCCACTGTTCGCCTGCTGGGTGCCCCAATGTTCCTGCCTTCCACAGGGCCACTCACCTGTGCAGCCCTCTTGCCTGTTGCTGTTGCTGTTGCTGCTGCTGCCGCCAACATTGCTGCTTGCAAATGTCCCTCCGCACACACCAGGTCCAGCCATTTCCTGAATCTGGAATGCTGGGAAATGCAGTCCCTGCATATTAGATTCAGGAAATATCTGAGGAAAAATTACAAGCAGCAACATCGGTGGCAGCACCAACAGTGTGTATGTAAATTTGTTTGAATGAAACTCTCTGTGTTTGAGTGTGTGTGTTGTATGAATGAGTGTGTGTGTGCGTGCGTTTGAGGAGGAGGAACTTTGACTTTTTTCAACGTACCCATTCATTGATTTTAATTAATTTTAACTGTTTTAATTAATTTTTAATTATTTAAATTAAACATGTTAATTAGTCTTACATACTTTTAATTGATTTATAATTGATTTTGACATGTGGCCCCCAGGCTTGAAAAGGTTCCCCACCCCTGAGCTAAAGCATTTGGAGCTTGTATTTCTAGGTGGGACAATGCAGCTAACACTTGCTTGGACTTTAATTTTCTCCTTCATCATCATCCCCCATGCCCCTCCAACTGCACTGTTCCCTCTGAGCCCCATCCATGAAGGGCTTCTGTGGTGGAAGGCTTAGTCTCTTCATGATCTCATTTTGGATGTTGTTTGCTCAGGTTCCTCTAGAGGTTTTTAGCATGAATCCCAGTATTTGTATTGAAATATCAGAGAACAGTTATGAGAGAGGACAATCCAGGCCACCCCACTCTGGTCCTGCTGTGCTGGTCAAACTAAGTAAGCTTTTCTTGGGGTCTTTACATGTCAACATGCCGAGTAACAAACTGCTGCAATGTATATGTGTCACAGCCAAAGGAAACCAACATCAGATTTTTCCCTACTAGGACTTGGAGTTTTCTTCTATAATTTGTCATCCTCACAGGAATGCCTCCAACTTTAGTTTGATTGTTATAGTTGGGACTCTGGGGATGGGCCAAGTGTTGATTTATAAACCAAACCTGTGGTGAACTGATGGCTTTTGTTTAATTTTCTATCTCTGTCAAACCCAACTTGCACCTTGTCGGCTCCTGAGGCTTTCTCAACTACTGAGATTAAGATGGCTGTCATAACTCTGTCACTCCACTTCCAGCAGACTTAGGTGGGAAGGAGAAAGGTGCAGTTGGCATATTTGGCTATGGCCCAGTAGGAATGCTCCTAGGATGGCATGGCCTGGTCAGGCAGTTCACTTCACTACTGAAAAGCCAGGACTAGTAAATCTGGGTAACTGAGAAGCAGTCGAGACAGAAAGGAGTTTGGTGTGAAAATGAAGAACTATGAGCGAAGTTGATAAGGACCCAGCTCCCACAGAATTAGCACCGCAACAAGAGAGCTGAGGTGGTGGTTGGAGGAGAGAGTGTTGTGGGGGGGTCTTTGGCCCTTTTTAAACTGACCATGGTGGGTGGGGGAGTAGCTGTGCGACCACAGTGGGCACACACCCACCTTCACCCACAGAGCATCTGGCATTGGAGTCCATTGCTCTGTGCGTGGGTGATGAGTGGAGATGGGTGGAGATGGGTGTAGTACGGGAGCACACATGCACCCCACCCATCGCCTGCGGCATTCACACAGGCGCCTCCACCCATCTCCACACAGCAAAACTGCTTGGAGATGAGTGGGGGCATTTCATGTGAAAAGGACCTTTGTTAAACTCCCATTCAAGAATTTGTTCACTTCTGAAACTCATCTCCACAGGTTTCCACTCTGGGCCTTTTCAAATGGACATGTGGGTGTGGGTGGAAATGGGTATGTGACCATTCCCACCAGGTGCACACCCATCTCCACCCATCTCCATGCATGGAGGCACCTCAGTTTTCCCCAGTGCCTCCGAGTGTGGGTGATTGGTGGAGATGGGTGGAGTGCGGGCATGCACATGCACATCTGCCCATTCACCACAGCATTCCCACGGGTGCCCTTCACCCATCTCCACGCAGTAAAACTGCGTGGAGATGGGTGGAGACATCTCATATGAAAAGGTCCTTTGAGGAGAAAGGTTTCCTTTCAAGCTGATCCAAATCCAGCACAGCGAGCATGGGAGCCTTGGACTCTGACAAGAAATCCCTTTAGAGAACAAAGTGCAGGTCAGCTAGGGAGTTGTCCCTGTCTGTTCTCATTACAGTAGATAGAGATTGATGATTCATCCTTCAGCACTCCAGAAGGCCCTATTGCGATACAGGCAAGTGGAGATATTTATCTATTTTTAGATGCTATGAAAATGGAGAAGAGGCCCCAGGCTGAACAACTAATTGTATTAGCAACTAGCCCCAAATATACCTGTTGTGAATTTTTCTCTACACACATGGAACAAGGGACAGTTATGAGAAGGGCCTCATGTTCACTGCGTTTTCCCCATTGCTACCAATGGGGAAAATGCAATGAACACAGGTCCCTGATTATGTATGTTGGTGGGGCTGTGGGTAGTTTTGTTAGTTACAGGGTTGCCAGGTGTCCCTTATTTTAAAGGAATGCCCTTTAAATCAGAACACCAGAGCTCATTAATATCCTCATTAATTACTTAGTAAGGAGTCATCTGCTGCTTGCTGTGAAGAATTTATCATTTGCTTAGCAGACAAAATCACTTATATTCACCATGACTTGAAGGCTACTAGCTTGATGGCAGAATCAGACTTTGAGGTTATGGAGGCTGTCTTGTCCTGTTTATTTGCATCAGTTTCGGTTGGTGTCTCCCACCAATGCGGGGGATGTCCTTGGGGTAATGCAGGCAACCAGTTGTAAATTGGACCCCTGCCCATCCTGGTTGGTGAAAACCTGCTGGGAGAGACTGGAGCCTTTGCTGGCTAGGGTTGTCAGTGCCACCCTATGAGAGGACAGGGTACCAGATGCCCTTAAAATGGCAGTTGTCCAGCCCCTGCTCAAAAAAACCCATTGCTTAACACAGACTCCCTCTACAGCTATCACCCTGTCGCTAGTCTGCCATTTTTGAGGAAGGTTATTGAACGGTTGGTTGCCTGGCAGCTTCAGAGGCATCTTGGTGCTATTGGATTCATGGACCCATGTCAGTCTGGCTTTTGACCTGGGTATAGTACTGTGAACACGATTGTGGGCTTGGTCAATGATCTATGCTGCGATATCGACAGGAGAAATTGTACCCTGCTGATCCTGTTAGACCTTTTGGTGGTCTTTGATACAGTTGGCATGAGGTGTTGATGACATTATTGCAGGACCTGGCAGTGGTCCATGGGACAGCCCTGGAGTGGTTCTGCTCATTCCTGTTGGGGAGGTTCCAGCGGGTGGTGATGGACGATTATTCATCATCCTCCCACCCCTCTCCTGTGAGGTTCCACAGGTTTCAATCTGGTCTCCCCTCCTGTTCAATGTGTATCTAAGGCCGCTGGGCACGATTGCGCATAGATTTGGGATGAACTGTGATCTTGGTGCTTACTCAGGGCTGCTGGTATGCCCCCTGTTCCTCCTTGGGTTTGCTGGCTCACTTTAAGTACCCACTGCACTGGGCCATGCCCATGGGCAAGCCCTCAGAGCTGTACAGGTGTTACTCAGCAGCTTCATTACTGGGCTTCCCTCAGGATCCAGGCCATGAGCCCTACTGCTGCCTGCTGGTATTCTGGTGCCCCCCTTGGCTGTGCTATCAGCTGCTTGTACTCTGTGTCCCTATCTTCAGTTTGGGCTACCAACCATTTCTGTCTTGGTCTTCCTCTGACTCAGGTACAAGGGGGTCACCCCACCCTTGTTTAAGGGCTCTCAGGCAGCTCCTAGGGCCTTACACTGAGTCAAAGCTGCTCACCCTGTAGCCTCCAGGCTGATTCTCCTGTGGATGGACTGACTTCCCCTCTGTAATCCCCAGTCTTGCCATGTAACCAGCCATTTACAATAAAATGACCCTATGCTCATTGGGCTCCAGATTAACCCTTTCCATACTGGTCCAAGCAAGCAAGTGGTGAAGCACTGGTACACTGTGGGCTTGCTCATGCAGCAACTTACCCAGTGTTTCATCACAGGCTGCAATCCCAACATACCTCTTCTGGTGTTTCTGTATTCTTCCTGAGCCTTGAAGTCTCCTGGTTTGTAATGTTCACCCCTGCAGCCTTCTCCTTGGTGCTCTCTACCACCTTACGTGGGGCAGGAACTTCCTTAAGAATCTCTGTCTCCCTTTTAGGCTCTTCTAATCGCTCTCTCAGTCTAAGGGGTTCTTGCTCTGTAGTTGTCAATTTTGTTTTTAACAAAATATATCTCCACCTCTGATAGAGCTAATTCTTTCAGAGCTCCACAGTTTACTTTCCTCACGCTGCCTGGGCTTGGCTTTGTCTGTGTCCCAGCATGCATTATATCCCTTTGTTTCTCTATCTGGAAACCAGTATCTTCACCACTCCTTAGCCCTTCTACTTGGCAATGGGCACTCTTATGTGCAGGGGTGTAGCTAGGTTGGAATGGGCCCAGGGACAAGAAATGTCTGTGGGCCCCCACTCCTTTTTCCTGCTGGTGGTGAAGCCCCTGGCTGGCCTAGGGGCACCTCCCAGCTCAGCCAGCATGGGGACACTGAGCTGCTGGTGCTCGGGACTTACTTGCTCTCTGCAGAGTCTGCAGTGTGCTGCTGGTGGCCTGCTGCTGGGCCCATCCGTCTTCTGGACTGGCAGCAAGCTGGTCCCATGGTGCACTCTGTCCCTCGTGACTCGCTGCCCGCATGCTGGGGCCAAGCACGGTCACTCAGTTACTGAGTGGAGCCACCGCTGGGCACCTTCCCACTCAGGCTGGGCCTCCCTCGAGCCAGCCCTACCCAGACTAGGTCTGGACTGGTGGGGAGGACTCCTCCTCCGCAACGTGGCACCAGGGGGTGAGGCAAGTCATGAGGCTTGTGAGTGTGACCTGACCTGACACAGACTGCTGCATGGGGCCCCTCCCCATCCTTGCCTGCAGTTGCAACATTGTGTCAGACACAATGTTGCAACCGTGGACAGGGAGGGGCCCCAGCCAGCTCAGGTGGCAATTTAAAAAAGGGGGGGAAAGGGGGGCTTAGCTACCTTGGTATTGGACCCCCCTGTCAGTATGGGCCCTGGGACAAATGTCCTGTTTGTCCAATAGTAGCTACGTCCCTGCTTATGCTCTGTTCTTAATCTTACATGGGACAGAGATGTTTGTACCCCAATGTCTTTTAAGTCCCAGAGAGCGGTTCCACCGTCCATTTGACCCCCTTAATCAATCCGTTCTCTAGTCCCTTCTGCTTGAGTTACTATTTCTCAGGTTCCAATTTGGGTGCCAATATGCAACTCGACTTGTACCTCACACTCTGGTACTGCAGGTGAGCCATCTAGAGCTGTTCTCTTGCTCTTTGAGTCTGCTATAAGCAGCTTTTAGCTCAGATATTTCACTCTTTAACAGCTCTCTCTCTCTCTTGCTTTAGCTCTTGATTTCCCCTAAATAGGTAATCTCAAGATTCTTGTACAATATCCATCCTCTCTCAAGTTAACCAAGTGAGCATGGTTTGAGAGTGGAAAGGTTTCCCCCTTCTTTGGACTCCCAGAGCCCACTGCCTCATTTTTTCTAAATAGGGGCACTCCCCTGAAAAAAGTGCTGTTTGTCCACCTAGATGACAGATGGAGAAGGGATTGCCCCAGAAAGAAACCCCATGTCCTGGCCCCAGAGTTTGCACATTGAGCAGTCCTGCTGTCCTCCAAAACACTATCTGGCCATGATATCCCAGAATGTCAAGTTGTTCATGCTGCCTGTGGCCCTGATTCCCTTGAATTTTCTCTACCAGAACTTTCTCTTGCTCCTGTAGGTTTCCTCCCTTACCTAGCATAGTGCCCCCTGTTGGCTAGGCTTTCTGTTTTGTTAACTTCCTCAAGAGCTGCAGCTATTCAGTTTGTGTCACTTGTTGCTGGAGCATATGGGTCAGGGCGTTCAAAAGGCTTACCATCTGCTCTGTATCTGCCATTTTAAACTAGGCTTCTATTCTTTTAAGAAGCCTTGCAGTATAATGTATAATTCTTCAATTTTCCCATTAATACAGGGCATAGGCACCCCAAACACAAAATGGCCACCATATCCCAAAATGGCCCCTGGTTCACAAAATGGCTCCTATGTTACAAAATGGTGGCTGATCACAAAATGGTGGCTACCTTTCCAGTCCCTATGCTTCAATTGCTTAATACCGCTATAAGGAGGTTTTTGCCTCTATAAGGAGGGTTTCTCCCTGATAAGGAGATTTTTTTAGCTGATAAGGGAGATTTCACCCAGAAATTGATGTGTCTTTATCCAGGGGATCAATGCCCGCATTCTCTACCACTTATGTGGCATCTTTGTCCCCCTAATTAGGGCATGGTAACTCAACTTCTTGGGGAAATAGCTTGGGAGCAGCCCCAACATAAACATGTATACACTGACAGCTCAAAGTTCCTAGCCTTGGCCCCCGTGGGGCTTTTTAGGTCTCACCTCCCATCTCCCCTATAGCCAGCCAAGACCACCAAATGGAGCTTCTTCCTAACAGTGGGTCCTTAAACCCATACACCTATAACATAAATCATAGTCCTTACTGGGACAACTAATAAGGTTTTTCCCACCTAGGATTGCCATACCTCTGCTTTAATCCAGAATGCATATGAAAAATACATGGTGCAGGGCTGCATTGGTTTCAGTGCAGCCCTGCACCATGTATAAGCATCCTGGATTAAAGGAGAGGTATGGCAACCCTATTCCCACCTGATATTTAGCTCAGTCTCTCCTGGCTTGTTCTCAGGCCATCAGCAAGGAGACTTTTCCCAGGACCTTTGCCCAGCTGTGTTGGCAGGTTTGCGTTCCTAGCCTCCTGGTCTGACATAAGGAGCTTCTCCTCCAAGCTGCTTCCAGCAGCTCAGCATGTATCTTTACACCCGCCTCTGGACACTGTAGCAGCTCTACTACAATTGTGGTGCCTCTGTAGCAGCCTCCTTCTAGCCACTCTCCAGACACACTGGGGTCTGCCTTCCTACTTCCTTTTATACAGGTGCTTCCTCTTGACTGGGCCCATTAGCCTGGCTCTTAAAGGGGCCAGAGCCCTTTAATGGCTTTACCCTTTCCATACTACCTCTCAAGGCTCAGAGAGGAGGGGTCAATCTTGGGGTGTCCCTGTGACTCTGACACATGTATATTTGTTTCAACCCTAGCCTCCACTAGTAGTACCAAACAAGATTAGACAATGGATGCTTTTAGACAAAGAGTAGCCCCACCTCTGCTCAACCTCCGCCTCACCCCCACCCTGGGGTGGCCCATCTGTCTAAAGGTACCAGATGTGCAGATGAAGCAGAGGTGGCATAGCCTGTCCCTGCTCTGCTCCAGCCTTGCTTGTGGTGTTCCAGAACATCCAGGAGCACCGCCAGTGGAGTGGTCCACCCAAACCCAGGGCACGGGCCTGAGGCACAGCTGCTGTCTGTCTGCTCGGTGGATGGCCACTGAAACTCGGTGCTTGGCCGGAGGTTTCCCCTGGCAATACCATAGAGTTTTGCCAGGGGAAAACTACGTTTTACTGGTGGGCAGCAGCCTGAGCATCGGGCCATCTGTCCACAACTCTATGGTGTGGGGGAGGGGGCGCTGCGTGGGCAGACTGTGGGTTGCGGCAGCCACCAGGTCTATTTAAACCAGACCCCAGTGGGACTTCAAGCAGGCAGATGCAGGAGTGCAGCCCTACAGCAGGTCCAGGGGTGACCAGCCCCTTGTCCGTCTGAAAACACGCAGCGTTTCCATTGTACTTTCCCATGTTCTTGTTTTCCTGTCTGCTTCCACCCCCTTTTTCTTAGGCTCAGGCTGCTCTGCTTTGCACTCCTGTCTTCCCTTCTCTTTCTTTTCCCTGACCTTGAATTTCCTAAAGCTCTGACTCTGGACTGCTACCCACCCAGTACAGACTGCTACAACTGCCAGCTCTGGGCAAGTCCTATCACAGAGGTTGGGCTGGATTCACCTCCCCTGTGCGATCCTATGCTGGGGAAGGCCCCCAACATTTTTTATTTGTAATATATCTTTATAGACCCTAGCCTGAATTATGATTTCTAGCAAGCAATTAAGAATATTCTACTGGGCTATTACAGTCTCATTTTATGACATTGACCCTATTCATATATTATATCTATAGTTAGTATCCTGGAATACGAGATGCCTGAACAGTTTTACTAAAAAGGAAAATATATTCCACACTGAAAACAAGAGAAGAGACTGACATTACATTCCTCCAGGAAATAAGCTTGATCAGCTCTGAGGCTTGCAAATTGGAACAAGATTGAATTGAGATGGTGATAAATGGATGCATTTCCCTTTTTGCCTCATTTTGTTCTCTAAAAAAATTAGACATGCAGGTTCTCAATTCTATAATTGATAATAAAGGGAGGTCTGCTCTGTCCAAGTGAAACGTAATGCAATGTAAACATTGCTCCTTCCTGATCTATATGGTCCGAATAAAGAGGACACAGGATTTTTTCATGCTCTTTTGGGGGATCAGTGTCATAATTTGGAACAAATTCCTATGATATTATTTAGTAGTGATTTGATTTCCATGAGATCCTGGATCCAGTTCTTGATCAAAGCTCCCACTCCACATAAAACTGCTCAAGCAGATGCCAAGCTATTGTGTTGCATTTCTGTAATAATAATGCTACCCTCCAGCAATTTAGCACTGGCACTACTATTCAGCACTGCCATGATTCCTGTTAAAGTGAATGAAACTTGTGCTGGTGCTAAACAGCTGGAGGAAAATGCTGCTGCTATGTGATATGTGGAAACGGGGCAACCCAAGTGGAACTGGTGACATAGGACCTCTTTGCTGAATTAGATTTCAAATACCTATTCAAACTTATTTGCACTTATTAACACCTAAAGTTCTGAACACCCTGGTGAAAATTAATCTGGAAGCTCTCCTCCTCCAAAGTATTTTAAGTTTAGATTTTTAGACAGAAGTACCCAACTATAAGTCTTTGCAGAAAAGTCAATATAATTAACATGACTGTTTATCCTAAGGAACTTTCCAGTTAACATTCTTCAGTTTTAATTTAAGGAACTTAAGAATGTACTAAAATTTTCAAAAAGCTTCCCCTGCCAGTTTCTCTGGCAGGATTCAGATTCCCTGCACTATGTAATTATGAAAAAGCCTTTATTTTAAGGCAAGTCATGTTATTGCTTCAGCTGGTCACAGAGCAAGCTCCTCTGTGGATTTTAATGGAGCAGGAGCGTATTTGCCCTGTCCTGCAGCGGCAAGGCATACAGGGCTCAGATTTGTATTGTTCAGACAGAAACATAACTCCTACATTAGTAGCACCTCAACAAGCCTGGTCTAATCGAGCCAGACAGTTCAGAGTCCATCATTTTTTCATGCTGAAGTGACTCTCTTGAGGATTCCATTTGCTGAGAACTAGAGGCTAGTGGGTTGTATGGGGCTAACAGAAGAATAATAGCTTTATCTCCAAAAAATGATAATGGCAAATTCTAATCCTTCCAAGACCCACACAAGGAGTTCCATCTACCATATAATATTGCCTGGCAATTTTTACAAATTAAACCCCGACTTCTGGACATGTATGACCTTTGCGATGCCAGAAAGACAAGTATACTGAAGATAGTTTAATTCCTTTCTAGATCCTATGCAACCCTTTATTATTATCTGAAACAGAAATTCCATCCAAATTTGGATCCTATTCTGCAGGGCATGGAGTAAGTAAGTCTGAATTCAAAACAATCCCTGCAGACTATTCAGGTTTTTTCCATTAATCTCTGCCCAAGGCTCATCCACCAAAAAACAATATTCTCTTCCCATTATCAGATTGGGCTTCTGCACAGAGACAAGTGCTGGAGAGGCAGCTGTACCAAAGTCACATACCTCTTGGGATTTCCCTGCAACCTTTCCCTTTTGGTCTGAAGTGCTTTGACATGTAATGTGACACTGGATGAACCTCATAATATCCTTTCTCAAAGTTTTATTCTGTATTTTGTCTCTCAAAACTATAAGCTTTCACCATCACTGAAAATCTGGCTCAATAAAGTAGCTCCAGGGAAAACATAGCCTTATGGAAGAAGAACCAACACCCTCCACACATTGAGTAGTGACCTGGAGAAATATTCAGTTTGGCTGCTGTGGAATGCCTGGTATTTTGGGCATTAAGTATTCCAGATAAGTGGCTTTGCAGAATTAGATTGCACTCATTGGGTATTTTCAGACATTATGAGATCATGCTCAACCACAGTGGATCCCCACATGGTGATCGTGATCCCATAATGTCTGATGGGGGGACCGGAAGTTCCCCCCCAGTCCCAGATGTTCACCCCCGTGAATCACGGAGGGGAATCACATTCAACACGCAATCGGAGGTCCTGCCCCGATTGTGTGGTGAATGCAATTCCTCCCCGTGAGCAAGGGGATCATCACGTCTGTCCTGCTGCCACGACCCAGAATCAGCAGTGGGATACTGGGTTCGTGGTCACTGCGGGCAGGCGCTGCGGCCACATTGGTCGCAGTGCCCGCCCGTCTCCCAGGAGGGCGGGAAGCGAGGGAGCGTGGGGGGGCAGGGCCGTGCGGCCGCACGTTGTGCCGCGTGGCCCCGCCCACTCTCCAATTCCCCGCCAGGATCATCCGGCACGTCTGTTGGATGTGCCGGTTTGATCCCGGCGGGGAATCAAAGGGTGTTTCCGTGACGGGGCCAATACAGGCCCTGTCACGTCTGAAAATACCCATTGTGTTCAATCTTTGTACATTAAAGTCAATAGATGTTTTGCCAATGTCTACAGTAGATTCAGGATTCCAGCCCCTGCTTCTTGTCCTATCTTTGGTGGTTTCTTTATGGTAGTCTCTTAAATATTTGAAAACTGTTATGTCCCCCCTTAATCTTTTCTCTAGGCTAAACATTCCCATTTCCTTTGAACCTAACAAGGGTTGAACAAAGCAGTACTTGTACTATTGTGTCCTAAATACAACGCTTCTGCAGGTGCAACCCAAAATGGCATTTGCTTTATTTTATTTTATTTTATTTTATTTTATTTTATTTTTTTACAGCCACCTGACATTGCCAACTCTTTGAGTTTATGGCATTTACCAGATTCAGAACCTCACTGCACATTCCTACTTTACTTGGCAGATAGGCATTTTCTTGCAGCAGTACCTGCAAGAATGTTAAAGACAGAACCGCTCTCCATTGGAGAGTGCTGACGCCCCAATATTGAGGAGACCGCTTGAACTACAGTTCTGAAAATCTATCTGTTACAAGGTTTTATTTCTTATTTACATTATGGCAAAATCAGCTCTGAACCCTGGACAAAAGACGGGGCACCCTGCAGTGCTCCGTTATCTCCTCAGACGAGGGGGTCTTACATTTGGGGTCTGGCCTCCACACTCGCCCCTACAGCCAGCCTGTACCCACCTTTAAGAGCTTCTCCCAACAAAGGTGGGTCCCTTATAAACAATAACTGCAGTCCAAATTATATATGGTGTGATCCCACCTTGATAATAGGCATTCTTTGGGTTGCGGCCTACTGCTCCTCCAAAAGCCTCAGAGTTCAGTACTTCTAGCATGGGCCCCTTGCTCCACCTTTCCTGGACTCCAGTGCCATAGGCAGGCAGGCAGCCAGCCCTTAAGGAGATGTGTATCCTTCAACTTCTCCTGTTTACTGCCCCTCTCCTGCTAGACTAGTCCGTTTATATAGGCCAAAGGCTGTTCTGGTTTAAAGGGCTAGTACCCTTTTTCCTAAGTATGTCCCTAGACAGGTGCCATTTTGTGTTGCCTTCAGTTCTGGGGCCATCTTGTGGCTGGACTCTGCCACAGTATCCATGGCTTATATTTGTGGGGACCATCATATGTGCAAAGGCTGAAGAAGATCTAGCCAGAAAATCAAACATTATAACCGTTTAAAAGTTAATTGGTTGTGGTCAAAATGCACAGCATCCTGACTATTTTGAATTATCAATATCTCCTCCCCCTGAAGAGTTGAGCTACCATGTTTCACAGCCTGGGAGCTTGAGAACTAGATCAAGTGCTGGTGTAGTGTGATAATGATTGGTGCAGCCAAAACCGAGTTATTAAACATTAAAAAATCAGTTCTGCTGGCTGATGCATGCACAGTCAAGCAACCACTGACCGCCATTTGTAGTGTTAGAAAAAAACAGCATACGGAAAGTTACGTGTCTCTGCTTTTTCAAATCACATAACTTTATCAGGAGCCAGCTCTGCAACAAAGATTTTAAGCTCTCGTCCATTTCATATTTTGTGAAAAACATATTTTGTGAAATGGTTTTGAAAAGGAAAGTTTTTTGTTTTGCAAACAGTTCTGCCTTTAATGGTCTTTTAAACTGTAAAGTATTTTGTTTTAGAAAATTACTCTTAAACTGATGATTTTATATCAAACCTGCTTAATTGACGTGTGCCCTGTTCCTAACCCTACTTGTATCCTACCCATCTACTCCTAAGGTGATTTCTTATGTGTGCTTGCTTTCTGCATCCCCAGTCAGGAACTGTCCCTTCTTTTGTATAGTTGTAAAAAGAAAAATAGAAAAGAGCCTTTTCACTGAATTGTAAAAAGTAATTTGCCAATCATTAAACTCTGTTTTAAGTCCCCCTGCTCAGAAAGGTCAAGGTGAAACCGCACTGGGGGTGGGGCAGATTATCTTATATCTGCTTAATGCCAGGTTGTTACACCATCACCTGAAACATCTGATGCTGGCCACTGGTGAAAACAAAATTAGGGGTGTTGCCAGATGTAATGGCAAATCTGTGGAAATCCACCATGTGTTAAAATCACCAATGTCCACCCAGGTTCTGTAGTTATTCTGACAGAAGATCATGTTGTTGCATGTTCCAGTGGCTATCCAAGAGTCTTGTCCTATCAGCTGTTGCCTGGATGATATCATGTTTCTAAGGGCTTTTGGATTAGCATAGACTATTATTTATCCGTAATAGCAGCTATGTAATAGGGACAGACGTGTGATGACCATGATTTCTGGAAACTCAATCTGTGAAGAGCTGGTATTGGGATGGATGTTTCCACAGCCATAATACCAAATGTGTGTTGAATGCTGAAAGCAAGTGGCCTAGAAGAACCATAGGACTGATTCAGAATGGCAGTTCTCTTGCTTTCATTTACTGGTCATAGAAATATACCTGAAAACATGACCAAGGAAAGAGCTTTTCAAGGAGACTTCACTAACCAAAAGGCTTTACCATGCTGGTCTCAGGGACTCTATTGTGGAACCCTTTGTCCTGTCACCAGTGTTCACTCCAGACACTGGTGAGCACAATGCAAGTGTCATCAGCCCTTGGCACCTAAAACATCTGCAGCACCTACCAGGGTTCACATCTAAAATTTCAAGGGGCAGGGAAGGGTTGCATCAATAAATGAGTGAAATGGAAGCTGAAATCTCTTTGTCCGATGATACTATTATCCTTAGAGGAGGGGAAGTGGGGCTTGAGAAAATGTTTACATTGGAGTTTGGGGCTAATGGTGGGAAACTTTCTCCATTAAGCAGGGGGGGAAATGTAATGACTGTGCCCTGTAATGCTCACATCCTACCGCTTCAGGCATTCTATTCCACTGCCTGTCACTTTTATATACACATATATATAAAGTGTTATAGCCTGTCACTTTTTATATATATAAAATTTTATAGCAGGCACCAGTAGCGACCACTATATTTTAGACTGCAAAACAGTTTCTAATATAACACCCTGTTTTCACACTCTCATAACTTCCCAAAACTTTCACTTTTAGGGCTGAAAATGTTTGTTTAGTCTCTCGGTCTGAATGTTAAGGCAAATTAATAATGTTCAGGCAAATCTTTTCTGCTGTATTTCATTTATGGAAGGGTAAGAGAGAGAAAAAAATTACTATTTTTACTATTAAAGAAAAAGTCTTTTTATAGAAGAGAAACCTTTTTATAAAACAGCATTGTATTTGAAATCTGACATTTACAAAGGACATTAGCATTAATAAGGAAGATGTGTCTAGATGGGAAAATTCATAAGACTATTACCAACTAAAATTGTATATTGAGAGTGTGCAGTAGAAAATTGCCCCAATCTATATAGATGGACTCTTAAAGACAGATACTCTGTGCAGTCAATGAGTTTGGTTTAAGGCACTATTTGGGTTACTGAAAAGTCAGAGAAATTAGTAAGCTCTGCAAGTTGAAATGCTATGTATCAAGGACATAAGAACATAAGTAGTGCCATACTGAGTCAGACCAATGGTCCATCAAGCCCAGCAAGCATCCTGTCCTACGACAGTGGCCAATCTCAAATGCATGGGAGAAGAACCAACAGTCACAATGGGCAATCCATTCCCCGTTGTTCACTCCCAGCACCCGAACGTAAGAAGTTCATGCCATAAGCTACTTGTTTAATAGCCATCAAGGTGTTCCCAAGCTGTGCTAGTCAAAGAATTATAGATTTTCTCGTCCTTCTCCTTGTATCTTTGAACAAAAATGCTAGGATTACTGAAGGTGTCACCAGGATGCCTAGGAGAGGATGGATCATGTAAGAGGGTGGCTCCTGTGAGCCTATTAGAGCCCTGTTCCAGAGCTGCCAGCAGCTATACTGTTAGGCATCAGCTTGTTGGAACATGCCCAGTGGAGACTAGGAACTCTGCTGGAGTCTAAGTCCTGGGGCATGCCCAGTTGGGCTCAGGGAGACTTGCTAAGTTCTAAGTGCTGCTGTGACATGCTCAGTAGGTGCTGGTCAGACTGAGCATGCTCAAGAGATATAAAGGGACTGAACTCAGTCCGACTAGGGAGACTGTAGGAGTAGGAGCTGTTGCTGTGGGCTCCCTGCTCCAGGGAAGAAACCATTTTTGAAGGGCCTGCTCCAAGCAGGTGGGACTTGCCCAAGTTGGGGCTAAGATGGAGAACTAAGAGGGCTTTTGGTAGAAGTTCAGGCTTTAGTTATGGAGCCACGCTAGTGGCTCCATTAGTAAGGCGGAGCTAATGTTCTTCATTGAGAGTTCCATTGATTTCAATGGGAGTTTTGGGGGCAAATTCCTCTGGCTGCAATCGACGTTGACAGGGTTTTGTCTTTGATCTTCTTAGTAAGAGAGAATCTGCTCGCATACAGAAGTCAGGAAATGGCCAGGGTATGTGCTTCTCTTTTCACATTGTGAAATGGAGTAGTGGAAGATGTTTATTTTATTTATTTTATGTTTTATTTATGTGTGTGTAGCTCCCCCACCTTTGGGGACTACCAAGTGCTTAGCCTGCACTTGCAGTGAGACCGCCACTAGGGGGCAGAAGAGAACAACTGAGTGAGTTGTGGGGGAGGGGGAGGGAGAAGAAAAGGAGACAAGATGCCTGAGGAGAGGCTGAGAAGGCCTAGCAGAAGAAACAGGTGTGCTAAATCAGCAGCACAAAGCAGAGCGGTGATCAGAGGCTGCCTGAAGGGGAGCAAGGCCAGAGAGAGAGGAGGGGAGTTAGAGCTGCCAAAGAACCCGGGGCAGTCAGAAGAGACCTGAGCCCTCACCAAAACTACCAGTGAGAGAAGTGTGAAGGCTCCAGCGAGCTGCCAGCTTACTGACAAAAACCCGCTGAGAGGACATTCGGTCAGCAGCCCGGCTGACGGGGGACCAGAGGGAAGGATGGAAGTCTGAGGATTCAAAAACTCCAGCTACCAGAGGGATAGTGTGGGAGGTTGGCTGGCAGGGCGGCAAGCAGCAGATTCATCCAGGCAGCACAGCTCGGCTTCAACCACGCTAGCAGAGGGAAAGCCCACCAGTCTGAGGGGTTGCCTTATCCCATGACCCTATTGCTATTACCCTGGCAGGAAGCTCCTAGAGGCCTCAGCCTGCACACTAACTGGCCCAGCCCAGCACTATAGGGGAGAGGGAGTGTGGGGTCCCCAGAGAATCTGTTGGGGGAACAGGGGTACTTGAAGCATTTTTAACCTGCCTTCTGAGGCTTATTTTCTGTTTAGAATAAACCTCTTGTTTAACTTGTTAGCCTGTCTCATGTGTGCATGTTTCAATGGGGGGTTCTCTGAGCTAGTCCTAGGCATTCCCACCCCAGTGCCCTGGACCATGCAGAAGGGGAGTAGATTGCCCCTTTCCTCATCAGGATCCCCATAGTCCTGTATGCACCCTGGGTGGAGGCACTCCAGTTTTGCGCCAAATCAGAAGAGCAAGCTCATGAACCCAGGCACTCCATTCCTTGGACCCCTCCCCAGGAGACATAGACACAAGGGGGTAGCCTTAACACACAATTTAATGTAGGTTTTTTGTTTCTCTAATATAAGCCTAAGGAACTGTGCACTATATGGAGGTGTAGGCCTTGGCTATAAGGAGAGGTAGGAGGCCAAGGCTAGGGACCCTACTGGGGAACCCCTCCAAAGTGCACCTCCCACTCTTGGGGGATAGTGCTAGACGTGAAGGCTGGAAGGGTGTGGCAACGGGGTTGCTAATTCCCCAAAGTGACACCCCAGCGCCTCCGTGTGGCTCTAGGACTCCTGATGCTACAGATGATCTTTTAGTTAAAATACTGGGCTAGAACCTTAACAGAGGTGCAGTGGTGTCTTTAGATATGGGCAGCCAATGCAGCTGTACAGAGCCCCTTGGGCTGGGCAGGGTCTTTGCCCAGGGTTCCAGGAGATCCCAAACTTCCTAAGGACATCTGTGGGTTCAGGTCCCAGTTTGGTGCCTTGGGCAAGCCATCTATATTTTTTTGTCTCGGCACACTAGGGATTGGGCCTGGGGTCCAAGAGAGTAGTATAGGAGTGAGTCCATGTAACAACCGGTTTCTGAGGCAGGGGCAGAAGAACTAGTTACAGAAACAGGGGGTGATTTTACACACACATTTCTACTGCATGTTTGCTGTTACATCCTGAACTTTCTGTGTGTCTAAATCACTCACCCAGATCTTAAACATCTGGCTCTTTTAACTTCTGCATACAAATTCTCCCAGTTTGTGTGTAAAAAGTAAACAGGCAGCTATGGTCACTTGGTTTCCATGGTAGCCCCTCACGTCTGCAGCTGCGGCTACTTTAGGCTGCCTCAGGGCAGTGTGTGTGTGTGTGAAGAATGCATCTGGAACTTACTTGTGGACTTTTAAACCCAGAAGATTGAAAGACCAGCACTTTAATTTATTTATTTATTTTTATTTATTTAATATATTTATACCCCGCCCCTCTTGCGAACAGCTCGGGGCGGCTAACAAATCCAATATAAAACATATTTAAAATATTTAAAACATGATAAAACTAGCAACAATTAAAACAGGGATAGACAACATTGTAACAGAAAATAAAGAAGGGTAGAGGGAGAAAACCCCCACTAACCCACCCTCCCTAAAGGCCTGGGCGAACAGCCAGGTTTTACAAACTCGCCGGAATGTTAAAAGGCTTGGGACCAGGCAGGCTTCCTCCAGGAGGGAATTTCAAAGACACGGCCTGGCCACCAAGAATGCCCTCTCCATTGTGGCCCCCTGCTTAACGCGGGGGACTTCCAAGAAGGCACCCCCAGCAGACTGAAGGAGCCGCTCTGGAGCATGGAGGGCAAGGCGATCCCTGAGTTATGAGGGGCCGAGACCATGAAGGGCCTTATAGATTAATACTAATACTTTGAACCTGGCTCAGCATGCTATTGACAGCCAGTGNAACACCAAAACCTTGAACCTGGCTCGGCTCGCTATTGGCAACCAGTGCAGGGTCCGGAGCACAGGTGTTATGTGCTCCCGACGACCCGTCCCCGTAAGAAGATGAGCCGCCGCATTCTGCACTAGCTGCAGCCTCCGCACCAGGAACAAGGGCAGCCCCCGTAGAGCGCGTTGCAGTAGTCCAGCCTCGAGGTGACGATGGACGAGGGAGGCCAGGTTCGGGCCAGAGACGTATGGACACAACCTCCGCACCAGATACAACTGACGGAAGGCAGCTTTTGCCACCCCCTCCACCTGCTGCTCCAGACGGAGATCTGCATCCAGCACCACCCCCAGGCTCCGGACCTGCTGAGCTACAGGAGGGGGAACACCCCCCCCATTCACGGGGGCTGACACCTCCCTCGCTATCCCCACCACCATCACCTCTGTCTTATCGAGGTTGAGCTTCAGTCTGCTCTGCCGCATCCATTCCGCCATGGCCTCCAAACACTGGGATAGCAACGAGACAGCAGGTTCTGGGTCAGCTGAAAAAGAGAGGTACAGCTGAATATCATCAGCATATTGGTGACAATGCACCCCGAATTCTCTCACGATCTCCCCCAAGGGCTGCATATATACATTAAATAACAATGGAGACAGAATGGAACCCTGCAGAATGCCACAGGATAAAGCATGGGGGCAAGATGTTTCAGCTTCCAGAACTACCCGCTGGCTTCTTCCCAAGAGGAATGAGCGGAACCATTCAAGAACGGTCCCATCCAGACCCCCATGTCATGCAGCCGTCTCAACAACAGCCCATGGTCCACGGTGTCAAAAGCAGCCAAGAGATCGAGCAGGACGAGAAATGTCAAACGTCATGCATCCATCTTTCAGCAGAGATCGTCGACCAAGGTCACCAGTGCCATCTCAGTACCATAGCCGAGGTGGAACCCAGATTGAAAAGGGTCCAGGAAACCGATGCTGTCTAAATGCACCTGGAGCTGGATCACCACCGCCCATTCAATAACCTTCCCCCAAAAGGAGAGGTTAGAGACAGGTTGGTAGCTGGCGAGTGCGTCAACGTCCAACGATGGTTTCTTCAGCAGGGGGCACACCACATCTCCTTGAGGCTGGGCAACAACCTCCCCTGCTGCAAGGATGCATTAACCACCCTCGCCAGCACCGTCTCCAGCATCTCCCTGGAGGCTTTCACCAACCAGGATGGGCAGGGATCAAGTTCACAACAGGTGGCTCTCAGTCTCACAGACCCCAAGACCTCCACCGCTTAGGCCGGCGTCACTTCCTAAAACTCCCCCCACAAAGATGGACCAGACTGGGCCTCCATCCCCTCGTGCTCTCTACCTACTGCCTCTAATCCAGTGTCGAAGTTGCTCTGAATCCGAGTGATCTTGTCTGCGAAGTAGCTGACAAACTCCTCACAGTGGACCAGGGACAAGTTCCCGTCCAGGCGGAGGGAGGCCGGACTGACCAGCCCCCGCACCACCTGAAACAGCTCCACCAGGCATGACTTCACAGACGCTATGAGGACAGAAAGGAACTCCTTCCTTGCTGTGTTCACAGCCTCAGCATAAGACCGCAAATGGACCCTATGGAGAAGTCGGTCGGAGTCAGATCGAGTCCGACGCCAGCATTGCTCCAGCCTCCTGTCTACTTGCTTCATCCCCCGCATCCCCTCAGTAAACCAAGGGGCCCTGCAGTGATGAGACAGAGGCAGAGGGCGTCTTGGAGCCACCCTGTCAATGGCCTCCTCCAGCACGCTGTTCTAATGCTGGACCAACTCATCAACAGAGTGACTGTCCAGATCCAAGGTTAACTCCCTCAGGACCTCTTGGAATCACTGAGGTTCCATCAGCCTCCAAGGGCGGACCATCCTAAATGGCCCCTTACCCCTCTGGAGGGTATGTGCTGAGAGACTGGTCTGAAGGAGATAATGGTCTGTCCATGACAAGGGCACAGCTCTAACCTCCCCCACAACTGGACCCCCAGCCTCAAGACCAGAACCGAAGATCAGGTCTAGGATATGCCCCCCCACGTGGGTTGGGCAGGTGACTTCCTGGGACAAATCCATGGTTGCCATGGCGGCCATGAATTCTCGCTCTGCCCTAACAAGACCGGCATCGGCGTGGATGTTGAAGTCCCCCAGGACCAAGGTTCTGGAGGAGCCCAGCACCACCTCTGAGGCCAGCTCTGCTAGAGTGGCAAGGGATGCTGCTGGGCAAGAAGGGGCCCGGTATACCAGCAACACCCCTAGCTTGCCCCCAGCCAAATCAAACACCACATGGAGGACCTCAATACCTAAAATCTCCCAAACTGGATACCTCCTAACAGGCCAGTCTGCTCTAAAAATAATCACTACACCTTCTTCCCGGCCACCCATGAGGGGCTGGTGCTGCACGGCATACTGGGCCGAACGAGATCGGCTAAAGTTGGTCCGGCCATCTCGTCCAGCCAGGTCTCCGTAATACAAGCGAGGTCTTCAGCCACATCCGAGATTAAATCCCGGACGACTGGGGCTTTGTTAACAATGGACCTCGCATTTAGCAACAACAGCCCTCCACGAGTGGACCTTGGACCTGACACCTCCCTCCACCCCAGCAGGGGACTGATACGTCGCAGCTCCCGCAAGCACCTAGGTCCCCTGGGACTGCAACTCATCCGACCCCCTGGACCATACTGTCCACACCCAAGAACCACACCTATGGCTGCGCCACTCCCCCCGTCCGCCAAATCCTGGCCCCCCAAACCTGGCTGCTCACCCTGTAGCCTCACACCCCCACACACCAAAAAAATAACCCCCCCGATCTCCCCCGCCGTCCTGCTGCCACCAAGGACTGACTGTGTGTGTAAAAATGCCCAGAGTCAAATGCAGGCAGACAGAGTCCAAATGGGGTAAAGCCAAAACAAGCAAAGTCCAGGGCAAGTGGAGCCAGTCCACAGGCATGGTACAGAGAAAGGGAAAATGTAGCAGATCCAGTCGTTAGGAGCAAGGGGGCCAGGAAACAAGAAGCGGAACAGACAGAGGAAATATCAAGATTCCTGGGGCTGCAAGTCTGCCTTATATATGGCAAGCAGCCAATCAGGAAGTTGAGGGCATGGAAGAAGGCTAGGGGCTTAGGACCTATCAGGAGCCTATGAGGCGTAGCCAAGCAGGGAAAGGAAGGACCTTTATAGCACAGCCGGGACCCACACCTTGGAATGGCAGTGGCACTAGTGTCCTGGCCACTGCCTGGGAACCCTGAGGTTGCAGACCTGCGTACTGACAGTTTCCCACCTGACAAATGTGAGTAAAATACTTCCTTTCCCCTGTTCTTGTATATGTATGTGTTGTATATGTAGGTTAGAGAGCTCTGCAAGGTGAGTTTGGCTACATTAGAAACCATGGTGCACAGTATTAAAATGGGGACAACCAAATAAAATATGTTTGACCATCAAAGACACTCCGCAGCAGCCTCAGAGTGGCAGAGTGACCCAGGGAGAAGGTGGTTAAGCTACTGATGTTAAAACCCCATTACTGTTGAGAAAGATATACACTGTTGAGAAGAGGCATGTTAAATAGGTGGTTAAGGCACTCAGCTGCATCTCTGACTGCATCTCAAGTCCTACTTGTCCTCACACCAATTGGCCATCTCAGGACTACCTAGGGATGTGCGAATAGAACCGGGTTCGGAAATTTGGTTCGGTTCGGCTTGAAAATTGAGTTCGATTCGAAAGTTCAGTTCGGTCGACTGAACTATTCGAGTTCGGTCGAATTCCAAACTTCCAAACCGAGCTCGTACATTCAAACCGTTTTTGGCCTTCTGAACTGGTTCGAATTCGACCAAACAGTTCGGTCAAATTCGAGTTCCGTTTGAAAGTTTGGTTTGGTCAACCGAACTATTCGAGTTCAGTCCGAACTTCCGAACGGCGTTCGTACTTCCCTAGGACTACCCAGATGTGGATGATTACCTGACCCCACTGGGTTGCTAAACATAAAAGCTGTAGGGGTGGGCGAACGCAGTTCGGTAGTTCGGAGTTCGGCCCGAACTCGTCCTGTTCAGATGACTGAACTCGAACCCGAACACGAACACGAACACGAACATACCGAACAAACCAAACACCAAACGGCAAAATGGCCGAACAGTTCGGTCAGTTCGGATAGCGTTCGGGTGAGTTTGAGTGGCAAAAAAAGGTTCACTGGAAGGTCAAACATGACAGGGAGGTGTCAGTCACTGAGGAGCAGACTTCCAGGCACCAGGGGTGGAGAGGCTTGCAAGGAACGAAACTAATTGTCTGCCTCTCCCCTTCCCAACACCTTCTGAGTTAGTCACTGTTCCTGAACAGCAGACGTTGAGTAGGATTTTTAGATTGGTTTAAGTTTCATTTCAGTTTTGTACTGAAATTAAACTTAAACCATAAACTGAAACCTTGTGTTATGCACTGTACAGACTCATTGAGTATGTATGTATTTCACTACAGACTCCTCTTCTGTTTGTGATTCCCCCCCATCCCATATATATGGGATGTATATATCTCCAGACAGATAGATAGATAGATGTAGGAGTTAGCTTAGTGATAGAGATAGCGTTAGTGATTTAGTTTTAGTGTTTGTAGGAGTAGGTTTGTGTACTTATTAGATAATCCATTTAGTTCATAGCATTTAGAATAGTTAATAGCAGTTAGATTTAGTGTAGATAGATATATATAATATTAGATTTTTAAAAAAAATTAAAAACCCATACAAAAACAAATAAACAAATAAAAAACAAAAGAAAACCATATAAAACCCAATAAAAAACCAAAAAACCATATAAAAAACAAAAAAACACCCATAACAACATTTCCTGAACGGCCAAACTGAACAGCCGAATGGCCTAACTGAACAGCCTGTTCGGACGACTGAACCGAACGGACAAACCCGAACCCGGCGAACTAGCCGAACGCAGCCGAACCGAACGCAGCCGAACCGAACGGCCGAACCGAACGGCCGAACCGAGCGCAGCTGAACTGAACGGACGAACCCGAACCACGATCTGTTCACCCATCCCTAAAAAGCTGCTCAGATGTGGTGCTGGCACAGAAGCTGGCGTGCCTTAGCTACATAGCTATTCAGCTTTATAACTCCAAAAGGACATTAAACACTTTGAAGCAGTGCCATTTTAGTAGTGCTCTAGACATGGACTGAAAATGTCCCCTAAGCTCATGTAATTGAAGAGGATTTAAAATCTGAGCCTTAATGATTCATTGAAGAGTTTAAAGAGAAAAGGGAATAGAGAGCTCTGCCCACAGTGGCAGTGAATGTGTTCGGTGAAGGCTTTTTTAAAATAGGAGATACTAAATCAGAATATACTTGAAATTACATGGAAATTTACCAGTGGACAGTGAAGGAGGGTGCACAATAACAGCAATTAAGAAAAGAGTTCAAAAGAGGGAAGTCATTAGTCTGACCTCAGAGCTGAAATATGCTCTTTAGAAATGATAGCTGGCCCCTAGCACCTTCTGTAGCAGCACACGATGCAGTGTAGTGACACTCTGTTTACATGGCAGAACATAGGCTGAAAACAAACTACTACCAAAATATTCAAATCAGCTTCTTTGACACTTCCATTGCATCATCAGATGCTGTGGGATGCAATCACCTTGAAGAAGTGAGCAACTCATTCCACCTGGGACTGGGAGTCTATTCCAGGCAGAAGGACAGCACTGAAAAGAAAAGGAAATTCCTAAGGTTCTTCCCTCTGTTGAGAGGATTTAAACGAGGGAAGCAGAATATGCAACTAGCTGAAGGTGGTCCTGCCATTAGTGCCACTCCATTACAACTAAAGGAGTCTAGTAGCCTCCAGACTCCCTGGGTCATTGCAAAGGGCGACGTGTCAGCCTGGATTTAATTGGACTTGTTTCTGCTGGTGCAGCTACTATGGTATGTCATTCCTGCCAATCTTGAGCCAGTCTCCAACACTTGTTAATGCTATCACTATACAGAATCTGATGACTGCATTACGATACACCTGGCCGTGGAACTCAAGAATAGCCTGACATTGTGACTCCTACACTTTTTAGTCCCAGTTTAGTAAACTGATTAAATAAACCTAAGTTCTGGTAGTCATGGATTTGATGGGTAACTCCCTTAGGGTTAAGTTAACTTTTGCTTTTAAGGTCCCTAACCTGGCCTTTTACAGTGTAGACTCCTCTCCCTGGTAGGGAACAAGGACCTCATTGGACAGTGAAGGGAAGACCTGTTCCCTGAGAGAATCAAAATGGACATGACCAGGAGAGACTGAAGGGACTAATGGTGTTTTCAAATGTGACAGTGGCACAGTTTAACCTGCTTTAGCACAGGTTAAACTGGGGGCCACCGTTACGTGGAAAAGTGCCCACCAGTTGTTTCCTTGGTCTTGCTCCTGACCATACTGGGGGCTAGCCTGGGTTGTTATGACTTGGGGAAATCCTTGAGTCACAGCTTGGGCTAGCCCCCATCACAGTCAGGATCCGGCTTCTGAACCTGGAGTAAAGTGGGCTTTCATGTCTGAAAGCCTGTTTTACTTACTGCGGTTTGGAGTGGTGGGGGGAGAAGGGCAAGTGCCATGGTGGCCATCACTCACCATGCCATAGCCACCCATCAGGGAGGGGGTGGGGCTGCTGCATGCAGCATGTGGGCAGACAAACGTCTGCCTGGCTCCCCACCCTCCCCAGTGGTCAGGCCCCCATCATGTCAGTTCAAGGGCCTGGCTGAATTCTGAGCACAATCCTGTTCCGATGCCATACCAGGTCAGTCCGTGGTGACGCTCAGGCACTGTCATGTTAGTTTTCACTGAGACTGGGGTACCATTGAGGGAGCTCTCCAGAGAGGACCTAGAAAACCTTTACAAGCCATTTCCATTCCTCATCCAGAACAAACATTGGAAAGAGAAACTCTGCTTAAGATCTTTCAAGGGCTAAATATCCAGCCTGTAGTTAATTCTAGGTATAGAATCTTAGCTATTCCAATTTATTTTTTATTTTTTATTAAATGTTACCCCTCCCATCCTACCACTGGCAGCTCTGGGCGGCTTATAATTTACATAAAAACACAACTTAAAACAAACAACACAGGAAGGAATAAAATATCCCTAACCACCCCCCACCCTAACCCATCCCCCCCTCCCCAAAACCCTACCCATCCTCCCCGAAATCCAGGTGGAACAGCCATGTTTTACAATAGCATCAAAAAGAGGGGAGATCCGGGGCCAAATGGGCCTCCAATGGCAAGGAGTTCCACAGCCGTTGGGCAGTCACTGAGAAGGCCCTCCCCATAGTGGCCCCCCGGCAGACTCAGGAACCTCGAGAAGCACTCCCACCAGTGACCTCAGGGGCCGATCCAGGACTCGGGGTGTGAGGCGGTCCTGCAGATAGGTCGGCCCAAGGCCGTTTAGGGCTTTATAGGCAAGCACCAACACCTTGAATCGGGCCCGGAAGACTACAGGCAGCCAGTGCAGAGACCAAAGAACTGGTGTGATATGTTCCCAGTGGCCCAAGCCCACTAGGAGACAGGCCGCCGCATTCTGCACCAACTGCAGCCTCCGAAACATCACCATGAGTAGCCCCATGTAGAGCGCGTTACAGTAGTCTAGCCTAGAGGTGATGAAAGCATGGATAACAGTGGCCAGGTCAGAGTCCGAGACATATGTCTGAAGCCAACACACCAGATGTAGTTGGCGAAAGGCACTCCTTGCCACAGACTCCACCTGAGCATCCAAGCAGAGCTGTGAGTCAAGGAGCACCCTCAGACTCCGTACCTGGGGAACCAGCGGAGGACAGACCCCATCAATGATGGGGGCCAACAACCCTGCCACCTTACCCACCAGTATCACCTCCATCTTATCAGGATTCAGCTTAAGTTAATTCACCCTCATCCAATCCCCCACAGCTGCCAGACACTCAGTAAGCACCAAGACCTGGGTGAAAAAGAGAGGTAAAGCTGAGTGTCATCAGCATACTGATGACACCGCATGCCAAACCTCCTGACCACCTCACCAAGTGGCTGCATACACACATTGAACAGGAGAGGGGACAGAACAGAACCCTGCGGACTCCACACAAGAGGTCTCGGTATGATGAAAAATAATCATCAAGCACCACTTGCTGAGTTCTTCCGGCCATTACCTGTAATAATTCTTCTTTGAGTTGTATCCTCTCACACAGTCCCATTATATGTATTTGGCATCATCTAGTTCCTAACAATATTCCTGACATCATGTCCCTTTGGCATATAATAGACCCTGCTCCCCAACCCTGCCATTACATACATTAATCACTGCAAGAGGGAAGGAGGGTGCTGGGACTGTGTGAGAGAATACAACTTGAAGAAAAATCATTACAGGTAAGAAACTTACCTTTCTTCTTCATTATCCTCTCACACTATGCTATTATCAGGTAGACTAGAATGCAATACCAGGAGGCGGGTTGCAGTAACAGCATCCTTATATGTTTTATATAAGCAAATAGTGAAGATAATACCAGTCAACCAAACTTGGCACTGGACTGAGCTGCTAAATGTATAACCTAGAAAGTAGAAGGAGAGATCCAGGTAGCAGCTTTACATTTCTCATCCAGAAGTACATGGTGTAAGGTCACCGTAGATGTGGCCATGGATCTTTTCAAGTGGACCCTTATCCCCTCAGGGAATGGAAGGCTGTTAGCCTCATAGATCTTAATATTGCATGCCCTAATCCATCTGGACAGGGACTCTTTGGATGTCCTGGAGGCCTTACGTCCTGGGCCAAATAGAACAAACAGTGAGTCCAAGAGCCGGAACTCTTTAGTTCAGTCAAGTTAGTAAAGGGGGGGCCCTTTTGGACAGCCAATTTATGTAAATCCTCTTCTCCTCCAGATAAATGAGCTGGAAGTGTAAAGGTCGGTAGGGATATATATTGTCCCATACGAAACTCAGAGACAACTTTAGGTAGAAAAAACAGATATGGCTGGAGTACTACCTTCCCAGAATGGAAATGGACATATGGAGGTCAACATGAGAGAATCTGTAACTCACTCACCCTCCTAGTGAAGGTGATAGCCACCAAAGACACTGTCTTGAAAGAAAAGAGGTCAATGGGAATGGTTGCCATTGGCTCAAAAGGGTCAATCATGAGAGCTTGTAGGACCATATTCAAATCCCATCTAGGGCAGGGATCTCGGGCTGGGGGGCAGGATTTTAAATTGCTCCTTTTAGGAAGCGCACAACCAGGGGGTTAGTTAAAAAGGTAGGGGTGTGCATGTCGTTTTCATTATATTAACAACAAAAAAATCATTTTTGTTGTTGCAATAATGAAAATGACAAAAATGACAACGAAAGTAGTTTTTGATTTCATTATCCTAGCAGCCTGGCAGGTGTTTTTTGGAGGGAAATGTGGTGAGGGGAGGAGGGAGCAGACATCTCTGAGCCAGAAAAAGTGTTAAACTCTTGAACTGGGCCTGTGATGGGAGGGGAAGGACCTCATGGATGTAAACACTGGCCAATGAGCAGTGCAAGCAGGTCCAAGGCAGTTGAATGGCACCCTGTGATTGCTCAATGCCTCCTGCCTCCCAGACCAATCAGGGGGGCTCTGAGGGAGGGCACTACAACCCTTTACACTACAGGGCTGGGCTGCTTGACTCTGGTTCTGTATTAGCTATTGCTCTTTCAGGGTCCATTTGCAGAATCTGCTGATGCTTGCACTAAACATCCTCCCATATATATCTTTACCCTACCACTTTACCTTTCCAATCCTTATTCCTTACCCTTATATTTTACCTTTTTCCTTCCCCTGCCTGTCTCCCTCTGTACACATATATAGAGAGATAGATATAGGTAGTGCGGTTTGAAATTCAAGTTTGGTTTGGAAGTTCGGTTTTTCCGAACCAAGTTGAGCCATTCAAAACCAGTTTTTTTGGTGTGTTGCCACTAGGGATGGGCAAACAGAATGGAGTTCGGCAATTCGGTTCGGTTTGAAATTCGAGTTTGGTTTGGAAGTTTGGTTCAGTCGACCGAACAAACTGAGTTCAGTCTGAACTCCGAACTTCCAAACCGCGTTCACCCATCCCTAATATATATATATGTATATATATATATATATATATATATATATATATATATATTAGATAGTCGATATACCTCTGAGTTTTCCTTTTCCATTCCCCTGTCTGTCTCCCCCTTCCATATATTATATAGATATAGAAATTAGTTGTATATATATAAATTAGATATTTAGATACTAGGCTGTTTTATTATATATATTAGGATTATAGGATAGAAATATTTTGTATTATACATAGGTTACGTTTAGCTTAGATTCTCTCTGTGCATGTATATATATATCTAACTATATATAAATAAAACTAGATATTGCATGTATACCAATACCGATACCAAAAACAAAATCTTCATTCGAAATCGGTACCAATACTGATAATGACGACAACAACAATAACAAAAAATGACATTTTTGTATTAACAAAAATGACACATTTTAATAATGAAAATGATAATGAAAAATGAAAAACAACACAGGGTTCTGGTGTACACCCCTAAAAAATGGAGCCCACATTGGTGGGATCCCAGAAGGCATTTAGAGAAGCTAGGTGAACTCTCACTGAAGAAACAACTGCTCCCCCTTCTTGTAAAGATACAAAGTAGTCCAGGATACCTCTATTGGGGAGAGACCCTTCTCATGGACCCAAGCTTTGAAGTGCTGCCACTTAGCCACATACCACCCCACAGTAGAGGATTCCTTCTGGACAGGAATATACTACACACCCTTTTAGAACAACCTTGTTCTGCGTTTTAACAGTGAGACTTCAAAGCTTGGGTACGATGCAGGGAGGGAAGGCTCAGGTGCCAGAGACTCCCATTGTGTCAATAAAAGGGGCCGGGACTCCCAGGAGTGGCCAACGAAGGGCCTATTCCAACTCCCTGAGTTCCGAGTACCAGTATTGTCTTGACCAATTTGATACAATCAGTATCGAGAGTCTCCCCCAGCTCTTGAAATCTTTGGAGCCATCTGGGGACGAGCAGAATAAATGGGAATGGGTAAAGGAACCTCTTTGACCATGGAACCACCTTGATCCCCTCTCTCGCTGTGGAGAAGACAGGCAACTTCTTGTTGTGCTCTTATGCACAAAGATCAGCCACTAGGGTGCCCTATTTGCGCACCAAGGAGGCAAAGACTGAGTGTTTTAAGACCCACTCATGTGAAATTGTGACCAACCTGCTGAGGCTGCATGTTCATTGTCCCTCCCTGATATGTGTGCTGCTGCCAGCATTATGCATGCCGGTTAATGTAATACTACATAGTCACCAGGTTGTCTATTCACAGCATGACCAAATGCTCCTGTACCTGAGACTCAAGGGCTCTCAGGACCAGACAAAAGGCCCTGAGCTCAAGTACATTTATGTGTAGTGAGCATTCTTGTAAAGACCAAAGGCCATTTATGTTGATGCCCAGGAGTGCGCCCCCCAGCCCTGGAGAGAGGCATCAGATGTTATGGTCAGAGAAGGGTGTTGAGCTTTGAAAGGCACCCCTCTGAAGACATTCTACCTGACCAACCACCAGGCCAGACTGTGGAGTAAAGTATGTGGGGAAGTGATCCTGAGCCCTGGGCACCAGAGGCCCCTGGAAAACCATGGGGAAAGCTACCACTGGAGTGACGGAAGTCACAGCTGAGGCAGGGGTGTCATGAATATCAGTGATGCCATGAGCCCCAGAAGCCTGGAAAATAAAAAGTCAGGTTGGCAAGGGAATACTAGTACAGATGTGCGAACAGAACGCGGTTTGGAAGTTCAGTCATTCGGTCGTTTGGTTCGGTCGCCGAGTTTGGGTTCGGTCATTTGGTTCGGTGGCGTTCAGTTCAATTCGGGCATTCAGAGATAGGTTTCGGTTTCAGTCTAACTATCGCGTGTTCCTGTGATCGCGTCGGAAACCGGAAATTCGAGTGCGTGCAGAGCTATGTGGTGAGAGAGTGTGTGTGTTGTGACTGGCTGGGTGTTTGGTGTGTTTTGGCTGTGTTTGTGTTGGACAGTGTGTTGGTTTTGGTTTAACTGTTGGTTTGGTGTGTTGGTGGGTGACTGTTGGCGAGTGCTTGTTTAATAAAATAAAATAAAAATGAAGAAGGTGACCATTAAACGCCGGGCCTGGGGGAAGACCAAGGTGGCGGAGCCGGTAGAGGAGGAGGAAGAGGTTCCTGCCGCTGCTGCTGGACCTTCGGTGGTGGAGAAGGAACAAGTGCCGGCGGGCACAGGAGGTGCTGCCACTGCTGCCAGGTTTGTAAACTTTTTTTTTTACTTTGAGGACAAGAATACTACTATCCTTTAGAGTGAGCTCACTGGCATGCGGATGGGTGCGTGGGTGTTGGGCAGTCAGGCATAAACAGTGGGCATCAGCAGGTGGCAGCGGATGTCTGCCACAGACAGAGAGGGTACTGTAGTGTGGGGGGCTCTTCCAGAAGTCAGGCATGATCATCCCCACCCAAACATGTGCCAGGCTAGAAAGGGTCTCCACTCTCCAGTTGCCATCCCTATGCACCCCCAAATAAGGGCAGGATTTACACGTGCCAGCCAGGGTCTTTCCAGTTGCCATACATAGCACCCCAAGGAGGGCAGGATTTGCACGTGCCAGCAAGGGTCTCTCCATTTGCCATCCCTAGCATCCCCTACTAGCACCCCAAGGAGGGCAGGATTTGCATGTGCCATCCAGGGTCTTTTGGATTTGCATGTGCCAGCCAGGGTCACCATCTCCCGTTGCCATCCCTAGCACCCCAAGAAGGGAGGACTAGAGGCATCATCATAAATGCATGATATTACTTAGGTGTTGTTTATGTGCTTCTGTTTCAGAGAGGGTGAGGATTCGTAATCCTCCAATGCCGGTGCCAGGGGTAGGTGCAGGACACCAAGGCGGAGGTCACCAGTGCCACCCCCAGACACTGGGTGGACAAGTTCCGATGTCTGGAGGTGGTATGTGAAACATGAGGATGGGTCTGCAGAATGCTTGGCGGCAACCTGGGGTACAGAACCCTTGGCACAGACAGCATATAGGCCTGGGGGCCACTGGCAGCAGCAGACATTGGTTGCCAGGGTACATAACCCTTGGCACAGACAACATATAGGCCTGGGGGCCATTGACACTAGCAGCAGCAGACAGTGGGTTGCCAGGGTACAGAACCCTTGGTACAGACATCATATAGACTTGGGGGGCATTGGCACTAGCAGCAGCAGACACTGGTTGCCAGAGTAGGCAGGCAGGTGGCGTGGCATGAGCGGCAGGCAGGCATACTGAGGCAGGGTTTGAGCTTTGCAACCTGGGTGGGCGGGAAGGCAGGCAGAGTGGCATGAGAGGCAGTAGGGCTGGCAGGCTTGGGCAGGCTTTGAGCTAGGCAACCTGGGTGGGCAGACAGGCACCTTGGCATGAGAGGCAGGAAGGCAGACTGAGACATGCTTTGAGCTTGGTGGCAA
This sequence comes from Sphenodon punctatus, assembly GCA_003113815.1. NCBI lineage: Eukaryota > Metazoa > Chordata > Lepidosauria > Sphenodontia > Sphenodontidae > Sphenodon > Sphenodon punctatus. The sequence goes on from QEPC01010225.1 coordinate 448,806, forward strand.
GCTGGACGGGCAAACAGGCAGCGTGGAATGAGAGGCAGTAGGGCAGGCAGGCTGGGACATTGGCAGCAGGGCACTCAGATAGGCTAGCAAAGACTGTGCAGTGTGAGAGAGCGAGAGCCAGTCAGTGTCATCTGGCGGGCCGAGATCGTGTAGACATAGGCCGGCTGGCAGGCTTACAGTTTCCCAATGCCACCCTGTGTCATGAGGCCAGTCAGATAAAGCGGCAGCAGCAGTAGCCCTAGCCCCGATTGAGGAGGAGGAGCCCCGTCCCATGACTGCCCCTAGCATGGGATAGCGTGTGCCACTGCACCATCAATCCTTGTCCAGGGGCAGCTCGGGGAATCCCAGCAGTGGAAGGTTCACCTTCATGAACAGCAACTGCTGCACCAACTTGGCCCCCAGTCTCAGGCGGTGCAGGGAGCAAATGTCCCCCACCATAGAGAACACCCACTTGCTGGGGACACTGGTTGTTGGGCAGGACAAGATACTCTTGACCACTTTCGACAGGGCCGGCCACATGTTGGCCTTGATGGCCCAGTAGGCCAAGGGATCGATGCTGGGATCAATGCATGGCTCCTTCTCCAGGTAGGTCTCCATGGCTGCTGAGGCGCTGTCATACTCCCTCTCATAGCTATGCTTGGGAACCATCTCCACCACGGCCCTCAGCGACGCTGCTTGCCCTATTGTTGTGGGGGACCCCATGTTCCCCAGAGTGGCCTGCACATAGGCCAAGCTGCTTCTGCTGCTGCTGGCAACAGGGGTGCTGCTGCTGCTGGCTCTGCTGCTGCTACCGCTAGGGCTGGATGCAGGGATAGACCCGCCTGGCTGAGAGGGGTGGCTGTTTCCACTCCCACCATCCCCAGGGGTGTCCTGCTGCATAGCCCACTCTGCCTGCCAGACCCTCTCCACCAGTGCATCCTTCCGGAGGGCATAGAGCACTGTCTGGCATGCCATACTGCCCTTGACCCTGGGGTCCAGCATTGTTGCGAGGACATATTGCTCCCGCTGCAGGAGTGCGTCAAAACGCACCTCCAGCCCTGACTTTAGCTTCCGCACCAGGTCGCACCTCATCAGCCAGCTTCCTGCCCGCAAGGTCACAATCCCACCCCCCAGAATCTCATCCAGCCCCCTCTGGAGACTCCAGACCAGAGGGTTCACCTGGCTAAGGGTGGTGGTGGAGCTGATCATGGTCTCTGTCACGGCCAGGAATGGTATCAGGATGAAGACCGTTTGAGCCAGGAGCTCCCATTCTGCCCTGCAGTCCATCTCCAGTTGATCCTGATGCAAGGTGGCTTTCTGCTCAAGAAGCCACTTGAGCATCAGGAAGGTGGAATTCCACCGTGTGGCCACATACTGGACCAGCTGGTGCCCTGTGAAGCCTTGCTTGACCTGCTTCTCCTGGAGGAGCTCGCTGCCCTTCATGCTCTGGTTGAAGAACCCCACCGGCTTCCTCCCCCAGTCGATCAGGGAGCTAAGGGTGCCTTCCCCAATTCCCTTATTCCCCCAAGCCCAGAGCGTCCCTGACCACCAGGTGAAGGGTGTGTGCGGTGCAAGGGATGCTGGTGAAGCCCCCGTCATGGACTGCCTTTAGAACATTTGTGGCGTTGTCCGTCACCGCACACCTCTTGGTGAAGGCCACGCCTGGTGTAACCCACTCCCTCACCATGGCAGCCAGGGCTAACTCTATGTTCTTGGAGGTGTGGGGGCTGTCCATGACTTGTGCCTGAAGCAGAGCCACCTATACCCTGCTTCGGGACCCCTCCTGCCACTCCCCAAAGCTGCCTCCGGGTCCTGCCACCAGTGCACTGTTACCACCAGGTATGCGTGCTGGGCATTCCTGTCTGACCACATGTCCGTGATGAAGTGAACTGTGGGCCCCCCAGCCCCTGCCAGCTGCTCCCTCACCCGTTCCTTCAAAGCCCTGTAAAGGTCTGGCACCGCAGTCCGACTGAGGGTGGTGCAGGATGACATCTTAAACTGGGGGGCCAGGAACCCAATCAGTCACTGGAAGCCCTTGTCCTCTACAATTGAGAAGGGCTGGCCATCCAGCACAATCATTTCAGCCAACAGGCGCTTAGCTTTCACTTGAAAGTCACGCCGCCCACCAGCTGCCGATGGCCTTGGCAGCTGCCCCCACCCCAGCTCCTCCATGGTGGACTGACGCTGCTGGCAAGGCTCCTGCTGCTATTCTTCCCCCCTGCTCCTTCTGGTAGAGGCAGCAGTTGGTGCAGGACGCTTGCCCGCTGAAGGATTCGGGTGACTGGCCGCTGCACTCGGGAACCTGCTGGCATCCATTTCCCCTGCCTTCCCACTTAGCAGCAGAGCACTGTGGCATGACTTGAGGTGTCTCACCATTGCAGTTGTCCCAAGATTGGTGAGAACCTGCCCACGCTTCACCAGCTTATTGCACAAAGTGCACTGCATCTCTCTGGGTTCATCTGCCCGCACCAGCTTAAAATGTTCCCATACAGAGGATTTTTTTCCCCTCCTGCTTTCTGGCCCACCCCGGGTGATGCACTGCTGCCAGCGCTGCTGGGAGGGGCAGAACTTGGTGGCACTGGTGACACAGCTCTGGGAGGAGGATTAACCATTGCCTCAGCTCCAGACATCTCCTCTGCGGCACTAATGTCTGCCTCTCTGACTCACTGTTGTCTGTGATCACGGTGGTGTCCCATGAAGGGGAGTACTGGGACCCTGAGGCTAGACTTCCCATGCCCGTAATGCTGCTGGAACTCTCCCTGTACCCCCCTCTATAACTGCTACTGCTGTTGCTACTCCTCTCCCTACTGCCATTGTCCTGGGATCGGGCTCTGCCTGTAGAAGCCAGGGTGGGATCCACCAGCTCTGGACTGCTGGGGATCGCCTCCACAATGGGGGACATTGGTAGCCCTGGAGCAACATCGGAAGCAGCAGCACCTACTCCTGCAGCCGCAGCAGAGACAGCCACAGCCTCATGTACTTCAGGCCTTCCCGTGCCCTGTGTGGCAGTGGAGGACACTGCCAGGAGGTGACACTGAGCCGCTGATGCCTGTTGCCCTAAAGTAGACCTGCGGAGTTTGGGGTGTGGTGATGTGGTCTGGCTGCTGCTGCTGCCTGCTGCCACTCTGCGGTCATGGCCCTACCACCCCTCCCACTTGCCCCATTGCCTGTCTTAGGGGCAGCAGACCGGCCTCTACTACTTCCCTTCTCTGTCTTCCAACTCAAACACACACAAAGATTTTTTTTATTTTTATTTTTATTTTTTTACTCAAATTTTTAATCTAATACTATATCTATATCTACACTAAATCTAACTGCTATTAACTATTCTAGTTAGAGGGAGAGGGAAAGGATTCAATGGAGGGGGGAGGGAAGAAGGAAGATTGAACACAGGGAGGGATAAAAACAAAAAATAACACCTAAATCTATCTAATATAATCTAAATAAATGATAATATGGAGGTAAATGGGTTGGACGGATGACATAGGAGGATGGCAATGGATTGGGGAGCTGGGAACTGCTGGTAGAGGAAGTCTTCTGTAAACGCCTGCTGTCAGGAACAGGGACTAGCTCAGAAGGTGTTGGGAAGGGGTCAGGCCAATGAGTTTTGTTACTTCCTGCGCCAACCTCACCGCAAGCCCCATTGGCTCCATGCAGTCTAGTCTGTGGCCAATTGTAGACTGCGAAGCCAGTGTTCTGAGAAGAAAAGGGATGGTGATTAGTCAGGCTGGCTGCTACTCCAAGCCTCTCCACCCCTGGTGCCTGGAAGTCTGCTCCTCAGCTGACTCCCTCCTCCCTGTGCCTGTCTGTGTCAGGCAGTGGTCAGCAACTGGCAGTGGGTCACGTTTCTCCCACCTGAACCACACAAACTCGATCCAAACCGACCAAACTGTTCAGTCGTTTCAGAGTTCAGAATCAGGTTCAGTTCGGTCGGTTCAGGTTCGGTCATCCGAACAGACCGAGTTCGGACCGAACTCCGAACTTCTGAACCGCGTTCGCACATCCCTAACTACTAGAACTGTAATGGCAGTGTCCCAAATACCTTGGAATCTTTGTACAGGGGTAAAGCCCTATCATAGGCATGTTCAGTTGGACACCAATAAAGTGAGAAACACAGGCAGGGACCAGAGAGGATTTATCCCAATCAATTGCAATCCCCAGACTGAAAAAGAGATGACAGACATATGTCATGTGAGAATCTAGTAGATCAGCTGAATGAGCTCTAAAAAGCCAATCACCCAGATATGTATAGACAAACTGGCCAGCTCACAAAGTGTAGCTGCTATGGGGCAAAAGATTTAATACACCCTAGATGAGGTGCTTAACCTAAAGGGGAGTACTGACAACTGGTAATGCACCTTTGTCCAGTGCAAAGCGAAGGAAATGGAGATGGTCAGGGTGAATAGAAACATGAAAATATGCATTCTTCATGTCTATGGTAGTGAAGAAATCCCCCTCTCTGAGAGAAGGGATAATCTACCCCAATGACGCCATCTAAAGCTTAAAACAGTTAATGTGTTTATTTAAAGTCCTTCTATCCAAAATGGCACGGTACCCCTCCAACTTGTGGGGAACCAAAAATAAGTGGAAAATAAAAGCAGGCTGATTTGTCAACTAACTCGAAGGCCCCTTTAGCCAATAGCTGCTGGCCACAAAGGGGGCAGCAGCAGCAGTCACATCACTGGATACTTTGATAAGAACCAATCGTTTCCCTAACAATGAGGAAAACTGGATCTTATAACTCTCTGTTATGGTTGAAAGGCCCCATTTGTCAGAGGTGATGGTTTGCCAAACACTGAGGAAAGACCCCTAAAAGTAGGTAGAAGGGGCCCTTGGGTCACACTAAAAGTGCTGCTTGGGTGCAGCTGAACCTTGCACGGAATGGGCCCGTCCTATGAACCCCAATCCTTGAGGGGGGCATGAGTAGACATGAAGGAGTTGGGGAAACTTGGGACAAATTAAGGGGGCTGCCGGGAAGGCTGAAAAGCCAGAACCCCTTGTGGGCATTGGAATCACTGTGGTCTGACCCCAAAGCTAGCTAGGAGAGCATGGGAAATAGGAGCAAAGGGTGACACCTTCAGGCTTAGCAGTATTGTGGTCAGTCTTAATCTGCCTCCATTCTTGGTTGATAGAGGCAGCGAAAAGGCCATCCTTGTCAAAGGGCAGGTTTTCTATCATATATTATTTATTTATTTAAGAGATTTATTATCCCGCCCCTCCTGCCATACACAACTCGGGGCGGCTTGCAGTCATAAAAACATAAAACATAAATTTAAACAATTCATAAAAGGAGGAAAAATACATAACCCCACCCCATCATCCACCTCCCCCGCCAAATGCCTGGCAGAACAGCCAAGTCTTACAACTTCTTTGAAAGGAGGGGAGATCCGGGGCCAGCCAAACCCCCACCGGGAGTTCCACAGCCATGGTGCAGCCACTGAGAATGCCCTCCCTTGCATGTCCCCCAGGAAGACCCAGGGGCCCTTGAGCATGGCACCCCCAGATGACCACAGGGGCCGATCCAGGACCCGGGGAGTGAGGCGATCCCACAGATACTGTGCTTCCATAGAAAGGCCCGAAGATCTGAGTCATGCATGTCTGCAGATGGTAAGCCTTGCAGCCATACTGTGAGCCCCTGAGACCGCAACATCGTATGAAACCCAGGTGAGATGGCGGGACAACTTCCGGCCATCACCCATTGCAGTAACCAACCTTTTCCTGGCACCCTCCAGGAGTTCAGGAAGCACCCACTGGACTATATCCCATAGGGTGTAACTGAAGCAAGCTATAAGGGCCAAATCATTACCTGCCCTCATGTCTAGAGAGGCAGTGGCATATACCCTGCCACCCAAGCTGTCAGTGTGCTTGACCAGAGGGCTGTGAGGGTGACTTTTCCCCCTGTAGAGTTCTCTGCCACAGCCATGGCTATCAGCAAGTTGGGAGCTGGGTGTGATATCAGAAAGTCATGCTCTATCCCTGGTATGGGGTACATGAAGAGTGTCTTGGGATCTATGGGTGGTATAGTGGCAGGTTGACCCCATGCATCCTTGTCAACCAGCTCTAAAAATTCATTTTAATCAATAACTAAACTTTCACATTTTTCCATTATTAATCTTTAATTAATTATCATAATTCGACAAGGAACAAATTTGTCAGAGTGCATTAAGTCTGTTTCTACAGAACTTCATTTTGTAGAATGAATTGTATGATGTTGTCTACACTCACATTCTTAACTTCATTGTATGAACTGTATACAATTTGTATACATGTAAATATACATGTATATTTATATTTATATTTAATGCACTCTGAAAAAATGGTTCTTTGTCGAATTATAATAATAAATTAAAGTTTAATAATGGAAAAATGTGAAAGTTTAGTTATTGATTAAAATGAATAAAAGTATGTATGGTAAGGAATTAAGTACATATATTACATGTATGTTGATGTCCTAAAATATTAAATATTGCTCAAATTCTGAAATAATTTCTATGTTTTTGGGGCGTTTTTTGGCCCAGACAAAACTTTCAGTGGCTTAGCCACATTTCATAGATATAATATTTCCAAATTTAGACATTTATATAGTAAGGCTGAAATGAGATTTCACCAAAATGGAAATTACCATCAAAATCCTAGTTCTTGATACCATCTCAGTTGAATCGAGAACCTCTCGGCACTTGGCAATATCTTGATCAACATTTAGTTTATCAATTTACCAACTTGCCACTTACAGGATCCTGTTTACTGTTTTGTCATTTAACACTTTGCCATTCAATTCAAATTCCGATTTCTTATACTACATTTCTTCTATCTTCTCTGTACTCCATTTTCCCTTGTCACTCATTGGCAGGTCCATTGATTCCTCTACTAATCTGCAATCCAGTTACAGACTGGTAAAAGCAAAGGGAACAACATAGAACAACAATTCTGACTGGAGGCACTGGGAGTGGAGGTTAAGAGGCAGTGGGAAAAGGTTAAGCGGTGGACCACACTCACAGTGATTGGTTCAGAAATGTGGTACAATGAACAGACAGAAACCTTGAAATAAAACAGTACCCTTGGCAATGTGGATAGCAGTAAATGAACAGTATGTGGTGAATGGTAAGTGGAAAGTTGGCAGCGGCGGCTCATTGCTTTGGTGCTGGGGGCAGTGCCTTACAAGCCCCCAGCACTGTGAGTTGTGTCTTCAGGCAGGGCTACAAGCCGCGCACAGGAGCGCTCATCTGCACGCACTGACTGCAGGACCTTTAAAAAGGTCCTGTCAGTGCAAGGAAAGCTGACGTGCTCCCTGGGCTGCCGCGCATGCGCACGAGACACTCCTTAAAGTTTAAACTTGAGGAGTGTATCGTGTGCATGTGCGGCAGCCCGGGGAGCATGTCGGCGCTGTGCAGGGCTTTCAGAGAGTTCCTGGGCCGCGCATGCGCACGGCAGCGGCAGGTAACAGATTGGGAACAAGAAGTTTGCCCGCGGCTGCCTGCAGCACTCAGGCACAGCTGCGGGTTCTCGTAGGTCGGCACCACTGCCGACCTACCAACTTGCCTTGAGTTTGGTGGGGGGCGTGGCCAGCCTGGGCAATGGGTTCCAATGGAACCCATTGCCCAGGCCATTGCAACTTAGGAGGGGCGACTTGCAACTCGCCTCTCGTAAGCTCCTGCCTTCCTGCAAGGTGGGAAATTTGTGGGTGGGTGGGCAGGGTCTTTCAGACCTCACTCACTCACTCAGTTGGCAGTGCAGTGCAAAGGGCCCGGACCTGTCTGCTCTGCTGTGTCAAGGGAT
>QEPC01010225.1:463643-511598 GCA_003113815.1 Sphenodon punctatus
GGGGACGGGCCGCCGGGAGCATATTACACCGGTGCTCCGAGCTCTGCACTGGCTGCCGATAGCGTGCTGAGCCAAGTTCAAGGTGCTGGTGATGGTTTATAAAGCCCTACACGGTCTCGGCCCCTCATACCTTAGGGACCGCCTCGCCCTCCGCGCCCCAGAGCGGCTCCTGCGGTCTGCCGGGGGTGCCTTCCTGGAGGTCCCCCGTGTTAAGCGGGGGGCCACGATGGAGAGGGCATTCTCGGTAGTGGGACCGCGGCTGTGGAACTCCCTTCCGGAGGAAGCTCGCCTGGCCCCATGCCTGCTAACATTCCGGTGAAACTGTAAGACCTGGCTGTTCTCCCAGGCTTTTGGGAGGGAGGGTGAGTAGGATGGGGAGTTTTAGCTCCCCCACCTATTTTTGGCTTTTAGAGTGTTTGTCTAGCCCTGTTAATTAATTATTTTTATAATATTTATGATTATTTTAAATTGTTTTTATTGTATTTTAAAAATTGTTGGAAGCCGCCCCAAGCTGCATGGCAGGAGGGGTGGGGTAAAAGTTTATAAAATAAAAAATAAAATAAATAAATAAAGGGGAGGCCACACGGACCAGGGAGTGGCCCAGGAACCATCCAGGAGGCTGTCAGGGACCTCACGCGCCAGTGAGGATGCAATGGATGGGATGGAGGCGAGCCAGAGCTGAAGAACAGGGCAGCTGGTTCAACCCCTCCCCCCCCGGGAGGAGTCCAGGAGGCGCAGTCCAGGGGCCCGGGAACCCCACGGTCCCAGAGTCACCCAAGGGGGCGGGGACCCACGGCCACAGGAGGTATGGAAGTCGGACCATGATGGACAGCAGCACCTGGGGCTCTGGGAGCCAGCTCGGAGATCAGGACACAGCCACAGGAGACGGCAGCCATGGAGGGGAACACCAGTCACAGAGGTGGACAGGGGGGGCCCACGGAGGGGGCCCAGAGGCACAGGCAGGGGCAGCGGGACCCTAGGAACCAGCCAGCACTGCTGCGAACCAGCAACAGCATGGAGGGGGCAGGCGGAGACTCCCAGATTTGGGGCAGAGGCGGGAGCCCACAGCAGGACCAGCATCCAGGGCCCGGAATGCACAGGGGGCCTCACAGCCAGCTTCAGGGGGCCACGAAGGGGCCCGGGGCTGGGTGGTTCATCAGGTGCACAAAGTTGAGCCACTGGAGCATGCCCCGATGGTATCTCAGCACAGACATGTGGTGGGTGACGAGGTAGTATGCCTCGAAGGGATCCTGCATGGCAAGCCCCCCTTGCACATCGGATCAGGACCACACACCAGCCAGCACCATTAGCTCCATTCCGGTGGGCTCAGACAAGCCATAGTCAGCAGCTGGGGGCCACGGAAGGTGACCCAGCTCCAACAGGTGGTGATAGACCACCCCACGTGACTGCTGGTACCCACGGGCCCCGTGACCGCACTCAAAGAAGGACACCACCAGGGCAGGGCCCCCCTCCACCAGACAGGCCATGTAGGCAGCCAAGCTGTACACAGAGAGAGCTGACATGGTCCCTGCCACTGACCACCCCACTTGAGAGCACCTCATCTCCAGGATACACCATCGGGAAAGGGATGCAGGCCCAGCATCTCCACATGCATCCAGCAGTTGCAGGTGCTTGCCTCATAGCCAAAGTAGCAGAGTCCAGAGCTCATATGTACCTGCGAGGCTGTCCAGGAAGCTCAGGAGCAATTGCACAGCTGGGGAATGCCACAGGTCACACAGGGCCATGGTATCACGGAAGGTCCAGCTATGGGGGGGCGCCAGGGGTGGTGAGGCCCGCGAGCCCTGGAGAAGCACTGCCAGTCATAGTCCAGCAAGTGGTGGAGACTAACTGCAAGGGAAGGGGGGCCCCACAATCCCAGGAGGGATGGAAGGAGAAGCAGGGGAGCTCCAAGGTCAAGCGATAAGGCCACAGGCTGCAACATTGCACAGCAAAAGAGCGAGGCATGGGGTGTGGACCCAGCCCAGCTGCTGGAACCAAGCACACGTACAGAACAGCCAGCGCTGAGGACAACAGGCAGCCAACACAGAGAGGTGGGAGGTGATGACAGCAGGAATGCAGCTGCTGCCGGCAAGGCTGGGCGCAGGCCAGACCATGCGCCAGGCCCCATGAAGGGACCACAGGTGTGTGCAATGGGGCGCCCACTTCCTCCCCGCCCTGCTCACCCTGCAGGAGCTGGGCCAGCCAGCCGGGGGAGTGGGCAGGGCGACCCGTGGCCCCCCACCCGGTAGCCAGGTCGCGACCTGGGGTGGGGTGACACATGACCCAGCCTATAATGGGTGCACCGCCAATCCACCCAGGACACTGTTCACCATGGAGTTGGGTGCCTGCGGGATGCACCTAGCAGTCTGTGTGGAGTGGTACCGCTTGCACATGGACCTCTTGTGAATCCAGATGGCAGAGGTGCACTTGGGTGCCCACCTGTGGGTGTGCATGGCCAGGAGCACTGCTAGAGGCTGGAGATCCCACCATGGGCGCAGGCACTCCCTGGCCCGGCTCAGGGTCCAGCGGGTGTCCGGGATGTCCCAACAGGCCCTCCTCCATGCCTGGGAGTGGGCCACTGTGCTCCGTGAGGCGGCCGACTGGCTCCAGTGGCAGAGGGAGACGATGGGGCATGCAGCCCTGCTCGCTATGCCCATTGACCGGCGGGTATGGGTCACAGAGCAGGCACAGGGGTGGTGGTCCAGGGTGCTAGCACAGTGGGATGACACTGACTGGAGGGCGCACTTTTGGATGGACAGGCACATCCTCCTGCGACTCATGGAGCTGTTAATGCCCTGGCTGGAGTGGCAGCACACCCCCATGTGGGCCCCCATTCCCATGGTCCAGCGGGTGGCCATCAGGGTCTGGACCCTAGCAACACCCGACTCCTGCCGGTTCGTCTCGCAGCACTTCGGCGTCGGGGTGATCACTGTCGCCAGGATCCTGCGGGACGTCTGCAAGGCGGTGGAGGGCATGCTCCTGGACCGAGCAATCCAGCTAGTAAACCAGGAGGCCGTGATGGCTGGGTTCATGACTGGAGGGTTCCCCAACTGCATGGGTGCCGTGGACAGCACCTACATTGAGATCCTGTGCCCCACCGATGGAGAGGCTGCAGAATACGTCAACTGACACGGGTACCACTCCCTGCACCTACAGGCGATCATGGACCACCGGGGGCGGTTCATCGACATATACATGGGCCACTCTGGGCGCAGCCACAATGCCCGGATCATGGCCCTCTCACCCTTCTATGCCCGGATGTACCGCGGGGACTTCATGGACATGGGGATGACCTGGATCGAGGGGCTGCTGATGCCCCCTTGTATCTTGGGGGACCCAGCCTATACACTCACCCAGTGACTGATGAAGACATATCCGGTCACCAGGAACCCTGTAGAGGTGCTCTATAATACCCGCATGTGTGCAAGCCAGACCGTGGTGGAGAGGGCCTTCGGGGCCCTCAAGCAGCGCTGGAGGAGCCTCGCGGGCCGGCTGGACTACACGGTGGAGACCTCATCCCTGGTGATCGGAGTCTTCTGTGTGCTGCACAATGAGTGCGAGACCTATGGGGCTTCCCTTGACTACCCCGTGCCCCGGCGCCCACCCGGCCCCGTGCCCCTCTATGTGAACGCTGAGAACCCACAGGAGTACCACTACGTGAAGCGCATCTGTGCTGCCCTGGCTAGGCGGATCAGCCAGGAGGCTGAGGCATGAGGCCACGCACCCCCATTGCCACCACCCCGGGGCCCCCACAAGCACCCTGGCCATGCGCCTTGCCGCCCACCCACCCCCAGCCCTGGGCCCATGAACAGAACCATGGATGCGACTGTGGTGCCCATGAATTTATTGTGAATACCTCCTACAGGTGCCCCCGCCGCCACCACCACCACCCACCTCCCAGTGCCGTGTTCCCCCCCTCAGGCCGCTCTCCCCCTCCCCCATGACCTGCATGTCTCTGGGGCCTCCCTCTTGGCTGCCACGTGCCTGCTGTGGAGATCTGGGAGCTCCCCCCCCCGCTTTCCATGTCCCCGACAGTGTCCTGGGAGGCTTTGGTGTCCTGAGGAGCAGGCAGTGCTGGGAGGGTGGGTGGACCCAAAGGGCCCCCCTGGGTGGCTGGGACCGGTAGGCATATGCACGGGCCCAGGGGCCCGGCATTGGGGCCGGGGCAGGCAGGTTGCCCGGCGGGGTGGCGGCCATCACGTATGCGCTCATGGTCCCCATGTGCAGCAGCAGTGAGGTGCCGATGTCATGGGACCGGTCCATCTTGGCAGAGTGCTCCCTCACCATCTGGTCAATGGCCTGTTCCAGCCGCCCGAACACCTCCACCTGTCTGCTGTGCTCCCAGCACTCCCACCTCCGTTCCAGTTGCACCTCTGCCTGCAGCCTCCGGTCCCTTGCCTCTGCTTGCTGCACAGCCCTTTTGGTGGCCGCCTCCATGTGGTCAATGGCCGTTATCATCCACTCGCCGCATTCGGTGGTGGTGCGGACTATGTCCTCCACCTGCTCCAGCCTCTGGTACCATACCCGTGCTCGGTGCTCCCTCATCCACCGGGCCAGGGGCATGGAGCTGGCTTGCTGGTACCCGGTGGGTCACCCTGTGGGGGTACATGGTAGGGGTTGGTTAGGTGCCCCAGCTGCCTGACCCCCATCCTGTGCTGCGTCCGGAGGGTCATGAGGGCCCCGCCATTGGGTGACCACCCAGTACCCTCCCCCAGAGTACCCCTGTGCCCATGCCCCCCCTCCCCTGCACCACATGGCCCGGATACCCCACCCAGGCTCCCCAGGCCTCCTCTCCCCCCACTTGTCATGTTGCCTCACCTGGGACCTTTGACTGCTCCTGGGACTGCTCGCCTCCATCCCCCTCACCAGCCTGTCGCAGGTGCTGGGGCATGATGTGACCTGTGCGGACATGGGAGGGGGTGGGTTGGAGTAGGTTGAATGTGTCCCCCGGCGGTCCCTGGACCCCCTGTCCATGGTCTGGGGTGTCAGGGTTGCTGGGGGTGGCCCCGTGGCCTGTGTGCCCCCTTCCCCCCTCGGCCTGTCCCCTCCAGTCCATTTCACCTCCCACCCACTTCCTTACCATCTGTGTCAGTCTCAGAGCCCTCCGAGGCCAGTCCCACGGTGTTACTGGGGTCCCCCTGCATCCCCTGGGTGAGGGCACCCGGTGTGCCGGCCTTGGCTCCTCCCAATCCAGGGGGGTCAGCTGGGGGCTCTCGGGTCTGGTGCGCAAGGGGGGCCTGCTTGTCCCCGAGATTCCGGGGCATTCCTCTTGGGGGGTGGGCCCCCTGGAGCCGGTGCCTTCTAGCGGGGAGGCAAGGGGAGGGGGTACCTCAGCCCATTCCCTGTCCTATACCACAGCGCTCCCCATGAGGTGCAGAGCGACTATGGAGCCCTTCATGTGGAGGATGCGGTCCAGGGCGTCATAGTAGGGGGCGGTCCAGGCTCTGTGCCCAGACCGCCGGTTGTTGTTCTTAATAGACTTGTACCCCCTCTTGAGCTCCTTGGCCTTTGATCGGCACTGGGCCACTGTCCTGTGGTGCCCCGCCACCTCCATGTCCTGCACGATCTCTTGGTACACGTGTTCGTTCCTCTGGTTAACTGCTAGCTCCAGCTGATGCTCCAGGGTTCCCCAAGTCCTAATGAAGTCCTGGGTTTCCCTGTGCCCCCATTGCCCCCCTCGGTAGTACGGACGTCTCCCGTGTGAGTCCTCCTGGTCCCAGACTTCCTCCTCCTTCTCTTCCACCTTCCCTCCGCCCATCTCCTCCGAGGCCTCAGGCTCCCGGGCCCAATTCTCCGAGGCCTCAGGCTCCCGGGTCCTGGCTGCTGCTTCTGCTCTCCCTCCATCACCTCCATGTGCAGCATGACCACCTCCTCCCTCTCCTCCTCCCTTGCTCGCTTGCCCTCCGCTCTCCTCTCCCTTCTGCCTCGCTCCATCCCACCACATTCCCCTGCCACTGTGTGCCCTTTAAATCTCCCTCCCCGGTCTGTGTTGTTGCTTGTTGCCTGGCAGCAACGCTGCGTGCTTTGTTCCCATCTGGGAATCGTTTTGCTTGATTCCAGCCGGTGGTTGCCGTTCAGTCATTATGTTTTGCTGTTTCCTGGTGGGAATTGCTTTGACCATGTTTTCTGAGATGGTCCAGGCCGGAGCTCCGGAAGTGTGGTTAATTTTGACCCCTGGTGAAGATTGTCTGTGATGAACATCTGGCGGCCGCCGAACAGACGTTCGGGGCCCTTTGGCCCTGCCGCGGGGTTGTGTGTGGTTCACTGTGGCTGACTGTGATCTCATAACATCTGAAAACACCCAGAGATGTCATTGAGTACAGAGGAACCTAGATACAAGGGGAGGTGAAGCTTCTCAGTCACAGTCCTCAAACTACTTAGTCCAAATTACTCAGGAACAAATGGTTTGAGGATTGCAACCTTTATGTTCGGAAATGACTCAAGGCAAGTATCTGATAGACCTGGCTGAATGAATCAGATATTGGTTGTAAGTCCTTGGTCATTTATACTGTTTTTCTGGCCATTTTGATTGTTGATGGTGACCATATATTGTGTTTTACAGTTCAGTCAGCATCACTAATAAGTGCTTTATTCCATACATGAGAGGCAAGTGTGGAAACAGCCAGTCTGATGCTGTGCATGCAGCGTTATTATGCACAGTGGGCATTTTTACACACACCTTAAAGTGCTGGTCTTTCAATCTTCTGGGTTTAAAAGTCCACAAGTAAGTTCCGGATGCATTCTTCACACACACACTGCCATGAGGCAGCCTAAATTAGCCGCAGCTGTAGATGTGAGGGCTGCCATGGAAACCAAGTGACCACAGCTGCCGGGAGCAAAGCAGTTTACCGGGAGAACATTTTACACACAAAAGTTCTGGGAGAAGTTCTACGCAGAAGTTCAAAGAGCCAGATGTTTAAGATCTGGGTGAGTGATTTAGACACAGAGAAAGTTCAGGATGTAACAGCAAACATGCAGGAGAAATGTGTGTGCACATTCAGATCAGAGTCAGCTGAACATTTCTTTTCAAACACCTGTGATTTACCACAATTGTCTGGGCTGATATCTCTCCTGAGACTATATTTCCATTATCTTCCCACTCATCTTCTGTACTTCTGCTGTCTGTTTACCAGCTTCAACCAATGCCTTCAACCATCATTACCTTTGTTCTTGTGTAATAGAGATCTCACACATTTGAGCTAGTTCTTCAAGTTATGAGCAATCTGTTGTGTTTCGGGTCTCTTCCCTATTCTTCCACCAATCTCTGCACAACTAGGGTTAAGTCACTTTTCCTATTTAGTTTCCGATTCTGCAAAATGAAGATAAGGATATGTATCCTCCTAGGTAAAGCACTTTGCGGCTGAGGAGTTAAAAGCACGACCTACAAGCTAGACTTTATTATTATTGAAACCCATCACCACGTAGGATCTCGGAGGGAATTCAGCCACAAATATGGGTCTAACTTAGACTGAAGTATCAGTGAGCTTAAGATGTATTCACCTTCCTTAGAATTCTAGAGGTAACAGTCAGCATGGCTTGTTCCAAAAAACAGGGTTTTATAATTGAGCCATTTTCCAGTTTACACAGTGCTGTTGAGGTTCTTCCATCCCAAAGCACCACAGAAGATATTGTGCTTTTCATGCCCCAAATTTCTTTCAGTTCTTGATGCAGCTGTCCCTACTTACCAATATCTTCCTGCACTTTCAATGGGACTTTCTTTTTCTTACTCTGTCTATAGGTAAACACCACCTTTCATTACCTCCAGTGGTCATGTTGTAAGAATTTTGATGAATTTGCAAGAACCTATAGCAGCCAGGTATGGGGAAACTTTTTCCTCCCACAGGACACTTTAAAAATTAGTAGAAGCTCCAAAGGCCACATGGAAGTTGGAGGCAGGGTGTTGAAGAGGAGGGTCCAGATAATGGATCTGTCCCCTAATCTTCATGCCCCCACCTCTGCTCCCTTACCATGAGCTCAGTCTTTCAGTGATTGAAGATAGGAACTGTATCCAGGGATCAGATCCAGGATCTGGAAAAGGCCAAATAAAAATAAGCCTTCGGTTGCATTTAACTTACAGGTCTGAGGTTCCCCATCCTTTACCTAGAGGATAAAAAAGCGGAGCTTTTCTATCCAGAGTGATTTTGAAGCATTCATCTACCTTTGCACAGCACAGCATTTACTCCATGAAAGGGCAAAGTGCCAAGTGTTTCTGGAAAGGTAGCACAGGGCATGAACACTGCAAAAAAATGGGGAGAAAGTGTGCAATTCATAAACTATTTTATTATAAAGCAAACCTAGAAAGACAGCAAAAGCATCCTCGGAATGGATGAATGTGGTTTAGCGATAGGAGAGGCATTGAAGGAAGGAAGGCAGCTGCTGGAGTCTGGGTGGTCTGCACCCAGGAAAGAGCCCAAGCAATCTCATATTAGCCTCTAGCAAGTTCATTTTTAGCCCTGATACACACACATTCAGGGCGTTGTACTATGTCTTTCCGTGTTATGTTACCATCCTTAGCAATCAGATATCCTAGGCTAAGTGCATCCTGGGTGAGGCCAATAGATTTGCACCAGGAATTAATTTGACCTCTTACGTATAATGGGAAACGGAAGGTTTTTTTTATTTGGTTATTTGTTTTACAAAAGTCAGTTTGAATGTGGAGGAAATCTAATACCCCATAGCCTTGTATTAGAGAGCAAGAAAGAGTCTTTGTACTATAGCTGAAAGCTTTAGAGCAGCTCTGTGTGTGTGTGTGTGTGTGTGTGGAGAGAGAGAGAGAGAGAGAGAGAGGATACAAACAGCTGTGGAGAAAGATGAAGGAAGAGCATTTAAATCTGGTGTGTGTTAGAGATAGACAGAGACATCTACTGGTCCATTTATTACCTCTTCTGATGGCCCCCCCTCCCAGTAATTAACGGAACACTTTCTCTCTTTTCAGCTGACAGCCAAGAGCATAATTAGAGTCTAATAAAACATTGAAAAGTCACCAATGTAAAATGGAATAAACAATAAACAATGGGGGGAAAGAGAGGATTCAGGAGTGTGATGGCTGGGTAATGCCTTAGATAAACTGTGCGCACATTGACACTGTCACGCTCTCGGCAGCCCCAAGTGTGCTGGTAGCTTGGTGCAGACAGACAGCTCGAATTAATCCCAAGAGGAGTGCATGACAGGCGAGTGAAGCAGACAATTAGAATGAAGGAGGAAATTGGAAATGGCAAAGGTGTGAACATATGTCAAATTACAACTAAATGATAAATTACAATTCTGTCATTGAAATAAGCGCTAATTAAGAAAGATTTCAGCAATCCTTCTTGGGGGGAAGGGAAAAAAGGGAAGCTTATTTCTTTCTTTCATTCTTATTTTTTGTAATAGTTTGGTTTTGGATTTATTTGGGGAATTGTTTCTGTCCATCTTGCACATTGGGGCAGGTTTGTCCTGGCTCTTTAGGACTACATTATTTGTGCGCATTAAAGATAATACCTTTCTTTCCTGTTCCCCTCCCCCTTCCTCCGACTGGCAGAATATATATATATATATATATATATGTATATATATATATATATACACACACACACGCACACACACACACACACAAATCTCCTGGTCTTCTGAAGCTGCTGCACTCTAATTATTTTAAACAAGCACAGCACAGTCCATCTGACAATTAGAAAATTCTACTTTATGGCTTGAGGGATTCATACGCAACCTCATAATCACTGAATACACGTCCTTTTCATTTAGGCAGTAATGAAGGTGGGTGGGGTTTCTTGGCAGTTTTCGACCACTTAGCCACAATTTAAAACAGCTGTGTAATTACTGTGACTTTTGAATTCAGCAGCCAATCCCAATTTAGAGTTTGCAACACCTGTGCTGTGTTAAATGTACACCCTCGAATAGTAGCCCAAAGAAACTGAGGGGTAATTATGCTGGTGACTTTTCAGGCACCAGAAAAGATGTGAATTAAAGATGGAGGGCCCCAGTGATAACATGTCTAACGCATCCTTTTAGCGATGCCTAGAAATGACCTAATAATATTGGAAATGTTTGAAAGGCTCCTTGCTTATCCCAAATGAGGATCATCTTAAAACACTATGAAGAATAATTTGCAGTGGTTGCATTCCCTATAGAAGAGGATAATAATAAACTATGCTGATGCTAAATGCTGAGTTTTATGTCAACGTATATACAATATAAAATAATTACTGTGATATTGTACACTTACATAGCACCTTTCATACAAAGATCTCAAAGAACTGTGTACATATATAATGGCAGATAAATAAAATAAAATACAACAAAGGTAAGAGTATGTCGTGATATTAAACAGTTGTTTAAGATCTACTAATCATAACATAAAATACATCTAGACATCAGTTCAAGATAACTGATCACTTTTCAGATTTAATTCATCTAAGAATTATCAGTGGAGGAGTAGGCTTTAAGAAGATAAGCTAGAGACATCACTATTGGTCTGCATTATAATTTCTAGCCTATGTAATTGATATCACTTTTTGCATAAGAGGCAGTGATATTGACCTGTTCCATATATATCTCTGTGTCAAAGCTACAACACAGGAACTAAGTTTCCATGACAAAATCTGTGAAAATGCATAAACAAGTGACAAAGAGATAAAATAATCCGAAGAGTTAAAGGAATAAATTCTTTTCTCTGACACACTAAGGTCAGTAGCACTGACCCTCATCAGGGGATAAATCATTTGGCAGCAGCTGTGGCCAGAAAGTGAAGTTCAGGGTCTGAATAGCTTAATTAGGAAGCATGTTAAAAGCTAAAGGGCGAGAGTCATGTTAATTACAGGAGGTTTCTCTTGGAGCAAACCCAGGCAGTAACTGTATTGTAAAAACTAAGGTAGCATTATGCCATCCTCTTCAAGGGTATGTCTCTGTTGCCGTGTTTGCTGATTTGATGTGCTTCCTTATACAGAAAATGTATCAAAATCCGATTTATGTTGCAGGTAGAACATTTAGATTTAATTGTGCTTTACTGCAGCATAACTAAATTTGCTGGACTAGATTCATCCATAAAATGAGCCAGTTTTGCACTGCTTGAACACATAGCTCCAGGTCTGCCGTCCTTTAGGCTATAGGATTTTATTGTGGGGGGGTCATAGCATCCCAGAGTGTTATGAACAGGTCTAAGGGGTTGAAACTACCCTTCTTTTTATGGATAAATCAGAGGGGAATCCTTGATATTTCTCTCTGTTGAATCACTGGGTCATGGAATGGAAAAGGTTTGGAATGACTGATTTCAACTTCCTGTCCTGTCGGGCTGCCCCTTCTCTTTGTTGGGACAGTCTTTTCCCCCAAGTAAATAGTTTTGAAGAGAATGGGGTTTTTTCCTCACATTTGTTTTTGCTTCTTATTCTCTTCATGGAGTTAAAAGAAAACTTACCCTGGATAAATCAAGTTTTTAATAAAGATACTATCAGGATTGCAAAGGAGAGACTATTTTGTTTGTCATGTCTGTAAGGGAACTAGACAATCAAATTCTGTCTGGGTTGATCCTAAATCTATTCTGGAGGCATCTGTATCATAGGAGGGATGGTCTCTTGGAATCTACTTACAGTTTTCCTAATTGTCTTTCAAGCAGTGTTTAATTTATTTTTAAAAAATGAATTGCTTGTGCCCAAGCCTGCACCAGAAGCCACCCCCTGCCTCACAAACCATGTCCCCTGCCCCAGAGCTTGACAACAGGGAAATGAACCCTATTCTCTGGCTAGCAACCCAACCACTTGACTAACCTGTCTATATAGCACTGAATATAAAATCCTTGTGATTTAATCTCTAGGATGGCCAGTGCAGAGGGCAGGCCAGAAAAGTAATTAATGAAGGCCAAATAAACCATCCAGATTTTTTCTGGCTTTCATTTACAGCCCTGAAATGACCAATTGTGACAGAAACAGCTTGAGGGGGCTTCTGCCCCTTTAAGAGGGCCAAGAATGCTAGCTTAAGGTCTGAGTGTGGGCGGTGGCAGAGCCAGCCCTGAGAGCTGGGAAAGTCTGAGTTGAATAAAGGCTAGAGGGGAAATTGGTTCTAGTCCTTTAAGAGCCAAAGACTAAATGGCTAGCTCTGACCACATCATCTGTAGGTGGCCCAGAAATTCTGGTATTGTGCCCCCAGGGGATCCTGGGCCCTGTACAGACCCTTCTGTCAGGGATACCATTTCCCCATAGGTTGGTCTAAGATCTCTGAGTTTTTGGTATGGTAGACCCGTTCTGGGGATGTAAGAGAAACCCCAGCCAGAAGAGAGTCAGTCTGGGTCTGGGTGTTGAACAGAGAGAAGCTCTGTGGAGAGCTAGACTCAGCAGGAGTGTTATCCAGGGTCCTGAACTGTCGGTGCTTGGCTGCAAGCCAAGAAGGAACTCTGCCTGAGAGCTGGCTCAGCAAGATCCCTGTCCAGGATGCTGAGTCCAGAAAGAGCAGCTTGGAGAAGTCTTGGGTAATTGGATTTGGGCTTGAAAAGGACCTTGGTCCTGAATAAGGTGTATGGTGAGACCTGAGACAGTCGGGAGAGCTCACCTGGACTTTGAGTATGTGGCAAAGCCCAAGAGGCTGCCGGGCAGGCTCAAAGGGAACTAGGGGTGTGCACCAGGACTCCATGTCATTTTTCATTCTTCATTATCATTTTTGTTATTAAAATGTGTCGTTTTTTGTTTTGTTAATAACAAAACGTTGTTTTTTGTTATCGTTGTCGTTGCTGGTACCGATTTCAAATGAAGATTTTGGTTTTGGTATCATTATTGGTATACACACGATATCTACTTTTATTTATATTATATTATATATATATACACACACAAAATCTAAGCTAAACCTAACCTACGTATAATACAAATGTATTTGTATCCTATAATATTAATATATATAATAAAACAGCCTAGTATCTAAGTATCTGATAGATAGATAGATAGATAGATAGATAGATAGATAGATAGATAGATAGATTCAAATTCAAAATGTATTAAGACACTGGCTTCTGCCCTGGCCCAACATAAAATATAACATATAAAATATAACATGTATCGTATAATGTATAAAAATTAAAACAACAATAATATAAAAGCATAATAGTAAACAGAACAATAACATCACTTACAAAAATATAAAAACATTTTAATAGAGAGCTTTGATGGCAAACACTGGGTGTGCAGACCTATTTACCGCTGCCTTAGTAGCAAAAGTACCTATATTTTGGACAATATCAAGATCTATCTGCTGGAGGAGCCATATCAGCTTCTCTCTTTTCAATAATGCAGGTATACGGGTTAAGTAAGGGCCAAGATGAAGTGCTCTAACCTTTGGAAAAAAAGGGCACTCCATTACATAATGGAGTAGATCTTCTATCATCATCATACCACATGGGCAAATTCTGTGATGTCTAGGAATGCCAATGCTCTGGCCCACCGTCATGGCAGAATGCATTTGTTCAAGACGTAGTCTTGTTAAATGAGTTCTAGAATTACGCTTGATATCCAGTAACAAGTATCTAGTCATGCCCAGATCTGGGTTCAAGTGTACATATGTAGAGGCGTGCATCTGTCTATCTGTCTGTCTGTCTGTCTGTCACTCTCTCTCTCTCTCTCCCTATCTATAGAGATAGATATAGGTAGTATAGTATATATATATATATACACACACATACTATACTACCTATATCTATACCTACTATACTACCTACTGAGGCAGGCTTTGAGGTTAGTAACCTGGGCAGGTAGACAGGCAGCGTGGCATGAGCATCAGAAGGCAGACTGAGGCAGGCTTTGAGGTTAGCAACCTGGGCGGCAGACAGAAAGTGTGGCATGAGCATCGGAAAGCAGACTGAGGCAGAGTTTGATCTTGGCAACCTGGGCGGGTGGGCAGACAGGCAGCGTTGCATGAGCATTGGAAGGCAGACTGAGGCAGACTTTGATCTTGGCAACCTGGGTGGGCGGGCAGACAGGCAGCGTGGGATGAGCAGCAGAAGGCTTTCTGAGGCAGGCTTTGATCTTGGCAACCTGGGCGGGCGGGCAGACAGGCAGCGTTGCATGAGAGGAAGTAGGGAAGGCAGGCTGGGACCTTGGCAGGGCATTGGGAGGGAGAAACAGCACCTCAGCACAGCAGCAGCAGCACAGATTGAGGAGGAGCCCCGTCCCAAGACTGCCCCTGGCATGGGATGGTGTGTGCCACTTCAACATCAATCCCTGTCCAGGGGCAGCTCGGGGAATCCCACCAGCGGAAGGTTGACCTTTATAATAATAATATAAGTTTATTGTACTGACTTTGCGGCCTTGACAAAAAGGAAAAATAATATTAAAACATATACATATACATTGCTTATAGGCCATAAAAATAAGTTTGTCCATTCACCCACCTCCGCCCCCAATTAGCTCCGCTTCTTGCTTAATTTTGTAATTTCTGGGCCCGTTGTTTTTTAGTCCTATGGGCAAAAATAGCTACTGCCCTTGTAATTTCTGGGACCATGGGTGATTTCAGATGTTACACCACCACGGCAAACCACGCTGAATCCCCCTGTGGGGACGATGGTGGCGTAATGTCTGTTGGGCCAAAAAGTGATTCCCGCCAGATGTTCACCCCCGGCGGGAATCGCTTTGACCACGCTTTCGGAGGTCCAGGCGGCCGGAGCTCCGAAAGCGTGGTCAAAGCGATTCCCGCCAGGGGTGAACTCCCGGCGGGAATCACTTTTTGGCCCAACAGACGTTACATTACCACGGTCAACCATGATGGGGTTCACCATGGTAACATCACGTCTGCTCCCAGACCATGGCCCAGAATCGGCGGTCATGCCCACCACTGATTCCGGGCCATGGCCAATTCCACGGGTGAGCGGGCGGGCACTGCGGCCGCATTGGCTGCTGCACCCGCCCATCTCCCAGAGGATGGGAGGCCTTGGGAGTGTGGGGGGGCGGGGCTGTGCGGCCACACATTGCACCACGCAGTCTGGTCCCCTCCCCCGATCCCCCTCTGGAATCAGACGGCACATCTGTTGACGCGCCATTCTGATTCCAGAGAGGAATCAATACGCGATTCCATGCCGGGGCCAATGGGCACCCTGGTATGTCTGAAAACACCCCATGTCTCTTAACAGAAAAATCAATTTCTGTATAGTTGTTCTCCCATGCAAATTCCCAAATGAGGCCCACATTGCTTCTCTTGCCTCATTATAGAAAGGGTAAATCAAGACATAATGGCAGAGATCCTCTACAGCAGCCATCCCACATGCACAAAGACGATCTGAATATTTGTGATGCATGTATCTTCCAAGAAGAACCTCAGTGTCCATAGTTTGACACCTCAGTGAAGTAAAAGTATGCCTGAGTTCAGGTTGCTGCAGTTTTTCAGATAAGCTGACCTATTCATCCCTGGAATCCAATACTTATAATATGGTGCTGTCTTCACTTCCCCTATCTTCCTCCTATATTGCTGGAGCTCGATATCCTTAATTCTCTCCCGCAATAACTTTAAACCTTGTGTAAGGGTAAACGAGGACAAGAAGTCAAGTGAAAAACCTAACTCCTTGATCTTCCTATGAATGACCCTCCACCATAGGCTAATCCCACGGTTTGTTTCCAAACTTTAGCATCATACTTATGCACATAGCATTCCTCCAGACATGCCCTCACTAAAAACTCAGGGTGAAGAAAATGGGCCTTTAGCCAAAGGGTAAGTATCAAGCTATTACATTTCATTTCCCATGAACTCTAGGCCAATGATTGCGGAAGAAGTAGACCATGGAACTTCCAACAGTTTTTTATGAATCTATTTTGGATCGCAGCCAATGATTTCAGAACAAACCCTTCTCTCCCCTTCCCCCCCCCCCCAATACAGGTACACCATATGTTAACTTATTAATTACCTTAGCCAAAAAAACTTTTAGGGCAGGCACACCTGCTGGCCGCCTAATATATAATAGAATCTATTTATCATTGCAACTACCAGAAGCACTGCTTTTTAAAAAGACATAATTTGTATTCTCCAAGAACCATTAAAGGAATATATCAGACCCAAATATTTAAAATATTTGACCTGTTGGAGGGTCACCCCTCCCATACTCCAATGATAGACCTTAAACATTTGAGCAAAAACCATGATCTTGGATTTTTCATAATTGACAACTAAACCATCAGCATGGCTAAGGGAATCAAAATCCTCTAAAAGTCTCTTCAGGCCTAGTCTTGATGACAATAACAAGACTGCATCATCTGCGTAGAACAGAGAAGATAATTTTTTATCACCCACCCTGGGGGCCATGTACCTCCCTTCATCTCTTAACCTTAATATAAGGTCATTCACATATATGTTAAACAGAGAAGGGGCTAAGATGCACCCTTATCTTACCTTCATAAAAAGCAACTGCTCCACCAACTTGGCCCCCAGTCTCAGGAGGTCTCAGGCGATGCGGAGAGCAAATGTCCCTCACCATGGAGAACACCCACTCACTGGGGACACTCGTTGGTGGACAGGACAACAGACCCTTGGCCACTTTGGACAGGGCCAGCCACATGTTGGTCTTGCTGGCCCAGTAGGCCAAGGGATCGCTGCTGGGATCTATGCATGGCTCCTCCTCCAGGTAGCTCTCCACTACTGCTGAGGTGTTGTTGTACTCCCTCACATAACTGTCCTTTGGCACCACCTCCACCACTGCCCTCAGCCATGCTGCCTGCCCTGCTGTGTACGGGTCCATGCTCGCTAGAGTCGCCTGCACATAGGAGCTGCTGCTGCTCTTAATAGGGGTGCTGCTGCTACTCAGCCTACTGCTGGTGCTGCTACTGCTAGGGCTGGGGGCAAGGATAGACCCTGCCGGCTGAAAGGGGTGGCTTCTCCCACTCCCACCATCCCCAGGGGCGTCCTGCTGCTTCTGCCGTGCACTTTCAAGAGCCCTCTCTGCCTGCCAGACCCTCTCCAACAGCTCACCAATCCAGTGGCCATAGAGCTGTGTCTGGAGTGCCACACTGCCCTTGACCCTGGGGTCCAGCATGGTTGCAAAAACATATTCCTCCCACTGCAGGAGCTCATTGAACCGTGCCTTCAGCCCTGCCTTCAGCTGCCGCACCAGGGCAACCACCTCATCCACCAGTTTCTTGCCCTGAGGGCCACAATCCCACCCCTGGAGAATTTCCTCAAGCCTCCTGAGGAGACTCTGAACTAGAGGAGTCACCTGGCTGATGGTGGGGCCATGGAGGAGCTGATGGTCTCTGTCACAGCCAGGAATGTTCTTGGCACAAAGGCCATGTGAGCCAGGATCTCCCATTCATCCCCATTGTACCCTGGAGGTGCCCCGCTGTCCATCACCAGTTGAACCTGATGCAAGGTGGCTTTCTACTCGAGAAGCCGCTCAAGCATCAGGAATGTCAAATTCCACCGGGTGGACATATCCTGCACCAGCTGGTGCACTGGGGAGCCTTGCTCTGCCTGCTTTGCCTAGAGGAGGTCTCTGCCCTTCACGCTCCGGTTAAAGAAACTGGTCAGCTTCCTCCCCCACTCAATCAGGGAGCTAAGGGTGCTGGCCCCAATCCTCTTCTCCCCCAAGCCCAGAGTATCTCTGACCACCAGGTGAAGGGTGTGTGTGGTACAAGGGATGATGGTGAATCCCCCCTCATGGACTGCCCCTCAATATGTTGGCCACATTGTCCATCACCACGCACCCCTTGGTGAAGGGGGCACCTAGCGTGACCCACTCCCTCACCATGGCAGTCAGGGATGCCTCGATGTTCTGAGCAGTGTGGGGGCCATCCATTCCTTCCACCTGAAGCAGGGCCCACCTATACCCTGCTTCAGGATCCCTCCTGCCACTGCCAAATGCTACCTCCGGGTCCTGCCACCACTGTGCTGCCACTGCCAGGTAGGCATGCTGCACATTCCTGCTCAACCACAGGTCTGTGGTGAAGTGAACGGTGGCACCCCCAGCCCCTGCCAGCTGCTCCCTCACCCACTCCTTTGAAGCCCGGCACAAGGCTGGCACCACCTGCCGACTCAGGGTGGTGTGAGAGGGCAGGTTAAACTGGGGGGCCAGGAAGCCAATCAGGCACCTAAACCCCATGTCCCTGACCACTGAGAAGGGCTGCCCATCCAGCGCGATCATTTCCCCCAACACGTGCGTAGCTTTCAGTTGAAAGTCATGTCGCTCTCCATGTCCTGCAGCTGCAGAGGGACTTGGCAGCTGCCCCGCATCCCAGCTCCTCCATGGTGCACTGCTGCTGCTGCTCCACCTTAGCAGCAATATAGTGCTCCTGCTGCTAGAAGTAGCTGCTCGAGGATGCTTGCCTGCTGATGGAGGTGGACGACTGGCCGCTGCAGTTGGGAACCCACTGGCATCCACTGCCCCTGCCTGTCCACTTAGCAGCACAGCACTGTGGGATGCCTTCAGGTGCGTCGCCATGGCAGTTGTGCCAAGGTTGGTGATCACCTGCCCACACTTCACCACCTTCTGTCACAAACTGCACTGCACCTCCCTGGGATCATCCGCCCATACCAACTTAAAATGCGCCCATATGGAGGATTTTTTGCCCCCTCCCGCCTTCTGGACCACACTGGGTGACACACCACTGACAGCGCTGATGAGTGGGGCAGAACATGGTGGCAACACAGCTCTCTGAGGGACAGCTATCACCTCAGCACCAGACATCTCCTCCACAGGACTAGTGTCTGCCTCACTGTCCCCAGTCTGAGATAGGTCCCGTGAAGGGGAGTACTGAGGCTGAGCGACTGCCCATGCTGCTGCCACTCTCCCTTAGGGAGGGGCGAACGTGGTTCGGAAGTTTGGAGTTCGGCCCGAACTCGGCCTGTTCAGATGACCAAACCCGAATCTGAACACGAACTGACCAAACTGAACTCAATTCAGAATGTCGAAATGACCAAACAGTTCGTTCAGTTTGGATCACATTCGGGTGAGTTTGGGTGGCAAAAAAAGGGTTACTTGAAGGTCAAACCTGACAGGGAGGGGTAGTCAGCTGAGGAGCAGACTTCCAGGCACCAGGGGTGGAGAGGCTTGTAAGAAACAAAACTATCTGCCTTCCCCCTTCCCAACACCTTCTGAGCTAGTCACTGTTCCTGAACAGCAGGAGTTTCAGAAGGCTCCCTCTCCCAGCATTTCCCAGCTCCCCATTCCATTGCAATCCTCCTCCCATTTCACCCATCCAACCCGTCTACCCCCATATTCTCATTCATTTATTTAGCTTAGCTTAGATAGATTTAGTGGTGTGTTGTTTTTTTTTACCCCTCCCTGTGTTCAATCTTCCTTCCTCCCTCCCCCCTCCATTGAATCCTTTCCCTCTCCCATATATTCCATCCCAGATTCCCTTCCCTTCCCCTGTTTTTTCATTTAGAGTAGGATTATTAGATTGCTTTAAGTTTCATTTCAGTTTTGTACTGAAATGAAACTTAAACCTTAAACTGAAACCTTGTGTTGTTTGTGATTCCCCCCATCCCATATAGATAGATAGATAGGTTAGAGATAGTAGACAGTTGTAGGAGTTAGCTTAGTGATAGAGATAGAGTTAGTGATTTAGTTTTAGTGTTTGTAGGAGTAGGCCTGTGTACTTATTATATAATCCATTTAGATCATAGCATTTAGAATAGTTAATAGCAGTTAGATTTAGTGTAGATAGATAGATATAATATGAGATTAAAAAATTAAATTAAAAAACCCCATATAAAAACAAAAAAACCAAATAAAAAAACAAACAAACATATAAAACCAAATAAAAAACAAAAATACCACATAAAAAACAAACAAAAAACCCATATAAAAACATTTCCCGAACAGCCGAACCTTAACTGAACGGTCGAACCAAATGGCCAAACCCGAACCCGGCGAACGAACCAAACGGCCGAACGAAATAGCCGAACCCGAACCGCTATCTGTTTGCCCATCCCTACTTTCCCTGTGCCCCCTATAGCTGCTGCTGCTACTGATGCTGCTGCTACTGCTGCTGCTGCTGCTGCTCCTCTCCCTGCTGCCATTTCTCAGGGATCAGGCCCTGCCTCTAGCAGCCGGGATAGGATCCACCAACCCTGGACTGCTGGGGAATCACATCAATATTGGAGGACATTGGTGGCCCTGGAGGAACATCTGATCCCAAAGCACCTACACCTGCTCCTGCAGCCACAGCAGAGACAGTCGTAGCCACAGTCTCCTGGACTGCAGGCCTTCCAGTGCCCTGCATGGCAGTGGAGGACGCTGGGAAGAGGCGATACTGAACCACACCCCTAGTGCCACTGCTGGGAGCCTCTGAAACCTGTCTGCCAAAATCAGGCCTGTGCAGTTTGGGGCGTGGTGATGGGCTCGGACTGCTGCTAAGGCCTGCCACTCTGCTGGCATGGCCCCTGCCACCTCTGCCACGTGCCACATTGCCTGCCTTACAGGCAGCAGAGCAGCCTCTCCTGCTTCCCTTCTCCATTTCTCCCACCCAAAAATGCACTGGGAGATTATATATATATAATTCAAATTTGTAATCTAATATTATATATATCTACACTAACTCTAACTGCTATTAACTATTCTAAAACCTATGGAATTAAATGGAATATTATCTAATATCTACAAAGGCCGAGTCCTACAAACACACTATAAAATATTAAAACTGAATCACTACACACTCTCTCTCTCTCTCTCTCTAACTAAGCTAACTCCTACATCTAATCTATCTATCTATCTATCTACACAGGGATGGGGTGGGAACACAGACAACTCACGACAAACAACACAGGGAAGGTGTCAGGAGGTATCCCCCGCCTCGGGGGTACCCCAAGTGACGGCAGCAAGGCAAGATACTCCAGCAAGCCATGGAGCCTCCTGCAGCATGGCTACAACCCCGCCCCCCCCGCACAGACAAAATAGGACCCGACATCCCGATTGCCCAGCAACCACAGCAACAGAAGTCTGGGGAATTGCCGGCCCCACGCGCGGTGCAGGACGCAGGGGCGAGGCCAGGAACGCTTCGCCACTCAGCACGGCTTCAGGGATGCCAGGGGGCATGGCTGGAACATAAAAGCCGGCGCTGTGAGACACACGGTGCCGGTGATCCTTAGACTGGCCCCTTGGTGTTTGGAGAAAGAGATTGTGTTTTGGAGCAAGCCTTGTCCCCTAATCCTTCCATTGCCTTTTCCCTGGACCCTCCTGTGTGGCTGAGGAGCCTGACGAGTGCAAGTGGCTGAGTGAGTTCCCTTCTTCCCCATGACCCTGTCCCTAAGAATGTGTGGGTGAGTGTTGTATACGTGGGTTCCGCCCCCCTCCCCTTCTCCCTGGGTTCTTATTGCCTTCCCCTTGTGATTGTGTGTATATAGTCCTGCCTTCCTTGTATTCCTGGGACGCTGAGCCCCTGTCCTCACGCCTTGGCACCTGTTACCCTGCCCCCCTCCTTGGTGGTGAGTGAAGGGTGTGTGTGGTGGGTGGTAGAGCAGGGGAACAAGTCCTGCACAGGTTACCTGGTGCCCAATGATGATAGTGGCCTGATCCCTAGTGGATTTAAAGGGCCAACACACTATCCTGATGGGCCTTCTAAACCTTGTTCCCTTGCCTCGTAACTGGAGCTAGGTTGGTTCCTCAGGGAAGCATGACGGGGGGAGAACGAGTGGCCCCAAATCCCCGATACTTCTTCCCTTGAACCCTTCCCCTGTGACAGAAGGGTACAAAACTGAAATGAAACCTAAATCAATCTAATCCTACTCTAAATAAATCCAAAAACAGGGGAAGGGAATCAGGGACGGAATATATACAGGGAGGAGGAAAGGACTTAATGGAGGGGAGGGAGAACGAACACAGGGAGAGGTAAAAAATAAAAAATAACACCTAAATCTATCTAATCTAATCTAAATAAATGAAACTATGGAGGTAAATGTGTGGAAATAGGAGGATGGCAATGGATTAGGAACACAAACTGCTGTGAGAGGGAGAGTTCTGAAAACACCTGCTGACAGGATCAGTGGCTAGCTCATAATGATATGGAAGGAGGGGAGGGCAATGACTTTTGTTACTTGTTGCACCCACCTTACCACAAGCCCCATTGGTTCTGTGCAGCCTAACCCGTGGCCAATTGCAGACTGCCAAGCCAGTGGTCTGAGGAAAAAAGGGATGGTGATTGGGCAGGCTGGCTGTTAGTCCAAGCCTCAGTCTCCACCTCTCCTCACCTGCCCCCCCTCCCCCTAAGCCTGCCAGTCAGGTTTTTCCTGCCCAAATGCCACCCGAACTCATCCAAATGTGGCCGAACTGTTTGGGGCTTTGGGTGTTCGGTTCAGCCAATCGGTTCGGCCGTCCAAACTGGCTGAGTTTGGGCTGAATCCCGAGCATCTGAACCATGTTTGCACATCCCTAGTAAGTAGTCTGCAGATGATCTGTAAACTAAGCCACAGCTACAGAAAAACAGACATTAGGCTGGGCTGGCACTGCAGACATCTCCAAGGTGGAGAGGCATGGCTATAATGCACATGTGCTGACCATAGGGAAACTGTGGCCAGAACTGGGTATTATGATCATCTTTTGGCCTCCTCTCCACAAGATGGCTGTGGTGCTAAGCAGAGTCTTAAGCCACCCATCTTGTGCAGGTGTAGCAAGCAAGCCCACAGAGAGCATAAGTTTAGACCATGGCTATCTCCAGTGGGTACATGGGCATTGATCCATTCCTAGCCTGGGAGCAACTGTATAGTCTCTGCTTCAAAGCTTGAATGTCACTGTTTTACTAGAAGCTCAGAGAGAGGAAATACTGGAGTTTAGAGATGATTTAGTGGAAGAAACTTTATACACTTACCCTGCAAGTATTTCTAGTTTCTGCTCACCATAATTTCCATGGCAGCATTCCCTTCCTCTGATGGGTATCATATTCAGAACCTTCATTAAGACATTTATCTTCTCACTTCAAAGGGATACATTTAGTCTCCATGCTAACCTTGGACATATCTCCTGAAGCTATTATTTATTTATTTATTTATTTATTTAAAACCTTTTTAACCCTCCCATTCTGCCACAGGCAGCTCTGGGTGGCGCACAATATAAAACAATAACAATAAAAGCAACTTTAAAAATAGACAACAAGGGAGGTATAAAAGATCCCCAACCACCCCCCATCCTAACCCATTCCCCCCACCCTACCCATCCTCCTCCCCGAAAGCCAGGCGAAACAGCCATGTCTTGCAACAGCGTCAGAACGAGGGGAGATCCAGGGCCAAACGGGCTTCCACCTGCAGGGAGTTCCACAGCCGTGGGGTGGCCACTGAGAAGACCCTCTCCATTGTGGCCCTCCGGCGGACTTGGGGGACCTCCAGGAGAGCACCCCCAAAATGACTGTAGGGGCCGATCCAGGACCTGGGGGGTAAGGCGGTCCTGCAAATTGGTTGGGCCAAGACCATTTAGGGCTTTATAGGTAAGCACCAACACCTTGAATCGGGCCCGGAAGACTACAGGCAGCCCATGCAGAGACCAAAGAACCGGTGTAATATGTTCCTGGCGGCTCAATCCCACCGGGAAATGGGCCGCTGCGTTCTGCACCAGCTGCAGTCTCCGTTCCATCACCAAAGGTAGCCCCACATAGAGTGCGTTACAGTAGTCAAGCCTAGAGGGAATGAAGGCTTGGATGACAGTGGCCAGGTCAGAGTTTGAAAGATACGCTGAAGCCGATGCACCAGATGTAATTGGCGGAGGGCACTCCTTGCCACAGCCTCCACCTGAGCATCCAAGCGGAGTTGCGAGTGAAGGAGCACCCTCAGACTCTGTACCTGGGGAACCAGCAGAGGGCAGACCCCATTAATGATGGGGGATATTACCCCCCGCTGCCTTACCCACCAACATTACCTCTGTCTTGTTGGGATTCAGCTTCAGTCAGTTTGCCCTCATCAGCATATTGATGATACTGCACACCAAACCCCTGACCACCTCGCTAAGCGGCTGCATATACACGTTGAACAGAAGAGGGGACAAAATAGAACCTTGCGGGACTCCTCACAAGAGGTCTTGGTGTGATGAAAAATAATCACTGAGTACCACTCGCTGAGTTCTTCCGGGCAGGAAGGAGCGGAACCAGTCAATAACCGTACCACCCACCCCTACACGCTCCCACAGGCACGTCACCAATATCTCATGATCAACGGTATCAGACGCCGCTGACAGATCTAATAGAATCAGCAGGGCTGAACGGCCCTGGTCTAATTCTCGGTAAAGATCATCAACCAATGCCACAAGCGCAGTCTTAGTACCATATTGCGGGTGAAACCCAGACTGTGAGGGATCAAGAAAACCGACACGATCCAGATGCCCCTGCAATTGCCAGGCCACCACCTGCTCAATAACCTTCCCTAAAAAGGGAAGGTTACAGGACGGCCAATAGCTGGCAAGGGAGTCAACATCAAGCGATGGTCTCTTGAGTAGGGGTTGCACCACCACCTCTTTAAGGCAGCCTGGCACCCTACCCTCCCTAAGGGAGGCATTGACCACCCCCGCCAGCAATGGCCCCATCATCTCCCAGCAGGCCTTAACCAGCCACGACGGTCAAGGGTCCAGTTCACAACAGGTGGCCCTGACAGCCCCAAGAACATCCTCTGCATCGGCAGGGGTCATCAGCTGAGACTGATCCCACAAACAAGGACAACGCAGGGCCTTCATAACCTCCAATTGCCCAATTGCAGAAAATGCAGCATCAAAAACATGGTGAATCCGAGCAATTTTATCCGCAAAATAATCCACAAACAAGTCACAGTGGGCACTAGATGACTCCACTCCAAGGTGGTGGGAGGCTGGACTGATCAGCCCCTGCACCACCCGGAACAGCTCCGCTGGATGGGATTTAGCGGATGCTATAAGAGCAGCAAAGAACTCTTTCTTTGCTGTTCGCATAGCAATGACATAGGCTCATAAACTCGCTCTGTACTGCTACCTGTTGGCTTCAGCACGTGAACGACTCCACCGTCACTCCAACCGCCTTCCCTCCTGCTTCAGCACGCACAACCCCTCCAAAAACCAAGGAGGTCTGCGGTGCTGCTGCCTGGGAAATGGACGCCTCGGAGCTATCTGATCAATGACCTCAGTCAGCAAGACATTCCACGGCTTGGCAAGGCCATTGGTGGGACAGACGTCTAGATCAGAGGGTATATCCCCCAAAGCCTCCTGGAACCGCTCTGGTTCCATCTGTCTATGGGAGCGGACCATTCAAATAGGTTTCACGCCCCTCCGGTGGCAAACGTGCACCAGGAGAGGGGCCTGCAGGAGGTAATGGTCCATCCATGACAAGGGCACAGCTGATATCTCCCCCACCAACAGACACACACACACACCCGCCTCAAGGCCAGTGCAAAACACAAGGTCTAAGGTATGTCCCCCCTGGTGTGTCAGGCCGCTGACCCTCTGGGACAGGTCCATGGTTGCCATGGCAGCCATGAACTCACACGTCACACCCCCAAGATTGGCATCAATGTGGATGTTGAAGTCCTCCAAGACTATTGTCTTCGGGGATCGCAACACCACTCCCGACACCAGATCTGCTAGAGCATGGAGGGAAGCCATCATGGCAGAGAGGAACCCTGGCTTTCATATTCATTCAGGCATAGCTACATCCTTAAATTATCTATATTTGTCATTTCTATAACACCTTCAGCGTTCAAAGTGCTTTACACATCTTGTCAAGTTCACCCTCACAACAACCCTGTGAGGTAGAATATTATTATTCCCATTTGACAGAAAGGTAACAGAGGCTGAGAGAGACAGTGACTTGCCTAAGGCCTCTCAGTGAGTTCATGTTTAATATGAGATATGAATCCTGGTCTCCTAGGTCCAAGTCTATCCACTAGGCGAGGCTACGCTGGCTCCCCATGACATGCTACATGTGTCTTTAAGTAACCTGTGCACCAAATATTTCTAGAACACGAGACTCAGCTATCTTCCCATGAGACAGACCTATCTTTACGGTTTCTTAAATGGTCTCCTCTTAGCAACTAGACTTCCGTTCATTCACTTCCACACACCACTTCCATACCATATATTTAGTCCAGCACCACTCCACCAGCCCTCTCTTTTTCTCCTCCCACATCTGTCCATCCTTGTGAAAGTTGTAGTAGTTTCTCTTTACATTAATTAAGAAATATCCTTACAAAACCAAAGCAATTCTTCCTTCTGGACACATTTAAAACTATCTTCCCCAAAGAGGAAGCAGCCCAAAATTTGCCTTCCCCAAGAAATATGGTCAAAACTCTCTTCTGAGTACCCTCAGATTGGTAGCATCCATACTCCTAATCTCCACAGACAAGTGAACTTCTCTTTGTCAGGTCCCCAACTTTGGGGTACAAATCCATATCTACCCCTATTCAATGACCAAAACCATAACATTTTCAGGATTGCATATATATGTATTCACACTGGATGTATTAAATTCCTCATTGACTACCATCAGCTACCCCAAGCACTAAGCTACTGCATGGATTGCTTGGCATATATCCGTACCTGGAAACAGAAGACGCCATTTGCAACCAGCATTTGGCACCAACATTATTCTGAGAACATTTGGGACAAAGGGATGGATACACACTGTATGTTGTTCAGCACATGTACACATTCATGTCCATAAAAGAATGTGGCTATTGAAATCCTGGTTCCTTTCAAGTTAGTGATAAAACTCCATTGGAGAGCCAGGATTTTACCCTCTATGTGCATAGAAATTCTCAATGTTCTGATCAGATTCACATCTCAACGAGTGTAGCTACTCGGTGCAGACAAAATTTCAGCTGCTCTGAGAATCTCCAGCCAGCGTTCCAAGCCACACAGAACAAAACTGAATTGAATCAAAGCTAACAAGGTAGAGAAGGCTGTGATAGGAGCCAAGGAAGCAATAGCTCATTCTGTGTTCCTACTGTTATAGAAAAAACAGACCAAGTTCCAAATGGTACATGCATAGTTTTCTTGTAAAGTCTGGGACACCATTAATAAAGATTTTCCATCTCATAAGAACCCAATACTACTGTGGTTGAGAATTTTACATTAGAACACAGCAGGCTTTCGTATTTTGGAAAGCCAGGTGCACCTCTTCATCCCAGATTAAAAACATGAAACTACTAGTATTACTGCTAGCAATCACATTACATTATCTTCTAATACAAAACAGTTGAGTGCAACCAACAATCTGGAGATGGACAACTTCAGTATGCTGCTGTCTGCCTCATTTTCCTAGACAGGTAACAGTAGAAAGCATATCAAATCAGCAAATATCAGGAGTAGGACATATGTAAGCCTTGGAATGGTGTATTATAAGTTTTCTCAAAAAAATAAAATGTGAAAAGAAATAAAGAAGCCTACGTGTACACACAGCATGCGTCTGGTCTTAACTTTTAACATGCTTCTCCTGTTAAGCCTTTCTGGCCCTAGACTCAAATAGCTGTCTGCAGCTGCTGCAAATTGATTTATCCCTTGATAATGGTTGCTGCTGATGGCCAAAATGTCAGAAACTCCTTTAGTAATTTAGGATTTATTTCAGCTAAATCTAACCTGATTTTTATCCTTTGTCTTCTGTTTTAACACCTGCACAAATTCTGAAGGCAGACTCAAAAGCTTATTCTTCCTTTCCATTTCCTCCCCCCCCCTCCAAAAAAATTCTCTAAGGTATCTTTTCTATTTGAATTTATCATATAGTTCCAGTGTTACAGGTAAAAGAAAACATCTCAAAATCATTTAATATTTTCCAGTGGAAAAAGTATATCCCAGAGGATAGATAATAAATCCCAGAAGATGTATATGCGAGGATATCAATAAACTCATGTTTATAATTAGTCAATTTTTTTTAAAAATGAAAACAAATGTTTTTCAGTTTTCAATATATTTGGGGTTCCAGTAATTTTCAGCTACTGCTAATTAAAGTGAAAGAAAATAGGATAAAGGGCTGGTGATTTATTTATTTATTTACAGTCTTCAAAATCAGTGGTATAGCCAAATATTTTCTGCAAAACTTTTCAAGTCTATGGAAAACTTATCATTCAATTAAAAATATTAATTCAATATTTTGTGTAAGCTCTGGTCCAGTACACACATTAAAATAGGATTTCTGACTGAGACAATATTAGCAGGATATTTTCCATACACTCTACAAAGCCAAAGTGAAAATAGGATAAGAAAAATATATAATGGAGTAGTCAAAGCTCAAGCTGCTTTAGTACCAAACTGAAGAGTTGCAAGCCCATGTTTGAGGAAGAGATGGAGAGTGAAGAGTAGTGTGTGTATTATATTTTCATAAATTACAGTGACTGCATTATTCACGAGTGGTGGCACCTTCAGTTCAGGTCTCACATCACACTCAATTATTAATCAGTAGAGCCAAGAATTATGGAGGCTTTTAATGCACACTCTCACTTAGCCATTGTCCAAGCTGAATCCTGGACTAACAACAGCAAAAGACTCTGTGGCTGTGATCCACAAACCACTTACTCTGGAATAGCCCCACTGCAGCCTACAGGGAATCCATGTAAGGGCCTGTGGTTGATAGCATTTGTTTCAGTACAGTTATTACTAGAAGAATTTCCTTGCCCATTGTAAATTTACAGGAATTTTTTTTTAGAATTCCATTCCAACTACAATAATACCATGGTTTCCAGTGCTTATTCTGAACTGGGCGATGCTTCCTGAAATGGTTTTAAATACAGTTTGTAGCAGGGTGTGGTTCCCCAGAGTGAGTTCCTGAAGGATCAGACCCCCATGGGGGTTAACTTTCAATGGGGAATTCAACCTGAGTTGTCATTCACTTTCTGGGAATTAGTTCATGGTCTTTATTCCGTACAGACTCTTAACAGTATTTACACAGTCCTATTCAGTTTTTCACATAATTCTCAACCATACGTATACTCTTCACCAGATCTGGGCTGTCTGCACCTGACAGTCACAGTAATGCTTCAGGTCAGCTCTGTCACCTACACCCTGCCTGGGTATACACAGTTCCCTCAGAGACTCTTGGGCACACACAGTTCCCCTCTTAGGCTGGATTCAGACATGCTTTTAAATCGCACAGCCGCGCCGGCGGCATCGTGTGATTTAAAGCACCGCGCACTTCCGGGTTGGTCTGAATGCAGTGAACGCGCACATTTCAGCCTAACCCGAACTGTTGGAGTGCGGTTTGAAAAGCTGCTCGGAGCAGCTTTTCAATCCGCACTCCAACAGTTCGGGTTAGGCTGAAAGGTTGCATTCAGACCAACCTGGAAGTGCGCGGTTCTTTAAATCGCACGCTGCTGCCGCGGCGGCTGTGCAATTTAAACGTACGTCTGACTGCGCCCAGAGTCTCTTAGCCAGGCCTCCAGCCTCTGAGGAGACAGAGTCCTGACTTTTACCACTTCATTTCATCAGAGTGCAGCATCTTCACCTGCTCACATTTTACATTATTATAACATTTCATATTCACAATCCATCATATCTCCAGTTAAATACTGTATAATGTTCATCTCACAGTTCATACATAATATCCATCTCAGAAGTTCTCTGAGTATACTAAAACACTCCAATCCACACTGGGACTAGCACCCTTAGTCCGGCCTCCTCATCTTCCCTTTACAATCCGAGTCCCATTC
This sequence comes from Sphenodon punctatus, assembly GCA_003113815.1. Taxonomy (NCBI): domain Eukaryota; kingdom Metazoa; phylum Chordata; class Lepidosauria; order Sphenodontia; family Sphenodontidae; genus Sphenodon; species Sphenodon punctatus. The sequence goes on from QEPC01010225.1 coordinate 493,182, forward strand.
AAGGGCTCCCTCTACCTCTATTTAGGGGAGCTACCTCCACCCAGAGGATTATCCAATTCCTATAAGGGTAACCCGAGTCCCACTCAAGAGCTCCTTCTTCCTCCAGTCTCAGGAACTACCTCCACCCAGAGGAATGCCTTGACTGTTACAAGTCATGCCACATTTCACTAATACATTTTACAGTAATGTAAAATATTATGGGTATATTCCCAGGTCAGAGTGCTGGCTCCATTGCCTTCACCCTGCACTCTGCACAGGACTTATATCAATGAGACCCCTTCTGTTGTAGGAGGATAGCCCACCCTTCTCTCCAAACCTCCCAGCCCTGGGACCCTCTTAGCAGGGGTGTTCCTGCATGGTACCATGCAAGTACTTCCACCTCAGTGCCTTCCCAGGGCTCTCTTTTGATTTGTGGTCAGCTCAGTCGCCTCCATCCTGCTACCAATAATCCTGTTTCCCAGGGATCTCTTTTCCATTTGGTGGTTGGCTCCTCCATCCCCCACTACCATCAATACTTATTTTTACAGTACCAGCTCGTTCACTCCCTGTATCCATGTCTAAGTTAACCCTGATCTCAATTCTAAATAATACCAGCTTGTTCCCTTCTGTAGGTGGTTGTCTTGATTGCCTATTCTACCACCTTTTTATGAGTCCATAAGATCCCTGTCTAAAGTCTCAGTGAGACCCCTTCTTTGAGATACCGAAGAGGTGGGAGTCAGGCCCACCCACTCTTCCCAGCTCCCAGTCCTGGTCCCCTGCTCAGCTAGTCAATACCCACTGATTTAGGACTCTCTTTGCTTATTCTTATTCTTTCCCAGGACTCTCATTTTCTTTCCTCCACGTTTGACTCCCCAGACCCCTTTTGGTCTGCATGGTCAGCTCTCAACTCCACTTTCTCCTCCTTGAGGTCTTCATTCTCCATGTTAATATTTTCCTATGGTTGAATACTTTCTGTATGAATTTACCCATCTCCATTACCTGTCTCCATTCCTTTCTCCTGGCTTTCCAGTCTCAGGATAACTAAGGTAGCTCTGCCTCAGTAGGACTTCATTCTCCTTCAGAAGGAAGGCATTATGTGTCTGCATCTGCTGGGCCATCCTTTTAAGGGCCTCTACAGCCTTGAGGCTATCCTCCGCTGCCTGACCATCAGCTACTACTTGCGTGTCTAAGGTATCCCAGCAAGCTTCACCTCTTTAAAGCCAGCTATGTCTGTCTGGGTAGCCTGTACCTTTCTTTTACCCCTTTCCTTAGGTGTGGCTCTACTAGGGCTATTGGCCTCTTTCTGGGCTCTTCTGGAGCATGTTCTCCTCACATGACTCTCCCATCAACAGGCCCAACACTTCACAATTTGGGGTTGATTCTTTTGGACTTTGGCTCGAGGGTTCCCCTTTTTCTGGAACCCCAGAGTCTTAATATCATAGTCCAGATATCTAGTTTCAGGCAGTCTCTCCATCTATGTCCCAGGTACCCACAGGTAAAGCAGGCCCCAGAGTTACCTCCCACTTTGGGTCTGTCACCAGTTCCATTACCATCCTTTTGGGAAATTGCCTCCTTCCCATTAAAGGGACTGTCCCTTTGCATGTGTTCTCACATATCACAGAGCCAACATTGTACCCCTTTTTTCCCAATCCATAAACTCTGACTCTGGTAGAGGGACAGTCTTTTTGTCTGTGCTCCAACATCTCACAGAGTCCACATTGTACCTGTTTGGCTTGTCTTTGGGTGATTTCAGATGTGAAGGGGCGGATTCGCCCTGTCACGAAATGAATTTTGAATTCCCCGCTGGGATGACCCTGTCATGCCGTAACCGACGTGCCGGGGGATCCCAGCGAGGAATTGGGGAGGGGGTGGGGCCGCGCAGCACAATGTGCGGCCACACGGCCCCGCCCCCTCCACGCTCCCCGCTTCCCACCCTCTGGGGAGATGGGCGGGCGCCGTGGCCAATGCCGCCGCAGCGCTCGCCCACTATGGCCACGAGCCGGAATCCCTGAGGGGATTCCAACCCGTGGCCGCCATCCAGATGTGATGGCGGGAGTCACCACGGTGGGGAATCACATTTGTCACGCGACAACCTCTGGCCCCGCCGCTTCAGCCGCTCACGCAGTGAATGTGATTCCCCACCATGGTAACATCTGGGGGGAAACATCCGTTTCCCCCAACAGACGTTATGTGGTCGCTGCCACCACAGGGGATTGGCTGTGGTGGCCTTTGACCATGTAACGTCTGAAATCACCCTTTGTATTGACTCTGGCACTCCAGATTCCAAGTATTTTTTTGGCCTTGATATTTCTTCTGACAGGCCCTCCAGAAGCATCCAGACCAGTCACAATTTTGACAGGGCTTTGGGCCCACCTGCTTGGGTAATCAATACCTCACAGTTGTTGCTCTTGGCCACTGGTGCCTGGTCCCGCCACCTCAGCACTGGCTCTACAAGGTTCCACAAACTAAGTGGGTGCCTCCAAGCCTGGCACATTATTCTTGCTGCCATGTCATTATCTCAGACTCACATCACGTTGGTACTGCTGCTGTGCTGCATTGGTCCTCTCGTTGCTACTGGTGGGTGAGCCTCTAGGCTCCAGCCTGGATCAAACCCTTGTGTGGGCAAGCTCACAATCCTTTCCTTTCTTCACTTGCTCAATGTTGGGTACAATCCTCCCACACACTCACTGCTCCAGGTGTAGCCCTCCAGTACACCCTCAGCTATCTACGGGTGCACCACTCCACTGCTTGCCACTGTCAATATGCTTGCTCAGTGTCTGGACACAATCCTCCAGTTGCTTCACCCCTGCACGAGCTCCACTCCCCTTTTGCAAAGACGGCATTGATGGCCAACATTAGGAGTGCCCACATTCTCCACCACTTAAAGTAGCAGGGTTCAGTTCCCCAGGGTAAGTCACTGCAGCATCAGACCCCCTTGGGTTTACCTTTCACTGGAGAATTCAACTCAGTCCAGTCATTCATTTTCTGGGAATTATTTCACAGTCTTTATTCCATACAGAATCTCAACAGTATTTACACAGTCCTATTCAGTTCTCCACATAGTTCTCAACCATACGTATACTCTTCACCAGATCTGGGCTGTCTGCACCAGGTACTCCCAGCAACGCCTCAGGTCAGCTCTGTCTCCTACAACCTCTCTGCACATACACAGAGTTTCTTGGGCATACACAATTCCCCTCAGAGTCTCTTTACCAGGCCTCCAGCCTCTGGCTCAGGGTTTTATTTTATTTTTTATTTATTGGGACACAATGCTTCCCCAATGTTTGAGTTTCCCGTAGGCCACATACCTAACACCAGGAAACAGTCCTCCGGCAACCCCAGCCCTATTTATTCCCCAGCCCCACTAGGCCACTGACTCTGGCAGACAACTCACAATGACATCCAGTCTCAGGCTGTCACTTCACTACTCCCAGCCATCATTGCTTATCTTCTCCACACTCCATCTCGCAGCACTCCCAGCCATTCTTGCTTATCTTCAGCACTCACTCAAGGAAAGAGCTTCCCTGGCCAAGGTCAGGCACTGAATGACATTCTCTGCTTGTGGCTCTCCTGTATACCTCGAGGGGACATGACCAGCACTCCAGGTGTTGAGCCCTTAAAGGGTCAGGCACTTCCCACTCTCAGTTCTCAACAGTTAGCCTGGTTTTCACTCTGGCATATCCAATTCTACTGAACTGGCTCCACCACTCACACCTTCTTAAAGGGGAAGCATCCCCCCAAGGCTGCACCCTACTACACAGTTCAAAACCACACTAAGACAAGTCTTTATCTGGCTATGGGTCAAAACTGCCCATCTCTGGCTCATATTTATGACATTGATGACCAGTGAGGTCTAGCCACCCACCTTCAGCTCTGGGTCATTGCTACCCACTCTCCCTCTTGTGACTCATAGGGTATCAACAGACATGATGCTGGCCCACTATGGTTGATCTGGGCCAGACCCTAAGCTATGACTCTAAGTTAGTGGGTCACCAGATGTGCCCATACCAGGTAGGCAGCTGCCCAGGAATATGAGGCCAGAAGTAACCAGACCCACAGTCCAGGTTCAAGGGCTCCCCAGGCAGGCCATAGCAGACGAGTGCATGTGTTCGTACCGCCAACTTGGCTGCCATGGCTACCCATTATTGGCAGCAATAGCTGCCCATCGTGGCGAGGGTGGAGTGCTGGCCCAGCCAGGGGATGGCTGTAAATTGCTTCCAGCTCCCCCCACCCCCAAGGCCAATCTGAGGAAACATTTATTCATTTCCCCAACTTGATTCAGCTGGGTGTGCCCCCCCCCTCCCTAGGATGTGTAGCTGGCATACTGGCTGCACATTTATTAACACCCACAGTGATGCTGTAAATCACAGTGTAGCAATATGAGCCAACCCAGAGCCACACATTCTGATTAAAGGCCTAGTCCAAGCTATTTTCTTTGCTGTCCAGGACAAAGTAAATTTTGCTGCCAAGTCAATCTCTCCAAAGAGCACTAGCTGGCTTCTGTCCTGAGACTTGTTATACTGCCGCCACTCTCTTAATCTGAGGTGGGTGAGGGTGCTGCCAGTGACTGAAGACAAACTGCTGCTGCTGGGTTGGACAGTCTGCTTGATCATGTCAGTCATGTCAGCACCATGTGACATTCCAGTTCCCTGACCAATTCCACCCCCTCGCCCCAAGCCTTCCCAGTAGAGCCCTACAACCTGAGCCTGACAGAATTGGACTTGTCTCATCAGGGGTTGGAGTGGATGCACTATCAGTCCAGACTCCTTGAGCTTGAGCCAGGTTGAGGTTCTCATCAAGAGACCCTGCTCCCACAGAGTGCTATGACATCACATTGTACGTTGGGGCGGGGGGGAGGGAGCAGGATATCCATGGAAACATCGAGCCACAGCTCAAAAGAGCTTAGCTACACTGGACCCAGATTCAGAATGGACCCAGTGCAGTCAGGCTCAGGCCAATATTTTTGCGTTTTAAGCCAGGTCCAGAGGTGGAAAGGGAGTAAACTGGAAAGGAATGATAGTCAGGAAACAGTAACACTATCATCCATGCTTTCATCATCTCAAGACTGGACTCTTGTAACGCGTTCTACAAGGGGCTGACCGTGATGACAATTCGGAGACTGCAGCTGGTGCAGAATTCAGTGGCCCATCTCCTTATGGGAATGGGTTGCCAGGAGTATATTACACCAGTGCTCCATTCTCTGCACTGTCTATAGTCTTCCGGGCCCGATTCAAGGTGTTGGTTCTTACCTATAAAGCACTATATGGCTTGGACCCCATATATCTTCAGGATCGCCTCATTCTCTGGGCTCTTGATTGGCCCCTGCGGTCAACCAGGAGCACCCTTCTCCAATTCCCCTGGGTTTCCCGGGGGGGAGGGCGACTATGGAGAGGGTGTTCTTGGAGGTCGCGCCAAGGCTATAGAACTCCCGGCAGAGGCCCAGGTGGCCCCAGACCTTTCATCTTTTCTACGTCAATTAGGGCTGAAGCAACAACTCCTTTTTCCACTCCACTATTTCATTCCACCATTTCGGAACATGACTTTCCGCAGCTTTTCTGCTGGCATTCCACAAATTCTGTTAGCATTCCACTAATTCAGAAACTGTCAGAACAATCTCAGAAATTGTTGGAACAAACATTGTTCCACTACTTCACAGTGCTGATGGAAATTGCAGAAGATTGAAACTGTTGGAGCAAACATCGTTCTGCTATTTTCGCAGCCTGTGGAAGTAGCGGAATGGAAGTAGCAAAATGGTGGAAGTAGCGGAATGAAAGTAGCGAAATGGTGGAAGTAGCAGAATGAAAGTAGTGGAATGAACGTCTCTATTGCACTGTGCCACTCACTGCAGAAGAGCTTTTTCCATCAGAAAAAGCTACTGCAGTGGCTTGCCATTTCAGCCTTAATGTCAGTGCAAGACCTGACTGTTCCACCAGGCCATTTGCGAGGGAGATGGGTGAGGGTGCATTTTTATTTTTATGGGAGGTGGCAAGGGTGGGATATTTATTTCCTCCCTCCTCTTTTCCTGGGGGGAATGTTTTCTCCCTTTTTTCTCCTCTTCTCCCCCCTTTTTAGATATTTTACATTTATGTTGCTTGTGTATTTTTTATATGTGTATTTTTATATTTTTATACATTGTAAGCCACCCCAAGCTGCCTTTGGCAGGAGGGGTGGGATATCAAATGTTTTAATAAATAAATAAATAAATAAATAACATGGCAAATGGTGAATGTGGTACTATGCAGTAACACAGTAAATCAGTGAACAGTTAAGCTGCTAATCCACCAAGCACTAAACAAATAACACAGGCCTTTCTGGATCATATCGATACTGCAGATTTGGCCAGATACTGAATAGTAGCAGTTATTCATTTCAGCTCTAAAGAAGGGCTTTCATGCCCAGAGCTGTCCCAGCAGGAGGGACCCTGAAACACACAGCAAGGCAATGTCACACCACTCTCCACAACTCCCCACATTGGGTGCTACAGGACTAAAGGAGTTAAAGCCTTGAGCCACCACAGCAGCATCCTGAGTCTGAGAGACGAGTACAGCAGCTGCAGGAGGTAGGGAAGCAGCAGCAGCAGCACTGCAGCCCTGGAGGAGCTGGGAAATGGCAGTGCTGCTGCCTACAGCTGCAGCAATGGTGCTTCCACAATGGGTGGGATGGCCCTGTTTATAGGAATGCTGGTAGAGACACTTAGCCAGAAGTGGTATGCTTGAGGCAATAATTATTAGGTGAAATCATACAGCTTATGCAGAAGATTAGGGTTGCCAGGTGGACCTTGCTTTAAGGACTGGTCTTTATTTCAAAGACAATCCCTAGGGCCCTTCATTTTCAGTTTTTATTTTCTTTTATTTTTCCCAGGAATTTATCAGTGTTTATTACAACAGCAACAAAAATGGGTGATAATCAGTGTATAAAAAGACTCATTTTTCTGGATAAATATCAGGGTTTATTTTGATGAACAGAAAGACAGAAAACAAACAAATAAATAAATAAATATTAAGCAGACTAATGCTATGATAAACAGAATTTAAAATGGTTTGCTGTAGAACCGAAACAGAACTCAAAACACTGTATGCCACCTCTGAGTTTAAGAAAATGATAGGTGTTTCCAAGATGGTGGAGTGCAGCCATCATTACTTGACTCGGGTCGGGAACCTGCAGTCAACATGGTCTTGACTGTATTGGGCTGACCCAAAAAAAGGGGCCGGCAGCTGGGCTGCCAGGGAGGACATGGAACCGCATGAATGTTAGGGATGGGCGAACAGAACTGAGTTCAGAAATTCAGTTCGGTTTGGTTCAGTTCAGTTCGGAAATTTGGTTCGGTTCAGAAATTCGGTTCAGTCGACCGAACTATTCGAGTTCGGTCCGAACTCTGAACTTCCGAACAAAGTTTGGAAATTCAAACCTCATTGTACTAAATGGAATATTATCTTTTAGGGATGGGGTAACAGAGCCAAGTTTGGAAATTCGGTTCAGTTCGGTTCGAAAATCAAGTTCGGTTCAGAAGTTCGGTTCGGCCGACCAAACTGGTTGAGTTCGGTCCGAACTCCGAACTTCCAAACAAAGTTTGGAAATTCAAACCTCATTGAACTAAATGGAATATTATCTTTTAGGGATGGGTTAACAGAGCCAAGTTTGGAAATTCGGTTCAGTTCGGTTCGAAAATCGAGTTCGGTTCGGAAGTTCGGTTCGGTCGACCGAACTGGAACTCTGAACTTCCAAACTGCATTCACCCATCCCTAATGAACACATGGCCGGCTGGCCCCATGCTGCACCCAGTGCCCTACCATGATGAGCAGCCATGGCAGCCAATGACAGTCGCCATGGTCGCCAGCCATGGCGGACCCAATCTGGGCTGGGCCATGGCAGGCTAAAACACACATTATAGCCTTCTGTGGCCCAATCAGGTGGATGGTACTCCTGGAGGACTATAACCCTGGAGGCAGTGACAGTCCCTCCACCAGGGCATTTGGGAAGATGCCCCCAAGCCCCTCAGGGGTCCCCCCATGCTTGCTGGGGAGCCAGGAGCTGCTCCTCAGCTGATCCAGTGGAAGCACTGTCTGTTTCCCCGCTTGTCTGAAGGCTTTGTTTACATTTTAACTCTCCTCCTTGAGAGCCGATGAGTCATATGTAAACAAAGCCTGAAGGGAAAGAACTCTGTAGGGGGAGGAGAGGGAGGGGACAAACATCCTCCTCCTGCTGCTACTCCCCCCTCCCTCTAGATTTCCACTCACTGGCCAGAGAGCTAAAGGGAAGCGGGGACTTAGAGGATCTCCCCAAGCCCCCAGGGAGCATGCGCTGGGCATCATCCCAGAAAAGCACTGCTTTCGGGGGGATTGGGGAGGGAGTGAGGGAGGTGCCATATGCTCCTTGGCTGGGTTCCTATGGAGAAACCTAGCCAATCAGCAAGGCCTAGGGGGTGTGTCAGGGCATCTTTTCAAAATGCTCTGGCCACCCCATAGCTCCTTTTTCTCCCCCGGCTCCTCCTCTACCAGAGTGGGAGGAGGGAGGGAAAGTGCTCACTCTTCCTTGCGCCTTCCTCCTTAGGTTCACTGGAGGGGAGGGGGAAGAGAGAAAGAGTACCCCCCCCATTTTTTTTTACAAGAGGGGAGATGCCGGGGACTTGTTTGGAGTCCCTGGTCTCCTTGTTTGGAGGGAAGAACAACAGAAGGTGGTTATCAGAGTCAAACTAGAGTGATCAGGAGGTCTCGTCCTTTCAGAAACCTGGTAAGTTTTGAAAAAAACAAATCCCCTGCCCTGATCTCCTGTGCATTGTTTGTTTGCTTGTGCTTTCTTTTATCCTCTTCTCTCCCTCCCCACCCCCATGCATTACAGGCAGGGATAATTACTAATTTTGTGAGTCCAGTTAGAAGGGCTGTGTTGCCTCTCCCCTTATGCTTTAAAATATTTTCTTGGCACTTGCTGTTTTAGTTTTTCACCCTGTGTGAGACCCTGGATATTTTCAGACGTGATGGGGCCGATTGGCCCCAGCATGGAAACACCCCTGTGATTCCCTGCAGGGGCCACTGCATCACAGGCTAACAGACGTGGTGGCCGATCCCAGCGGGGAATCTGGGGAGGGGGTGAGGCCGCGCAGTGCAACGTGCAGCTGCACAGCTCTGCCCCCCAATGCTCACCCAGCATCCCGCCCTCCCGGAGACATGTGGGTGCTGTGGCCAATCCAGCCACTGTGTCCACCCGCCCTGGGAAATTGACCACGGCCCGGAATCGGCAGCGAGCATGGCCACTGATTCCGGTCTGTGGTCAGCGGCCAGACGTGACATTGACACACTCAACCACAGGGATTTTCCCATGGTTGAGCGTGTCAACGTCACGTCTGGTCAGTGTTACGCCGGGTGGTCACCCCCATGAATCACGGGGTGGAATCAGATTTACCACACTTCCGGCCCTCCTCCGGCAAGGAGGGCTAGAAATGTGGTGAATCTGATTCCACCCCGTGATTCACGTAGGTGAACATCTGGCGTAACACTGACCAGACGTGTTGAGATCATGCTCCCCATATGGGAATTGACCGTGGTTAAGCGTGATCTCGTAACGTCTGAAAATACCGCCTGTCACCCTAATTGTCTGATTTCTGTTTTTTGGGGGGGGGAGGTTGGAGGGGGAAGGGATGGAAGGGTTTCTAATCTTTGCTGGAGCGTTCGCTGCACTTAAAATGACCCCTTTGCAGTGTCAGTTTCAAGACTTTGGTGCTGCAAGAAGGCCACCATGCCACATGTTGGTTCATAAATGGCTAGTCTTTGCATGCATTTTCCCTCTCTGGTTGCAGCAGATGCCTTTTACATTGCAACAAAATTGTGTAGCATGTTTTGGGGACAAGTGGAATTCCATGCTGATGCTTTCGTTGTGTGCTAAAGACTTCACATAATATTGTTGGATTAAGATGGTTTGCTTTACTCGCTCTGTGTTTGCATGTGCACTGCTGACCCTGCCTACCATTGGCCAGGCCCACCTACCGTTGGCCATGCCCTGCCTACCATTGGCCAGGCCCTACCTATTGTTGGCCCCTCCCACTTCTGGCCCTGGCCTGTGCCCCACCAGCCTTGAAACCCATCAGCCGCCACTGCCTGGAGGTCTCTGGGATCACAGCTTGGGATCACCACTGACACACCCTGGAGCAATCCCGGCCCAACATCTGGTGGCACTCCAACAAACATGCCAGTGGCTCATGGGCCAGAGTAAGCCACCATTGCATTTCCTAACACCCAAAATCTTTATTACATATATAATAATATATGTAATATAAAAATATCTCTCTATAACAATCTTTCCCCCAAAACTTTTTTCTGTTGAATAAGCATTTTACTGTTGGTGACTTAAAACCGTTAGCCTATAAACATTTACACTGAATAATTGGGCCAAAATTATTTTACTATATTTAGACACATTTACCATCTTATGTTTTAGTGTTATTGTGTTCATTGCATGTTAATCTTAAAAGTAAAGCACCTGGGGTGTGCTTGTCAATAGTGGTTTCTGAGGTCCCTATCCCTAGGGTAGTGAAATCTCTGGACAGGAGTCCCTAATTTGCCCCTTCATTTGGCAACAACTCGTACCACCCCCAGGGTGGATGTACTAAACCAAATACCTAGGTTACTTAGGATTCCCCCCTCTGCCAGGGTGGCAGGAACAACCCCAATTGGAAGGGTGGCAGCTACCTGGTCTGAGCCCTGTGCCACTTAGGCCCTAAGACTTAGGGGGAGATGAGGGGAGGGGGGTTACATTAGTGTGACAAAACTTAAAACTAGTAACTGCTAATAGCATGAAATGTTGATGTTTTGGGCACAAGATTCATCAGTATGTACAGATGAGCACGTACCTCTGAGCATGCATGTATACGTGTATTGTGTGTGAATATCTTCCACTACTTCAGCAGGCAGCTTTGCATATATATGTAAATTAATTTATGAACATAACACATGTATATAATGTGGTATTTTCCTAATAAAAGGATCTATTTTTATGTACAGGAGTGATACAAAATTCAGGTGAAAATCATTTTAAAACATTTTGTAAAACCCAAGATTCCCCCACCCCCCGTGAAAATCATTTAAAACTGAAAACAAAGGAGCTTAGCTAGCCTTTACTTCAGAGCACATGGTACCATAGAACATAATGGATGTTTCTCATTTCGGAAACTGCCAAATTCATAGCATATTTTATTTTGAAATTTTTTATCTGGCAATCCTAGACTACATGGTTCCTCCTGGCCTTAAAAATTTACAGAACTATGAAGTAATTCTTAAATTTAGAGGAATCTGTTTTTCTTAAACTGAATTGTAGAGTTTTTAATTGAGGATAACATTTAGCTAAAGGGAGAAGGTTACAATGTAGTATAGGAAAGAAGAATTTGTAAACAATCTGTTAGGTGCTGCTTGCATTATAATTTGATCTGGTCACCTGTTTTTTTGATACTTATGCAAGAAAATTATTTTGGTAATTTTTTTTATATTTAACACATATATGATGACTAAATGAATGAATTGTTGGTTTAACAGAATAGACAGTTTATTGGAAAACCATAGGATAAGATGATAATAGGACATTAAAGAACCACCAGGTGGGGATGAGGGAATACGTGATTGCCAGAAATTCAAAATTTATTAGATTGGTTCAAAAGTCACATGGTTTAAAAATATAGGCCCTTTTCACACAGACACGCTAACACTGATAAAAATGGGTGTTACATTTTATTATACATGTTGCAGGGCTGCAGGTACGCTCTGTGGGTACCCTGCAACATGTATAATAAAATGTAGCACCCATTTTATCAGTGTTAGCGCGTCTGTGTGAAAAGGGCCATATATAAAATGGTAGGTTCTTTTTATTTATTTCTGTTTGTTTTCCGAGATTTAAGGACACACACAACAGTTATATTTTTATCCTTTTCTCTGCAACTTATGAGAGGTAGAAATGTATGGTCAGGGGTGGGAGGTGGTTGTAAATTGAAAGCTGAGATTCTCAAAGCGCTATCATGAATCTTCCAATTTTTGTTTTTGAAGCAACGCCAGGATCACAAGACACAGAATAAAATGGTAAAAGTTAGCAACTTTATGAATACATCCTACCTGGAACTAGGGAAAGGAATTGGTGCTAGGGAATCCACTATCCAGAGATTTTCACTGTTATTATTATACTAGCATTTGCGTGTTCAAAGTGCTTTACAATCCTTATCTTGTTGACCCTCACAAAATCCCAGTAAGTTCGTGGCTAAGATGGAATTTGAACCCTGGTCTCAAGCCATTAGGCTACACTGGCTCAGTATAATGTCCTTTTGGAATCAATCGGACTTTAGTGTATGTGGATCAGGTCCTTAGATACTAAGACTGTTCATGTGACTCGGATCTGCAGCTTTAATGCAGTTGTTGACAGGGCCTTCATTTTACTCAAGATGGGTGCCACCCTACTTTACTGCTGCTCTGGGTATGATGTTGACTGGAGAGAAGTTGTCAGAAAAGATGGGTTCTACTCCCAGCTTTTCCATATGACCTTGGGCAAATCACTTCACCTCTTTTTCTGCCTCCACCCCCTTACAAGGTGGGGAATCTGTGTGTTTGCTACAACACAGCCCCTTCATCTCAGCCATAATCCACCAAAGGCATCTTCTCTATTATCCATATCTAAAATGTCAAGATAACAGGTACACATGGTTCATTTTAAATTGCATTCTTTAATAAGGAGCCCGTTATACTGTGAACAGCATATTGCTGACTATTAAATGCACTGGGTGAAATCTTCATTTAGTATAAATCTGTAGGCTGTGCTGCATTAAAAAAACTGAGTGTCTAATCCAATGTATTGATTTATTTTCCTATGTACAAACTGAGACTTAAAGGCTCTCTAATGGCTTCCAGCTTTTCCTGACTGACCCAGTTTAGAGTATAGACTGAATCCAGCCATATTTCAGTACTGAACTAGTTCCATCAAATAAAATGGTTTCCTCTCCTCTCTTTGCAGTTATACTATGGCATAAGTTTAAAACTTTGGTGAGATGGGACGCAGGGGATCTGAAAAGACAACATATACTAGCTATATTAAAATAGCAATTATATAACATCAATAGAAATCTTAATTAATTCAATTCCTTTTAGAATTTACGATTCCTTTTTAGAATCTAATATGTACTTAGAGGAAAAGGAATTATTCTTCAGTATAAGAAAAAAAATTATAGAGCAATTTCCTAATTCACACACTGGTGAATTTATAACAAGGCAGAAAAAAATAATCCTAATGTTTTTTTTCCCCCTGAACACATTTTTTTTTTAAAAAACAAACTGCTTTTAACTTTAGCTTCTGATCATATTCATGAACAAAAAGGTATAAAAGGCAGAATCTTTTTATGTGTGTGTGTGTGTGTGTATATATATATATATATATATATATATATATATATATGTGTATATATATATATATATATATATATATATATACACACACACACACACACACACACACAAGCAAAATAGCATCTACAATGATAGATACAGAGTAGAGAGAAAATAGGTCAGTAAGGGGAATATGTATAATGAATCATTTGAAGCCATAAATATAAAAATGAATGTTTTAATGAAAAATGATTTTGAGATGAAGGTTCAGGTACAAATCATTAGTCTTATATCCAAGACTAATATGTGTTCTAATGCTAAAATTGATATTATTACACATGAATAATAATGGGCTATAATTGAAAGGGAACCAGGAGCATGGGGAAAATTTACAAACATTTAGCAAACAATATTTCCAGAGTTTTGATGGTACCTTCCTGGTCATGCAAGATGTGTTTAAAGTTTCTAAAACAAAGAAACATTTATGCAAAGTGTAATCTGCATCAAACTACTGAAACTAACAGCTACATTTGTGAAACTAACAGCTACATTTCCACAGGTACTGTTTCACAGTTCTATCTTCTGCTGTGCATTAGGCCAGCAAATAAAGGGTTACACCACTGTTAATAGGCTGAGTGAGGAAACTGCTGCCTGTTCTTTTATGGATAATGGTAAAATAATTTTTTTTAAATGCCTTTTTACAACTGGATAAAAAGCTGTCAAGTAATGATATAAAAATCAAGAAGTCCTGGACCTTATAAAACTCCTGTTTATTTTAATTTTAACTTAAATTGGGGAGGAGAAGTTTGCATATTAACCTGTCCAGCTATCATTTGCATGGAATCAAAATGACAAAAGGAGAAAAAACATTATATCATGAAATCTAGAAAAAGAATTACCCGCCTTAATGTTGTTGTTTTTAAATCACAGAGGGCTGTCAGTTAATCAAAGACTGAATTTATTGGCAAAATCTGACTATTCGTGAACTCTTCAATGCATGGTAACTAGAGATGGTTCACTTGCGATATGAGATATCTGAGATCAGTTAGGCTTGGGCTGTTTGCTGTGCATTTAATACATATACCATGGGGTCACATCTACCTTCAAACCAGCTACATGTCTCTCTCCCCTGCTTTCTGTTTATGCTCTTCTAGCACTGTGCACCTATGCGCATGTGCAGCAGTATTTTAAAAGACTGACAGGGTCTGATATGTGTCTTCTTGCAGAATGCAGTCTTCATGGCCATACGGGAATGGATGTGCAATGCTGTGCTGATACCAGCCAAGTAATATAATGTGGTGCCATTAGGAACATTATTCATAGTTGATGAACACATACCTTTTCTAGTGAAACACATACATTCCAGAAAGAAATGCATAGATCATTTGCCAAAGCACATTTATTATAACAAAATGTGTACCTCAACTAATGAAACACATAGATCAAATAGTAAAATGATTATGCCTATATTGAGGAGCCTTAACCATTTAAAGAAGGGTTTTTATTTTTATTTTTTTTAACCCAACAATTTTTGGTAAGGAGACTTAATATGACGTCTTTCTATACTAGTCCAATCTTTGTTACCTCCAAGGAATTGTGACAATTTATTCCCTCCCAATACTGAATCTAGTTTTTCCCTTTGGTGATCAACTCTTCAATATAGTTTGGTTAGACACCACCCAAATATGTGCTATTCCATACCAATATTAGACATATTCGTGCATCTTACTGCTTGTACTTACCTGCCAATTAACAATCAGACCTATTGAAATATATCTGACACATTTTTGACACTTTCCCTAAGATGTTGCTTCTTCCTTCCAGTCTGAGACTGTCTTCTGAATCTTTATCCCTAGCAACTCTGGCTAGAAATAGGAGGTGAGTCAATGCCCCTCCAGGGTCAGCAATAAACTATCAATACTCACTATATAAATTGAGTTAGTTCTGCCTCACCATTGCCCCAAGGAATGGAATGGGTCAAACACTTTGTTTACGACTAAGGAATTCTAGTATGCCAAGCTCAAACCATAACCCTAACTCAAACAATGTTGGGAATGGATGTGAATTCCAGTCTCATGTTTTAGCACTGACATAACTCACATGTACAGACATTCAGACTGAAAAACTTCCAGCTGCCTGACTTGTTCCATAGTGCATAAAAAGCTTAGATCAACCTTGGGATTCTGCATGTGTTTGATAAATGATAACGTATTTTGAAAAATTAGCATGAATTTGTATTTTACTGAACTAGTGTCTGTTCTTCCGGGCAGCATTTCTGGTTGGAAGGTGAGGGTTAAAAAGCAAATTCAGATTGAGAGATGCATGAAGGAAAATAAGTCAACCAAAGGCAACTGTGGGAAGAATCCTGCCTATAAGCATTTCATTCAAGATCTGTTTCCTCTTTCTTCATGAGCTGTGTGAGCTTCAGTTGTACAGAGTATTGATTTGGATTTTGCTCATTTTAACTTTTAATTGTTAAGCGGCATCTGCAATCCAGCACCTTGCCCTTTTCGCTTCAGGATAACATCCTGAACGCCCCACCTGTATCAGCACCCCTGTGCACTCTATCAATGGGAAATCAAGCAGCTGTTCATCACAGAATAAGCTTCCCTACTTTTGGCACTTAGCAATGAAGCTGTTTCCGCTTCCTGTGTATCAAGCTTTGGAAGCAGTTTTTCTGACCAGCTCCAACTGCATTGGCCCTGCTGGAGACTTTTTATGTGACTTACAAACTTATCTTTCTGAAAATACTTTTAAAATGTGTAATCACTGTTTGATTTTGCAGGGTCTTTTCCCCGTTTGGTACTTATTATACTTCGTTGTTCCTGCTGCTGGGATCCTTTGGGATGGAAAAGCTGCTAAAATACATGGGTTCAACCTGATATTTGCTGCAATATGGTGTGCTTTCCCACTGAAATTCAGCAGTTTTCCTTTAGTTATAAGAGCTCATTTCATTATTCAGTGAACCTTTCACTGAACCTAGGATTTCACTATATAATTTATGTTTCCTGATATGATTCAACAGTGTAATCTTATGATTTATGTGCTTCATTTATAATTTGATCATTTCAGTATAATGCATGTTTTTCTACATGATTTATGGACTTCCCCCCCTAATGTATGTGCTTCACTTTATGATATATGTAGTCATCTGCTATGTATTCTGCCCATGATGGCCTTCCCAGGGAGGAAGGTGGGACACCCCAGCCTGAGGCCAAGTCCTGAGGTTAATTGCAATCAATTCACCTTCCATGCAATTGCACTTTCATCTGCACGCGCCTGGGAAGTGAGCATGCTTAACGTAATATCAGCAGGGAGGCAAAATGTGCCTCTTTCCCCCTTAGAACCAATAAAGCGAGCCATGGCAGAAGATTACAGGGGGAGGAAAGAGGCCGTAGCTCCCTCCTTTTTAACATTTTCATTGAAAAGGTGGTGAAAATAATTAATTACACCCATCAAGCAGCTTAGCACAGGTCTGAAAGCAGCACACCTTGAAAATGTTATTCCAAATACAGGGAATAACAAAGACAAGGCCACAGATTCACTGGGATTTGAAACATGACATACACATGAAAGGCCTGATACCTCATGAAGAACTTTTGAAAAAACATTCTGCCTAGAGCACACTCCTCCCTTTTACATTTCACTGCCCTTCATTCTTTTATTTTTGTTGCTAGTGGCATCTAGATTAAAGGAGGATCTAAAATTCTACAAATCTTTTGGTCTATCCCCTCCCTGGAGTTAGAAGCCTCTGTTGGTGACACCTCGACTACTTATTCCAGAAGAGAATGCAATGTCACAAGCTCAGGCATAGGATCCAGATTCTGGCTGCTGCAACAAAAGCGATCTGAGCAACTGTGAAAACTTCTGCAAGAAGGCAAGGTAGAGTGCAGGTGTACCAACTGCCTGTTTGTCTAACAGGAAAAGGGGACAAACTAAGAAGAGTAGGTGTATGTCTAAGTTAAAACATATTTCCTCTGCAGAGTGTCCATGTAGGACATCATCTGCCTATTGCTCCTCGGTAATCACTTTTACTAGGGATGGGACTCTGGGCAAACTTTCAGTTTCTATTTCTCTTGGTATTGACTCCCTCAGATCTTGGTTCTCCTATCGGTATTGGTTTTCTCAGTATCGGTTTTTTCCATTGAATTCAATGGGAAAAAGAACTGTCCGACATAGGGAGCTGAGGCCAAGAGAAACCATCCAGGGGGCCGTCCCAACCCCACCACCCCACTCCCAGCCTCGGAGGGTGGGGATGGGGATCCACTACCCCTAACAGCCCCACTCCCTGGGGCTTGTAACACTTTCTGTTGCTATTCTAGGTCTGGAGGGTGGAGGTCACAGACACTGACTGGGCTGCCGGCTCCGCTACCGGTGGCCAGACCTCCTCCACTGCTGGCTGGTGGCCGGAGATGGCTCTGCTGCCAGACCGCTGGGCCTTCTCTGCTACGGGTTGGTGGAGAAGGCCTGGCTGCCTGGAAGCAGAACCAGCTCCCACCAGCAGCAGAGGAGGCCCGGCCACTGGCAACAGAGCCAGCTCCTCTGCCGAGAATCTGGGCCTTCTCTTCTTTCTTCTTTTCAGGTCCGGTACGGAGGTTGAAAAAATGCTGCTGGATTGTCAGTGGTGCAGAGCACATGTGCAAAATGGTCACCGAGGCCATTCTGTGCATGTGCAGCCCTAATTCTCTGCCTTGGTCTCATCACCACAGGACCCCTTGGTTTACTGAGGGACTGCGGTGTATGAAGCCTGTAGGCAGGAGGCTAGAGCAACGCTGGCGTCGGACTCAATCTGACTCCGACTGTCTTCTCCATAGGGCCCATTTGCGGTCCTATGTTGAGGCTGTGAGGTCTGCGAAGTCACACCCAGCGGAGCTGTTTCGGGTGGTGTGGGGGCTGCTTAGTCTGGCCTCCCTCCGCCTTGATGGGGACTTGTCCCAGGTCCGCTGTGAGGAGTTTGTCAACTACTTCTCAGACGAGATTGCTCGGATTCAGACAGACTTTGACGCTGGATTAATGGCAGTAGGGGAAGAGCGCGGGGGGATGGAGGCTCCGTCTGGTCCAGCTTTGTGGGGAGAGTTTCAGGAAGTGA
>QEPC01010225.1:511698-545935 GCA_003113815.1 Sphenodon punctatus
TTGTTTTCTGCTGACAATGTAAAACCTGGTTATTCCATCAGGCATTTGGCGGGAAGGGGGAGGATGAGTCGGGTTAGTTGGGTTGGGTGAGTAGGTGATTATTCACAGGCCGGGATTTTATGGTGAGGATTTATGTCTTCTGAATTTATGGATTATTTATTAATGATCATGTAAAAACAGTCTTAGGCCACTTTTAGATGAACGTGAAGGACTTGCACCTGAAAATCATGCACCTTTGAAAAAGCGCGGACAGGGTTTAGATGTTTGGGGATGCACGTTATCGCGCTCGCGCCTTTTTTTAAAGTCACGAACTAAAGACCTTGATCATCATCCCTGCACGTCTAAACCCCACCCGCGCTTTTTCAATTACATCTGGTCTGATGGTCTGGTGTAATTTTCAGGCGCAAGCCCACCACGCTCATCTGATAGCGGCCTTAGTGTTGCATGCCTCAGCTGTGCAGATAACTGCAATTAACTGTATTTTTGCTAATCACTTATGGAGTTACAGCTCAAAAGGAAGGGATAACTATGGTTCAGTTTGCACCCACAATTGCCAGGCCATTGAACTATCTGGGTCACAATTGTTAACAGAAAAATCAACAAAAGATTGGGAACTAAAAAAAACCCAACAAATTACAAGCCTGTATTATAAGGGAACACCATTTTGAGTGAGGACATAATATTATCTTTACCATGCCTTTTACTTGTGTCTTTTATCTTCTCCCCGATTTTCCAAATATTCCCATTTTAGCTATGAACTCACTGTAGGGTCTTGGGCAAGTCATCATCTCTCTCTTAGTTCCCCTTCTGTAAAACAGGTATAATAATGATCTACCATGTTGGGGCAGGGTTGTTGTGAGAATGAAATAGATAAGGACTTGTAAAATACTTAGAACACTGAAAATGCTATAATAATGATAAATAATAATAAAATCTGTCTTGTTTGGATGGATGGTCTAGAATTATCTTCTTCAGACATCTCAGATTTGTAGGACTTTTCTACAGATGTGAACTAAACTGCTACTAACTGAGCTAGGGGACAATCTAGTATAATTGTCAGTGATCAGTCCAGTGTGCCATTACTATACTTGCATTTTGGTTTTGTTTTGTGTCTGCCTATTAAGGATCACAGTCTGTAGCCTGTCTGTAAGCCCCTTCCGGACCCATGCCACTCACAGATTTTGGTCCTCCTTGGCTGTTTTCTATTCTCTAGAGGTGGGAAAAGGTCTTCTCTGTTCGCTCTGTGGCACTCGCTTCTTCTCAGTGTTGACTGTGGGATGACTCCAACACCAATTACAGGTGTTACACATTGCCATCAATGTTACTGGCTCGGGGAATTAGCTCCCAGTAAGGGATAGTCCCATATAGTCTGCTGTCCCCCCTTGGGGGAAGATGGTCTCAAGCTGTTTCAGGAATATAGTTCAGAGTCCTAGAGTTTGGGGGGCTTCTCCCTCAAGAACCTTTGATTTTAGGAAAGTTGATTTAATAAACTCAGAGAAATGCTAGGCAGGATGCCAGGGCTAGATCAACAAATGGAAAAAGGAGTCCAAGATGGGTGGGGATTTCTGAAAAATGAGATACTGAAGGCACAATCACAAACCATTCCAATGAGAAAGAAAAATGGGAGACATCTAAAGAAACTAATGTGGCTGCACAAAGAACTATTTGATGAGCTTAGAATTAAAAAGGACACATATAAGAAATAGAAGATGGAACAAGTCACGAAGGACAGACAAGTAGCCCGGACTTGTAGGGATGGTATCAGGAAGGCAAAAGTGCAGAATGAGATGAGGCTAGCGAGGGATACTAAGAACAACAATAAGGGAGTTTTCAGATATGTTAGAAGTAAGAGGAAGAAAACGAAAGTGGTAGGTCCACTGCTTGGTGAAGATGGTGAAATGTTAACAGGTGACAAAGAGAAGGCTAAACTACTCAACTCCTATTTTTGCCTCCATCTTCTCCCAAAAGAGAAATTGTGTCCAACATGGCAAAAGTAGCATGAATGATGAGGGGAAAAATTGCATCTCAGTATAGCTAAAGAGTTGGTCAGAGAATACCTAGCTACTCTGTAATGAGTTCAACTCTTTGGGGCCAGATGAATTACATCCAAGGATATTGAAAGAACTTAAGAACGTAAGAAGTGCCATATGGGGTCAGACCAATGTTCCATCTAGCCTACCATCCTATCTCCAACAGTGGCCAATCATGGTGGCTTGGGAGAAGCACCCAACAGGTCACAATGGGGAATCCATTCCCTGTTGTTTTCCCCCAGCTCCCATCATGTTCCCTGATCCTGTCTGACTAATAACTGCTAATTAGAAACTGCTAAGTTTCTTCCAGAAACTTGTCCAAACCTCATTTAAACTCAGGTATAGTACTGGCCCTTACCACAACCTCTGGCAGTAGATTCCACAACCCAATTATACGCCGAGTGAAAAAATATTTTCTTTTGTTTGTTTTAAACTTGACACCCATAACTTTCCTGGAATGTCCCCTAGTTCTAGTACTAGCTGAGAGGGTAAATAACTGCTCCTTTTTTATTAGTTCCACACCACTCATGATTTTATAGACCTCTATCATATCTCCTCTCAGTCNAGTTCAGTCCACACTCCGAACTTCCGAACAAAGTTCGGAAATTCAAACCCCATTGAACTAAATGGAATATTATCTTTTAGGGATGGGCGAACAGAGCCGAGTTCAGAAATTCGGTTCGGTTCAAAAATCGAGTTCGGTTCGGTCGACTGAACTGGTCGAGTTTGGTCCAAACTCCGAACTTCTGAACTGCGTTCGCCCATCCCATGTCATCTCTTCTCCAAGCTGAAGAGCCCCAACCTACCAAGCCTCTCCTCATACTTGCTGATATACTCTCAGAACCTCTATCATCTTGAGAATTCTTGGAGAACAGGTGAGGTGCCGGAAGACTGGAGATGGGCAAATGTTGTCCCTATCCTCAAAACGGGGGGAAAGGAGGATCCGGGAAACTATAGGCTGGTCAGTCTGACATCAATACCTTTGCTGGAGGTATTCAAACAGAGGCTAGGCAGCCATCTGTCAGAGATGCTGTAGCTGCGGATTTCCTGTATTGATCAGGGATTGGACTAGATGACCTTGGAGGTTTCTTCCAATTCTATTATTCTATCCCCCAGTCCCAGACTTAGCACCCTGGCCCCCCATGCATGCCCATGGCCCTAACCCCTCACAAAGGACATACCCTTAAGGTCTCCATTGGATGGAGAGAGGTACAGCCTAGCCTACCTAGGATAAGGCCAAAACTTCTGAGTTAAAGGGAAAGCAAGCTAATGAAACCATCCCCTCCTCTTGGTGAAAGTGTCATGGGTTCTGGGAAATTCAGGCACAGTCCAGAGAATCACTATTTTTAAGGCCAAGTTCATGAGCTCATTCACATAACATCCTCCCCCCACAACAAGTTCCTTCCTCTGTGTTTGCTTACTCTGTAGCAATGCTTTCACACAGCTGCTGAGTTTCCTGCATTTTAGTGGCCCAGCCCTTGCACCATTCATCTGGGGGCAGAAAGAGAACCCTGATCAGGGCTCCTCAAGGAGCACAGTAAGGATTCACATAGCAACACTCAGAATGTGGGTTTGTACCATTTCACGCTAGAAAAGAGTGTTATGTGAATGAATTCCATGATGTACTGTCTCCCTGCCAGAAATATATGCAGATCCATTGTATCTTCCTGGGAAGAATGCAGTTGGAAAGGCACCAATATTTACTACCTTCTGCCTGCCCTTTTGAACTTCCTCCCCTCCCCCACTTCACTTCCCAAAAAGGAATCAAGAAGGCCCATGAAAAATAAACTACATTTGGAGGGATAAAGAAAGGCGCAGGCCCTGTGCCTGAGGACACTCCTGTTTCCTTGGAGCAAATTTTAGTTAGCAGCACCAACAAGAGCACTTTCACACAAGACACTCTCCACCCCATTATACATGTTACAGGGCAACACTACAGCCCTGCACCATGTATAGCGGGTGGGTAGTGGTCGGAGAGTGTCTTGGATGAAAATGCCCCCAGTCAGGCATCTGTTATTCATGAGTGCTTGGAGGGGAGAGCCGGGAACCCCGCACTGTAATTTCCCATTAGCTAAGTATATTAGCAAATGGACACAAGGTGTCGCCAGTTATTTTGCACATTTGATAAGCAATGAAACTAAACTCGGGTCCCTTTTCCTTCTTTTCTTTTTCAGGGAAAGTGGGTGAAGAGGGGTGGGGCTTGTGATGTGGAAGGTAATCCTTGGTGGAGGAGGGCTTGCCAGACAGCATTGCTGAGCGGACTCCCTCCTCCCCACAGCATACTGGGGCTTTGTCTGCAGCTGAAAGCTGCCCCACCGTCTGCAGACCATCGATCATCCAGACCACAGGCACACCCGCCCCCTCCCGACGGTAAACAGAGCCGTCGGCTGCGGCGGGATTGTTTGGTTTCGAAGCCTTCGCTTTTCTGTGCTGCTTCTGCTCTTTAGGATCTGATGAGATTATTTGTTCCCTTGCTCAGCCTAGCTGGAACCAAGGCGCAGCATGAATGCAAAGCCTTGTGAGAGGCGGCTCCACAAACTGTTAAACTGTAAGCAGCTGTGGACCAACGCAGCTCTCTTTACACGAGACTTGGGAGGTATTTGACTGAACTGCCTGTGAAAGAGCCATGTAAAGCTAAGGGACTGAGGGAGTTGGAAGGCACAAAACTGTAATGCTTTCCAGAGTGGTCTAGCCTCCGCTCCAACCCCCACCCTCCTCTAATGAGAACACATTAAGCCTTTGCTCAACGCCCTGATGTGTTCTTACACTGCAGAATCCTTGCGTTGCCGTGCACAATGCAGCCCGGGGAAGAGAAAACACAGAGGAGCGGGGACGCTTTCTAGCCAGCCCCTCCCCCCTGCTCAGCAGGGATTTAAGTGTGCCTACTTCCACAGAAAGTAAATGCATGTTTTTGCCCCCAACTAAAAGGGACTCCCTCCCCACCACCTCACATCCCTCCTCCCCTGCTCCCTCTCACAAAGGCATCTGTATATTCTCTGGGCATCTTACACGGTGGACACTCAGAATTTGGAATTGCAGACCACACACACGCACACAGTTTATGCTCCTGGTTTATAAAGCTTTCACATTTTACTCCCTTCACACGCATACACACACGCTGCCCATTATTTTTAAGCTTCTCCTGCAGATAAAAGAAATATGTAATCCTGGAAGGAAGGTTGACAGCCCAGATGATTTTAAAAAATGATTCCATGGAAATTAAGCCATTTTATTTACCTACTTACTTATCCGCATATGGATAGAGTATTAAATTGGCATAATGGGTAGGGGGCGGAGGGGGAAGGGAAGCAACCACTTCTCTTCACTGAGCCGGAGATTTTATGTGACTCATTAAGCAGAAAAAAACTATTTCTTCCTTATATTCACAAAGGATGTTCAAGGTTACAGTGAATGTATGGCCAAAAAAACCTTGCTGCCTATGAGAGGAAAGAAAAAGCCACACAAATACTTATTGGGTTACTGATGTTTGTGCCCACTGAGGTACTGTGCTCCCAACTGGCAATAAAAATGAGAGGGAGGCAGGGAGCTGATGGCTGGAGCAGGACTGATGAGCCTAGGAAGATATTCCTTGGCTAAGCAAAGGAGATATTTAAGTTACCAGTTCCAGTGCGGCACCGTGCCCTGTGATGTAACTAGCTAGCAGAGCCTCTAATGCAGGAAACTCCAGTCTAAGGAGAGTTCAAGGTAATTGAGGTGGGGACCCCAATACATAGGAAAATCTAGAAATGTAAAATCTGAGCCCACAGGGCCTACAGCACCTAAAGGAGGTGTTATGTTGAACTGAACATAAAACTAATTATGTAACATTTCCCTTTTTTTCTAATGGGTATGTCAGGGCATGTGTCCACCAAACATTCTTATGTTAGAAGGCGGCTCCAACTTCCCTTGATCTGGAACTGGTCCCCTAGTGTTTTGATTTTATCTCACAGGCAACCTTCAGCTAAATTTGGTAGAGTTGCAGAAGGCCCAGTGAGGGACCTAAAATCTGAAAACAAGTGCACCTGACTTCACTGTCCTCTTTTGAGGATGTAAAGTGAAAAATCCTATTCACTTTCCATCAAGCATTGTCCTCATCTGCTTGCCCCCACCCCTCCTCTCAGTGAACCCAGCTTCATTAGTTGCCTCAAAACTACTTTGTTTTTAGTCTGGAACAAAGGCCAATGTGGTCACCTTGGGTGTTTTTCAACAAGCACCTCCCCACCCCATTACCCACTTATCACCTTCCCATCATGCACATTGCATGGCTACATAGGGTTTCAGTGTGACTCTGCAACATGTATGATGGATGGGTAATGGGTGGGGAGTCACTTGTTTAAAAACACTCCTTGGACATTTTAAAATGGACACTGGGGGTGGGGGCAGTCTATGTGTGACAGGTGGAGTGCTGCTGCAGGGGCCATGTGGGGGGAGGGAGCAGATGTGCGCACACCCATTCACTCATTTTCACACATGGAGCAAGCTGCCCTTTTGTCGGTTGCTCTGTGGATGGGGGCGTGGAGGTGGATGGGTGGGGGTCACAGGAGCATGCACCCACGCACCTCCACATTCAAATAGGATGCTCCCACTCATGTCTACTGGGTGGACGTGAGTAGAAGCGTCTTGTTTAAAAATGACCAGATTGTGTACTTCCTTAATAACCTTTGATCCTGCAGGCTGCTTTCAACCTAACTTAGTAAAGGAGCAAAAGTCAAGGACCAATATTTTTTTAACAATAGGTGCACCTGGATGGGAGATATGGCCCTTTCTGTGGATGAAAAATCTAGTTTTTATTGAGCTTTTTCCCTCTTTGGAAATCAAGCTTCCCTGGTTCAGGTGCTTAGTTTTTTTTTGAAATTGATGTTACTGTCATTTTTACTTAGCATGAAACTTCCCTCTCACAGACACACCAGGTCCCAAAGTTGCTGTTTAAATTTTCCCTGATGAGCATTTGGGGCTAAGGGTAGACTCACTCTGACCATACACTTTGCGGGGTTAGCAGTGAAAGGGACATGGGCATGAAAGGCCACAGCAATATTAAGAAAGGAAGGGGAAACTAATGGTTAACTGAGGAATGGTCATCCACGCCCAATTGGTGTAGAAGGTCAACACTTGGGCCCTTTTCACCTGAGATGCCCATGTGGGCGACTGGGTAGGTGGGACGTTCATGTGACAGCAAGTGGGGATGGGTGGGGGTGAATGAGTGCCACCACACTCTACCCATCACCCACACACTGAGGCATTGGGGGAAATGGAGGTACCTCCTTGGCCCTTTTCATACATGTTGCAGGGCACCCATAGAACACACCTACAGCCCTACAACATGTATAATAAAATGTAACACCCATTTTATCAGTGTTAGAGTGTCTGTGTGAAAAGGGCCTATGGAGATTGGTGAAGGTGGGTGTGCGTCCGTGTTCCAGGCCGCATGCCTGCCGCCGCCTCCACCCATCCCCCACAGACTGCGGTACCTCCATGGTCTGTTTAAAAAGGTCCTTGGTCATCTCCTTTTTCTCCCTTGCAGTGAACATTACCTCATCCCTAAAGCATCTCACCCTTTTGCTAATAAAAAAAGAAGAGCCATACAGCCCCTTAATCTAGCATGTAATTCTTGGAATCCTGCATGAAATAATGCTGAGGATCAGTTTACTGCTGAGGACCTAAGGGCTCTCCTCCCCCCCCCCCTGCTTTTGTTATGGGGAAATAATGCCTTCCCCCCCCCCCCCCCCCCCCCCCCCCCCCCCCCCCCCCTTTTTTTTGGGGGAATAATGCCCTCCCCCCCCCCCCCCCCCAAGGTGGCCATCCTGGTCCTCTGATTATCATTTCCCCTGTCCCCAACTCCACATGTGCTAAGTGATGCCCACTAAGCAGGAGCAGGTAACTCCCAGAGAAGCTCTGGTGGCCTGAGCTGCTATAAAAGAATAATTTATTGTGACATCTTTTCCCACTAAATTTTCCATGCCATATTGCCTCATGCATAGACTTGATCCAGATAGAGTAGTTTCTGTGGGATTTGAAAGTCAGTTTCCCAGAAATAGTGAACAATCAGCATACCACCTTCTGCGTTGTGCAACCCTTCCCCCCTTCCTCTTTCCTGTACCTTCTCCCTATTCCTTTTCCCTGTGCAGGAGGAGATCTCATCATCATCATTTCCTATCGGTTTAGGATTCTTTATTATACCCCTTTGCACAGAATAGACCCCCACCCCTGTCCCTGGCTGTAGCTCCGAGTTCAGAGCATATAGCCAGTAGATTACTTTTTAAAAAGAAGGCAATTTACTCCCTTTAATTTCAGAAGGTACACATGAGCTAAACAATAAAACGTTTCCTCGTCCCTTCCCCACCATGGCCCCAGTGGATGTCTGGAGCTATTGACAACTGAGATGCTCGCATGTCTTAGGGAGCACCTTTGAGGATAAAGTGAATGTTTGACATCCCTTAGTTAAATATGCAGACAAGAAAAATCTCCAGGTGCTAATTGGTTATTTTAATTATCCCCCCCCCCAATGATAAAGCAAGCTAGGACTCCTGAAAAAACTGACTGTCCCTGCTCTATGTCTTTAAAAAGCGACTTCTCTGTTAGAGATTAACCTACAGAAAACCTTTAAACCTCTGTGTGATTACACTGCTTTTCTTAATTGCTTGGCATATCGAGTAAAATGTGGATCATCCAAAAGGGATCTCAGAGATATAGGGATATTTACTGCTTATCGACGAGAACAGAGAACTTTTATTAATGGAGCGCACACATGCAATTTATATCGTCCATAAGAAGACAATACGCCTTTGTGTCTGTTTAGTTGAAGCCTCCTGGTTTCTTTTGTTGTCTGAACGTATTTCACTCTTGTTTCAAAGTGTGTCAACTCTAACCTTTCCTTTTGCACTGCTGGCATCTCCCCAGCCTCCCAAACGCCTGTTTGACTCCCATCTGACACCTTTATCTGATCCAGTCACAACACCTCTCTGCATAATGAACAGGCATTTCCTTCCCAACAGCCTTTACCCAGAAAGGTAATTAAAAATGTTTAAGGTTTTTGTTGTGGTTGCTGTGGACTCAACAACAGAAATGCAACTTCTGCTCAATTAAGCTCTAGGATAAGGAGAGAGGGGAGAAAAGAGAGATCTTAGCTATAGTTATTTTATTTCTTTGCATTAAAACTGCAGCCCTACATTAGTGTATTGTTTCACATTCCACCCCATACTCTCCCCCCCCCCTTTTCCTGGAAGGAAATCTTTAAATAAAGATGTCTTCATTTGAATTTAACACCCCCTCCCCACCCCCCGGCAAATCTGTTTGTGCCTCGTGCTGCTTATGCTAAAGGTGCATTCGTCCCATTACAACAGCATTTGCACATTTATAGGAGGAATAAAAGCGGGGGGAGAGATGCATGATACATGTGGAGGAGCCTTCCCTCTACCATCCAGAGAAAGAAGAACTAAAAGGATTATAAAAGTTCAGATTAAAATGATATAAAATCTAGCATTTGGCTCCAACACTAGTGCCTTGGTCCTCTGTAGCTAATCTGTATGCACTCTGTGACCTCCTCGCAGCGAACCCTGCTAAATATATTATTCCCACGGGGGCTTTCACTGCTGCTTGGTGTCAGAAATCAATATGTATGAGGCGCGTGGATGGGAATTTCTAATAGATCTGCCTGGCCCTGTGCTGCTTTTCAATATCTGCCTTGGACTATTAGTGCCGGCTCGGTGCCTGTGAAATAACCGAGATAATCTTTTAAGGTGCACTGTTAAGGTAGAACCTAAATGTTGCTGTTTCAATTAACACACACACACACACACACACAATTATGCTCATAAATCAGGCAGCGCTGGTGTGTAACCTCGTGTGGAGCCTGATTATAAACAACGTCGAAGATTAAAGTATTAAAAGGGCTATTCTCACGTTTAGATTTGTGAGAAGGAGGAAATTGTGCGTTATTCAGGGGGGGGGGAGGGAGGATTAAAAATAGGGAGGAGGGGAAAAGGAAGGGATCATATATTCCCTCTCCAAAATCTTGTTTGTCTCACTTGATGGCTATAAAACGAAATAGCGAGATTGTGATATTATTCTGGCATAATTCACCCATTTTACCTGTGGGAGAGGAGATTACAATTCTGTGGGGGTTTCCTTTTCTTTCTCTTTTTTTAGTATAATTTATGTACATTCAAATTATTGCACGGGCAATTTTTTTCCCTGTAGAAGGTGGTGGAGGAGGAGTGATAACCGCCCAAATTAATTTTTTATCATTATAGTACAATTATGTCATGTCATCATTTATACTCCTATCTGCCTGGCTTCCTAGAGTGATAAAAGTGGGCAGGGGAGAGAGTGCAAGAGAGACAGCAGGGTCCTTAACGATCCCTCCCCCTCTCTGCCCCCCACCACACACATACACATTCATTGATGAATACACCTCCTTTCTTTCCCAGCCCCCAGCACGTAGCACAGCGGAGCTAAGGTCTCAGAGCTGTGTACAGGGAACACTGCATCGTGCTCTTTTATTCTCCTTTTTCACTCTTTGTTTTCAGTCCAATGCACAAAGGAAGCTGATTCAGTTCAATGCACAGAGGTGCGGCGTCTAAAAGCAATAACCTGCAAAAGGACCTTTCTCTCTCTGCCTCTTTGCTGCTCTCTCTTTTATGGGGGGATGGGGAAGAGGTAATCACTAATCCCTCCGTGCATACATTCATCTGGCTTTACCCAGAGCAAGGCTGAGTTCAAGTCCCTGCTAGAGATGTCAAGCAGAGAAGCCATCACCTGGGAGGATAGTTTTTAACCACATTTGGCTCTCTTGCCCTTGCAAGGTTGTGTGGTGTCACTCTACCAGAGGTTGAAGAACTGGCATACAGCCCTGTATTCCTCCCTTCGTTTAACACAGCCCAATCCACAAGACAACTCTCCGAAATCCCCTTGACTGCTTGTCTGGCCTTATCTGCAGTTAGTATGTGTGAGGCAGTAGCCTACAATTAAGGACGTGGGGTCTGAGGAGAAATACCTAAAACTGTGAGGAATAAATAAAAGCATTTCTGGCAATTTAGCATCAGCGTTCTCAGAGTGGAAAGTCAGTGGCTGCTTCTACACATTAGCCTTTCAGCTCAATTAAAGCAGGCAGTAGTTGATTTCCTTATTTAAAAATGCATTCATTTCTCTCTGCTGTAGTAGTTCTGTTTAAATTGAACAGAATGTCACACTAGAAAGGTAACAAACCTGAGGGAAAAATATAAAGGGACAGCTCAACTAGTTCAGGCTACCTGGCTCACTTTGACTAGTATGGTCAGGTCAGTGTCACTAAAGCATGAGATTTTGGCTTGAATGGGATAAAATTCTGGGGATGGTTATTTATGTCATTTAAACTGCAATGCCACTTCATTTAATTGGAATGCAGTATTTTCAAATGATGAATGAGCAGAGATGGCTTCTCAGAGCAATCACTTTAACCCAGAAGTTGCAAATTCATGCAGGAAAATGCTTCGACAATTCACGCAGGAAAATACAATAAAAACTGTACTACCCCTTCTGAATGCCCTTTAATTTTTATGCCAATGTAACCTAGGTGATGATGAGGTGTTGGACGTGGAATTCAAAATCTGTCTTAGCCATGAATTAACTCACTGGCTGGCCTCAGGCAAGTCAACCTTTCACAGCCTCAATTTCCCATCCATAAAATGGGAATAAATATGACCAGGGGCCTGTGTTTACTGCATTTTCCCCATTTGTGTCCAATATTGGCCATTTCAGGATTGGAAAGGAAAGCCAGAAAAATTACTTTCCTGCTTCACACCCCCTTGTTTATAGATTAAATAACAAAAACTCCTGATTTTTTTTATTCAGCTGTAGGGAGACAGGGTGGTTTCTAATTGGAGATTAGGGTTCAGTTCCCTGCTCTGACAAGCTTGGGGGCAGAGGGCATGCCTTCTGGGGAAGGCATCAGCCCCAGCAATTCATTTTTTGCAAATTA
The DNA here is from genome assembly GCA_003113815.1 of Sphenodon punctatus. Classification (NCBI taxonomy): domain Eukaryota; kingdom Metazoa; phylum Chordata; class Lepidosauria; order Sphenodontia; family Sphenodontidae; genus Sphenodon; species Sphenodon punctatus. Next base: position 523,684 of record QEPC01010225.1, read on the forward strand.
AAAAATGCAGAGTTCTGGAGATTTCAGCTGGACGTGTTCTCTCCTTAGGATACTATTAATTCAGCATAAAGGACGAAATAATAATCTTCACTTGTTTTACTGCTGAAGTTCAATTGCAGGCACTGCATTTGTATTAAATGTCCCCTGCACACTGAAAAATGCAAATGTTTATAAAAGGCTCTACCACTGTAGGCAGTTTTATCCTGGATGGAGAGAAGCAGCCTGTCAGCTAGTTCACTAGCTATTTGAGCTCCTAGCATAACCATAATGCAAACAGTTATAATCTAACACATGCAATTCCCAACAGTTTAATAGGTCTGAAGTTCCTTCCCCATCCCCTTCCCATTTTCTCCACACATCAATTAGGTATATGTGAAAACAAACAATCTATGTATATTCTGCATCTCCTAAGGAGATGAAATGGTGTGAAGCAGTGGCTATAAGGATTTGCTGATGGGAAAAGAGAAGCTGAATGGAGCTTTGCAAACTACAGTTTATTTTTCATGCATATTGAAAAAGAGCAACCTCAGTAATGGTGCTACATAATGCCACTGTGGTTCAGTGTGCACTATACAGGCAATTCTCCAGGGAGCTACTTACAACACAGCTGGCCCCCAGCATGGTTAAACCACAGTTCTGTTTGGCTGTAGAGATGGGACTTAGCCATTTTGTAACAGAATCCACCAACCCAGTCAGCTTTGTAGTGGATTCAGGACCCTGGCTCTGCAAGCAACTCAAAGGTGTGGTCCTGTCAAATTTGGGCCCTTTTTACATGGATGTCTCCCCACTCGCGGAGGGGGGGGGTCTATGGGGGTGCAGGTGCGCTCCTGTGCTCCACCCATCGCCCATGCACGGAGGCATTGGAGAAACTGTGACCACCACGGCAGGCGTGTGTGTGTGCACTCCCATGCTCTACCCATCTCCACCCATCACCCACGCATGGAGGCATTGGAGGAAACGGAGGTGCATTCATGCATGGAGATGGGTGGAGGTGGGTGGGTGGGCGTCAGTGTAACGGGCCACCCACACACCACCCATCCCCCCATGCACTTGTGCCCGTTTTGAAAAGGGCCATATACAGAGCTATGTCAGGACTAGGACTGCAGCCGACAGGAAAACCTTTCACAGTACAATGTGTGCCATGCCTACTCGGATGCAGAAACTACAGACATCAGAGGAGACTGAGTTTAGATGCTGATTTTTTGTTACTAATGTTTCAAAAATTATAATTATTATCAATAGCAGAATTTGAAATAAAATGAAGGCGCTGTTAGAACATAAAATGCTCTATTATAATCTATTTGGACTTGTTTGTATGTCCAGTACCTTCTTGTAAAATCCATTTAAATGCATTCATTGTCTTTAACATGGGAAAGACTTTTTAAACCCATATTTGTGCCACACTCTGGAAGCCAAATCTTATTGTGAGGTCCTTTCCTTCAGCAGTTGCCCAAATCTGCATGAAAGAGCATCTCTCTTTCATTTATCCTCGAATGCTGGAAAAGGGCAAACAGAAAATAAAGATGGAATGATCTGTTTCCATTCTTTTGCCTTTAAAATATTGGTCATGCTGGTGTGGGTACTAACATGTCTTATTAGGACTCTATGGTAAATCCAGCCAGTTGAGATTTTGTAAATGATCTGTTGTGCAGTCAGTCTTGGCTTGCTTCAACTGTGGTGGACCCTAATTTTCAAGTTTGACAGCCTAAATTTAGCCACCTACGTCAATATTTATATGCACAAAGAGAAATGACCTGATTTTACAGGGGTCTTACACACGTGCAAGTTCGAGTGGAATGCTGGTCTAAGACACATTGATCCAAGGAAACCCTAAATGTGTACTACATAATACTATGTGGGAGTTGTGAGTGTATGCAAGGGTGTCTAATCAACTCACTTGGGTACCACACCGTGATCAGAATGGAAAACAACGTATCAAATATTTCCTTTGAACTGTCAAATATCTGCTATGGTGTGAAATGCTGTAACTGCAAAGCAGGAGCTGTAGAAATTCATGTGTCCGGGGCTAATTTCAGTCATTACTGACATAATCATTTATGAGCTAGCAGAATCAGTAGATTATTAGATGTGAAGCAATGTCTGTTCAGACTTCCCATTGTCATTGTGTGTGGGTTCAGGAGAATTCTGAGGACAAACTTCTACAATTGCAGGAAGGGGTTTGTTGGTCTAACTGTTCATCAGGAGCTCTGGATTACATCAGGTATTCTAGATATCCACAGATGGGACTTGTCAAGGGATGTCATCCTTCTTCTATTCCAGCGGCAGCTGCAATTGTCATGGCTTTCTCCTGCTGCCATATTCCCAATTTATTGCTGCCTTCTGAGTGACCCCACACACACCCTTAAATGACACCCACTTCAATATCCCATAGCACCCAAATACAGTTAACTTTGTTAATATTGAGAATTGTGACAGTAAAGCTAAAAAACTCAGAAAGCATAGATAAGATTTGTATGTGAGTAGAATATGCAGTAGCTTCTACAGCAATGAGGCATTGCTCTTTTTTAAGGAAGATGAAGAATTTGAAGGAGAAACTGTGATGTGACTGATTAAAGAGGAGTTTACAGATTTTTTAAAATTTTTATTTATTCAAAACTTATATCCCGCTCCTCCTGCCCAAAGGCAGCATGGGGCGGCGAACAACACAAAATAATTTAACAATAAAACATTTAAAAATAAATCAACACATTTTAAAACAAATCATAAAAACTCACCCTCCCTCCCAAACCCTACACCCCCACCCTACAACCACCCCCACCCCTTGCCAAAAGCCTGGCGGAACAGCCAGGTCTTACACAAACGTCGAAACGACAGGAGAGTGGGGGCCAACCGAGCCTCCTCCGGGAGTAAATTCCACAGCACGGGGGCAGTCACCGAAAAAGATCTCACATCAGTGACCACCCGTCTCACCCGGGGAACCTCCAAAAAGGCCCCCACAGACGATCTCAGGGGTTGCACGGGCACATGGGGAGTGAGGTGATCCCGCAGATTGGCAGGGCCCAGGCCATGAAGGGCTTTGAAGGTCAAAACCAGCACCTTGAACCTGGTCCGGTGCTTTATAGGCAGCCAGTGCAGAGCCCGGAGCACAGGTGTCATGTGCTCCCTGCGGCCTGCCCCAGTAAGGAGACGGGTCACGGCATTCTGCACCAGCTGCAGCCTCCGGACCAGCTTCTCAGGCAGCCCCACATAGCGCATCTTGCAGTATGTTCAACCAATAGTGCCAGTGCCTCCAGGACTTAAAATATTGCATCACCTGGCCTGACATGGAGGAAGTCTACCTGTGTAAGCAGATGCTGGGCACTTGGCCCTTGCTACACTAGCATTTGTGCCGATCCACCAGCGGTAACAACAGTGGGAGAATTTATGAAAGCAAGTCTAATTTGTTAAGTCTAGGTCCAGATAGCCTTTATAACCATGCGGGCAGTAGAGAATTTTGGAACACAGACCATGGTGAGAGGAGGACACCAATTTGGAGCTTCAGACTCATCAACAGCATGGAGGCCTATGAAGAGGGATTGAAAGAATCGGGAATGTTTAGCCTTGAAAAAAGGAGATTGAGGGGGCACATGATTACAGTTTTCAAATACATAAAAGGTTGTGATAATCAAAATGTTGCCCAGTTGTTCTCTCTGCTCACTGAGGATCAGGCCAGAGGTAATGGGTTTAAATAAAGGAGAAAATATTTAGGCTAAATATTAGGAAGAATTTTCTAACTACCTGAACAGTTAGGCCGTAGAATAATTTGACAAGGAATGCTGTGGAATTCCCATCACTAGAGGCCTTTAAAATAGGCTAGACCCTGTAGCAGGGTGCAGCCTAACAGGGATGCTGCCCCTTTAACAGAGATAGAACCAGCAGATTTAAGGCACTATCGACGGCACAGGCACTATAGTGGGTGTTTTTACACGAGACACCCCTGTGCATGGACGTGTGGGGGATGTCTCATTTGAATATGGTGTGTGGGGGTCTGCACTTCCATGACCAAGTCCACGCATGGGGCACAGCCAGTAACTCAGGGACAGTGCCTGATTGCCTAACACCTGGGCTTGGGTGTGGCAGAAGCCAGCCCAGGGATAAAGCCTGAGCTCATTGCTAGAGCTCTGCCTCTGGTGAAAGCTTGACCCAGAGGGTGTTGCCTGGGCTGAGAGGGCTTGGTGAGCTTCTTGGGAGCAGCTAGGCAGGAGCTTTCTCTGCCTCAGAAAACCCCATGCAGAGGTAGGTACCTGAGCAAGGGGTTGGCTGCAGGATGTAGGCGGATGAATCGGCAGCCTAAACAAGTGGGCCAGGATTGCTGGAGGGCAAGTGGGACTGAGCCTGGCCCCTAAAGGACTGTGACATATGTATGTGGTGGAGAACTGTGTATATCTGTGAACTAAGAAACTGTGGATATGGTCATGGGACACCGTATCTGAATAAAGGACTTAGGAGCTAAATTCCTTGAGAGACCGTGATTTGTGGGAACGTTCCCTTACCCTGGGGAAGACCACATCCTGTTACACGGGCATCTCTCAGGAAGGCTGTAGATATTATGGTCCCATGGAAGGTAGCTGGATTAGATAACCTTGGTGCTCCTTCCAACTCTTCGATTCTATGTGCCTGCCTCCAGAGTCAGAAGCCAGATGATCTGAAGATGACACCTATTAATGGGTTCAAAAAAAGGACAATGATTCAGGAGATATATTGGAGCCTCTACGTACAAGGTGTGCTTCAGTGCATTGCCAGTTATACTGGCCTGGACTTTGGTTGCTGGCTCTGGGAATGGGTGAACGGTATTATGGAATGATTGGTATGTCCCAATTGTTATGAAATGGATGAATACAGTACAACCTGCATAAGCACCAAGGTCCTCCCTCCTTTCAAGGGCTCCATTGGCTCAGAAGTAACCGCTCCCTCTGCTATTTCTCATCAAGAGGACTCTATTTCTTGGACACTGCTAGGTTCAGCAGTTCAGTCGCATTTCCCCATGCACTCAGCAATCGATCCATGTTTCATTATCAAGATCATCAATGCAGGTAACACTCAGGAGAGTAATGGCTTGAGGCCATGTCATGTAACCAGATTCAAAATGGTAGTCAAGTGGGGGAAAACTAAAAATCACCAAAGTCCAGAAATATTTTGGATGGAAAAGCGGGATCTTTTTATCACAACAAACCCCTTTGGTTTAATTACCAACCATTGCATCATGGCCAAGTTCTGTGAATGGTAACCCATTGACACCAGTTGTCAGATGCTTCACTAATTTCCATTTTACAAATCAAGAAAAAGACGACAGAATTTAAAAGAGGGAGGCAAGGAACAGAAACTCAAAGATAATAAACCAAAGGTTGGTCACCAAGAATATAGCCACCTTGACAGGAAAAGGAAGTTGAAGGAGCATGAGTTCCAAGGACTGTAGCAGAGCCAAAGGCAGAATTCATATAGCTATAGGAGTCTGATTAGGTGTTTCCATCTAGTGTGTAACACAATGTCCGTTTTTAGACAAGACACTATCACACAAGTCCACCTGTCCCACATACATCCAAATGCCTGTGTGAAGGTAGTGGGGGGAGGGGGGAAGGGTGCTCTTTGACCCATGCACTACTCACCCATGGCCACTCACAGAGCAGTAGATAAAAAGCTGGAATGCTCCATGCGGAGACAGGCGAATCTGTGCATGGGGAAGGCCCCGCATGCATTCCTAGCCCATGTGAATGGGGCTGCACACCCACCCAGGGCACATGTCCACCTACACCATGGAGAAATGGTGCCATGATGGCCAGAGCAACACAGCAGCCACTCCCACACTGGTTGCCCCCCCCCCCCATCCCACCCACAGCCTGACCGGGAGACCATCCTCCTCGCGGGCCACAAAGGCTGCACTTCCCACAGGCCCAGCACCCAAGAGCATGCCCTGGGCACAGAAAGAGACCAGGGCCTTCATCTGTCTGTGGGAGGAGGCCAAAACACAGGAGGAACCTGTGAGATGCTACCAAAATGAATCGATATAGCAAGACATCTCCAAGGGGATGGTGTGGCTGGGGTAAAATAGGGACATGTCCTCATGCCGGCAGCAGGCAAAGGACTAGAGGCATGGATACAAGTTGGTCATGATAACAACTACCTGTTCGGCCATGCCTGGCACACACAGCCATTCTACAAGGAGCTGGACAGGTTTCTCCACTGTCTGATCTCTCTTTACGGTGCGCAAGATCCACCTTGAGCAGGAGCAGGAACAAAGCAAGGACCAGCAACTCCTGCTGGAGATCTGCTGGCATCTGCATGAGCTGTCCCACGCCCAAAGTGCCAGATGGAGCCAGGTCCAGGGCAGGTGCCCATAACTACTGTGTTGCAAAATTCTATTCCCCTATTCTGTTGTATGGTGAATAAAATGGTTACATGTTATTGCCTAATGTGCTGCCCATGTGTGTTTCCCCTGGGTGTGTTCTCCCATCCTCAGCTGGGGATGGGGTTATAACACGGCCTAACGCAACCAGGTGTTCCCATATCACCAAGGGACCAAGGTTACTGTCTTCAATAAGCTCACTGGGGAAAGGTCACCCAGCATTCCTGGGGGGTGGGGTGGGGGTCTGGGCTTCCATTAACTGGTGGCCTTGGACACAACTGCATGTGGTTGCAGGCACCCTATTGAGCTTATATTGGCCTCCTGTCCACACGGGGCACTCATTGTTTGCTGTGGCCGTTACATGTTGGGTGTGTCCCAGGTCTGTACCCCTCCATTGTGTGATCAGGCAGATACAGCAGTTTGGGATATCTGTGCAACCATGGCCCTTGGTGAACTCTGGCTTAGGCAAGATGTCCAGCTGCTGCTAGTGGACCCCTTGTCCCGTGTGATGGGTAAGACGTGCTGTCACGGACCCTGTTGCTCCTAGGACATCATATGTGCAACCATGATTACCAGCGAAGGGTGAGCAAGTTGGGGGTTCTGTGTTCTTGGGCCCGCTGGAGATGGGCCTCCAGCAGGAATGCTGCTACCATGGGAGGCAAGTGCTTTGCAGGAGATTTGTAGCCTCTCAGAGTTTTGCCTGGGCCTTTTGGAGGGTGGGGGGAGCTCCCCATTACCTTGGTGAGCATGTTGATGCATGCCTGGGGTTACCGGGGATAGCAGCAGGAGTGCCAGGATCACATGCATGAGCTGTGGTTGCTCATGGCCATGGCTGGGGATCGCTACCTGACCGTGGCGCCTACTGCAGCAGAGATGGCTGTCCTATACAAGATCTGAACCCAGGTGGAAGCTGATCTAGCTCTGGGCAGCACAGGTCATAGTGGCCTGAACTTCATGGTGGATCAACAAACGTGGGCATGAGGGCACCGGAGAGGGATGTTTGCATGGGCGGTGTATGCAGAGGATTTATTAATTTATTTAATATATTTATATCCCACCCCTCCTGCAAGCAGCTCGGATGCAGGGTTCCCAACTCCAGCTTCGCTGCTTCCGTGAGCTGGGTTTGGAACAACGTTCTATGACTGTAGCCCCCCTCTGTCTCCCATGTTCCTGTGTGTGGGGCTCTGCCTGCTTGACTTTGCCCATGAACTGCACAATCCCAGTCCCTCTGCTGAGACTGCCCCCCTCACGGACATCACGCTGTGTGCCGCGTGTGTGAGTCTGTCACCTGATGGGGTGGGAATGGACATGCTACATGTTTGGGCATTGTATAATCTTGAATGGCTGTGAATGGTATCATGGATCATTATATCCTCTGTATTTGAATAAGGCACATGGCTTTGTACTCGAGTATGGGTGGAGGGCACAATTTATTATTAGGTGAATAAAACCCACTTGGGGAAGCTATAACTTGAGGGGCAGGTCAGGGTAGGACAATAGGTGCTAATCATGCCCAAGCTCTTCTCAGTGGGGCTGCAAAAGTACCTAGCCAGCCCAGTTTTGCCAAAAGGGGGCTGGGGAAGCTCCTGTCCACACCCAGAAGGATCTGGATGGGGCAATTTCTAGCAGGTTCCAATCCCAGGCTAGGGAAAGGTTTGGGAGCCTTTCTCCTGAAAGAACACTGTCTTTTTTCAACCTGATGCGCAAGGGGACCAGCAACAACAGAGAAGATGACCTGGCCCAGGAATAATGGGGTGTGCGCATATACTCAGCTTAGGGAGAGCCAGATTTATTTATTTATTTATTTATTATTTTTATTTAATAGATTTTTAGATAAGGGAACTGGGTGAAGTTATAAGCTTGCGTGCTTGCTCTGTACATTTATTTGGTTGTCTTTGCTTGCCATAACTTGCCTTTGTCAAACCTTTCTCACCAATTGGCTTTGTTCTTATACTTTGTTAGAATAAACTGTTTTTCCTTTACTACAGTAGGGTGGGTGTGTTCCAATGCCCCTTAGACCTCCAGGGAAGCCTGATGCTCTGTATACAGGTATGGCTGTTGGAGTGAGGGAGCTGGGTCACCGGGTATTGGGGACCAGGAACATCCACCCAGGGTTAGGTGGCTGGTCAGAGGCTAGAGCCAAGCCAAATCCCTGCTCAATCCATCCCAGTGGCGCCCAACGATTTTGGGATTCAGGTTGTCTCTACAGAAAGGTAAGGGAGTCCTTCTCCCAAAAGGACACTGTAAAAGTCAGAGTGTTTCACTGCACTTTCGCAGAAACACAGCTCTGTGGGGAGGTTTCTGCTTCCCACTCTCTCAGTCACAGTCATGCTGTTTGCAGCACGGGGTTCATCACCCCCTGCTCCAGAGGCCCTGATCCCCCTTGGAATGGGGCTCAGTGTACTGCTGGTGCTTGTCCTGGACTCTGTGCTGTGTGGGGTGTACGTTTGGGACTGGATTGTCAGCCTGGTGGGGAAGGGGTGGATTAGTGTTTGACTTTTTTGGCTGCTGTCCCATTGGTCTCCCTGATGCATTCCCCATGGTGTTCCTGAACTTCCCATGGGTTGTATGACATGCCACGGAGTTTTGTGTATTGTCACCCAGTGCCCTTGTAGCTAGCGGCCAGCCCTGCATGTCACAGCAGGTGCATGGGTCGACCTTCCCCTGTCCCTCCATCCCCGCCCTCCCAGATTCCTGCTGAGGGCAGGCGAAAGTGGCTGTAGTGACTTTACTTGCCTACGAACTGCCAGGTTTTCACGTCATGTGTTGGGTGGGTGTTGATGTGGGGGCTGGGCGGTTCTTGGCTCAGCTGGTGGAACAGCTGTCCTTTTGAACTGTGGTCAGTGCTGGTGGGTGGAGGCCATGGATTCCCAGCTCTGTTCCACAAAAGGGCAAGTAAATATTAGACTAGCCCTCACACATTCTCTTTGACACAAGAGGAAAAACAGAAAAAAATACTGATGGGTAATACAAGCTTTTGTAAGAATAGGAAATGAATTGAATAGGAGCACTCCCCAAGCTGGGACAATACTAGCACTTTCTATGCATATGACTATGAACAAACACACAAAACCACAGTGAGTATTGCCCATTAGTTCAGCATTAGTGAAGAGGCCTCTTTGGTCTACATCACAACTCATTCTACTGAGTTTATCAGGCATCTAGGCAACTGGCAAATTGAAAGCAATAAGCATATATAATATACTATATATTACATAGTATCTATCATTCTCTCTCTCTCTCTCTCTCTCTCTCTCTCTCTCTCTCTCTGAGAGTACATATTTTGTACATATGTACATTTGTTATATGTCTAATCCATATCTATCTGGACATTATTTTAAAATCTCACTCTCTCCACTGGATAACATGGGAACTTTAAAACATCATAACTTAAAAACTATACCATATAGTTTCAAAATGTAAACTTTCAGAGCGAGAGAGAGAACACGCCACGAGAGTGGCCCTGCTTAAGGTGGTTTGCACTCTGTTAAAAGCACAACATTTCTATTCCTTATAAATGGAGATGATTTACCCTATCAATTTAAAAGTTTGTAGGGGGATCACTTGAGTGAGGGATGAAGCTGTCCAAATTTCAGACAGATCAATTGAGAATCAGCTGTGTTATGGGACTTTGAATTCTGGAGGCTGTTTTTTCTCTCTTTTGCAATATCTTCTGTTGATGCAGGAAAATTTGTTTTAAGTGATTCATGCGAAAGTGTAGAGGTTGCAGAAAATTAAAATGTGCATTCTACTTCATTCTTAAGTTTACATTTTGAAAATATCTGGTGCAGTTTTTAAGTTATGATGTTTTGAAGTTTCCATGTTATCCAGTGGAGAGAGTGAGATTTTAAAATAATGCCCGGATGGACATGGATTAGACATATAACAAATGTGCATATTTTTTATCTATGTCTCCCTCTACACTGTCATAGAAGAAAAGAGAATGGGTATCCATGCGTAGGATATAGGTAGAGAGTTTATTATACGTAGATACTACACCTATATGCTATGTACAGATACCCATTCTCTTCTTTCTTTATGAGAGGGTAGAAAGAGAAGTCCATAAAATGCATATATGTTTGTTGTACGTGTAGCCCCAGGTCTCTTAAGACTCCCTTTAGGGAAGGGAGGGGCAAGAGTATGATGCTACCAGGGAGAAACCTGGGGGAGAAGCCAGGTGAACCAATGGAAGAGGAGATACTCCATGGGGTGGGGGGTAGAATGGAGAAGGAAGAGCTACTGAAGGAGAATTGAGGGGGCTGTGAGGAAAATTGGGAGCTGTGAGGAGGTGAGAGGAGAGCTGTGAGAAGACAAAGAGGGAGATGTGAGGAGGAAAGGGAAGGCTGAGAAGAGAATTGAGAGAGCTGTGAGGAGGCGAGGAAGAGCTGTGAAAGGACTAGAGAGAGATAGAGAAGGGGAAGAGAAAACTGAGAGGCTGCTTTTAGATGAGTGCCGTCCACTCGCACCTGTAATCATGCGCCCTGTAAAAGTGCCGCAGGCAGCATTTAGATGCACCTTATTTCCAGTCACACATTCTTTAAGAGTGCTAATTAAATACCTTGATATCGCTGACCTCCTGCTTTCCACACATGCTTTCATTTGTCTTGGGGAGAAATGGGAAAGCTGAGTACTGGTGGGCTTATATGGGGGGAACAAGGTTGATGAATGCGGAAAGTGTACAGGGAGACAAAACTGGGTGCATCCAGGCAGTGAAGGAAGTGTCTGTATTGTGAGAGGGAAGTCAGGTACTGGGGGAGTGTTTATGGGGTACAAGCCTGAAAGGTGGGTGATGTATATTCACGGAGAAGGCTGGGGGATAGCCAGAGTGGGGAAGGGTGTTTGGATGAGGAGGGGGTACCTAGGTGATGATGTGGGGATATATAGTGGGGAGAAGGCTAAGAGATGGGTGATGTGTATTCAGGAACAAGGTTTAGGGGACAGCCAGGGATGAGGGTGAAGTGTACGTATGTTTTTTATATGTACTTTCAGTTAGGTTGGGGACAATGGGTCATCCAGGTATTGGCGGTGGAGTATATACCCTGTATATGGGTACAGGAGGTGTACTGTGGGCAGCTAGGGATGGGGAGCAGTACGCGTATGAGCAATGGGTAGCCACATGCTGGGAGGGTGTATGGGGGGGGTGTCAGGGTCAGAATCACCCAGGGGTGGGGACTAGTGTGTTTATGAAGGGGGACCCAGGTACTGGGTGTGTGTATATGGGGGGAAAGGCTGAGAGATGGGTGATGTGTATTCAGGGACAAGCCTTGGGAGAAGTCAGGGTTGGAGAGGAACTACATGCATGGGCTACAGTGAAGACAGGGATCAAATCCAGAGCATTGTGGTGGGGAGGAGCTTGCTGTCCCCAGCTTCATATATTTATTTTATTTCTTTATATTTATTGGCCGCCCCCTCATGTCTACATCTGTACATTCTTTTCTTTTTACCTCCAGCTATCATCCTGGGCTTTGGACATTCCTTTAGCCTTTAAGGATAGAAAGGATAGTCTAACAACTAGAGTGTTAGCCTGAGATTCAAGAAATATAGGTTCTGCTGTGCCATAAATATCTTGTGTGCCCTTGGGAAAATGTCCTATGTGCCCTTGGGCAAGCTATTTATTCCCAATGTGACAATGGCATTGTCCTATGTCAGAGGGCTGTTGGAAAGAAGAAAGCAATACCCATTGTAAGGTGCTCATATAGGATAGTAATGGGGGCCAGATAAGCTGCTGGTATGAACAAATAACAATAAATTTCTGGTGCTGAGATATGGCAATTTATTAGCACAGGTATAAAAGGGAAAAAAATCTCATTCACAAAGAGCAGGGAAGTTGTGCTGCATGTTTGTTAAAAGCTACAAAACTGGAAACTAGCATTTAAGCATGGTGATACAGCAATGTCTGGAAACAATTTAACATAGCTATCAGTGCACTGTAAATTACAGAACCAATTTCTGCTCTTAGTTACACGGGTGTAAACCTGGGGTAGTTCGATTTAAGACAGTGTAGCTTTTGGACCATTATTTAAGCAGGGCCATAGGATCACTGAGCTGGGCTGCTCTTTTACCAGTTGCTCTGTGGAGGACAGTTGGAGCAGTCTCTTGGCTTGTTGCCTTTATCAAAGACAGCTGTGGATCAAAGGGAAATATAAGGCCAGGAAAAAAAAAGAAAAGTGCTTTACATCAGTTCTCCTCTGAGACTGATAACCACTTAGGTAGGAACATCTCTAGTGAGTTTAGCATAGCTCTTGTAGTCTTTGTCTGTAGAGTTGTGTGGTGTTACTGTAATGTATTGAAGCACAGTGCTGAATTTATTTATGTGAAGCTGCAATTATAGTTCTTTAACATACACATTTAGCAAAGCCAGTCTCTGTATCAAGATCTATATTCATCAGTTAGAGTCTTCTCTGGTCTAATATTTAGACAACACTAGCTGGCCCACTAAAAGGGAAAGTGGGGAGTTGGAAGTGTGTGTCTGACTTATGTATGGTTTGAAAAAGCTGCATCCAAACCATGTTTTCCAGAATGAGCTACTTCAGTTAAAGGTGATGGCCATAGATCCCAGAATTTTTGGACTAAGAGACCACTATCAAGTTTTTCATGGGCCACCATGTACTAGAGATGTGCAGCAGGGTCCCATGTCATTTTAGTTTCATTTTCGTTATTTAAGTCTGTCGTTTTCATTTTCATAAATATACAAATTTCATTTTTGCTTTTGTTTTCCATTGGTTTAAATGGAAAACACATTTTTGGCTGAAACATGGAGTGATTATACCTCCAATGGAAGGCATTAAGTGTACCAAATTCCAAAAAGATTGGATAAAGGAATCCAACTTTATAAACAGTTGAATTATATTATTTTGCAAAAATCTTCATATACATTCTTAGCTGTAACATCTTTGCCTCACACTTAATGTAGATGAAATGTAGATGGCAAATTGATACCCCTTCCAATATTTACTATCTCTGCCAACTTTCAGAAGGATTTGATAAAGGGTCCTGGTGGTATAAGCAATTAACTTATAAATGTATGTCTAACTGTAACATCTTTGTATTCCAATCAGTGTACATGAAATTTGGCAGGTCTGTATATCACACTTTCACAATCATCTCTACCAAATATTAGAAAGGCTCCCAATTTTATATTCCTGCACAGCATATGCAGAGAAGCAGCCTATGCCAGGGATTCTCTTATGTGTCACTTTGGTATAAGATTGGTTTGTGATGCCAATTGGTCAGCAGAAATGTCAACCAAATATCCTCATTCTGTGCTGTGACCATCCCAATGTCTCTCCCCCACTTAGGGAGCATGTCTCCAGAGCATTAATTTCAACTAAAGGCCCCTTTCACGCTATTCAAAGCTTGTTTAAGCGTCAAGGTCAAAGAGCAATAGAGCTGGCAATCCAGGTGTTTAATACTAAGGTGAAATCTCAACTGCTGTATGGGGCGGAACTTTGGGCCCCCTCATTGGCTCCTAGGGTTAACCCGGTGCAATCTAAATTTCTGATGAGGCTCTTGGGAGATCCAAAAAGCGTACCGCATGTTGTAGCCAGGACTGAGCTGGGTCAAAAATCCTGGCAACTTTCTGTCATGGAGTTGGCTGCCAAGTTCTGGTGTAAACTATTTCTTAATCGGTGCTTTCCATTACTGAGGGAGGTGGAGGGAGATGTATTTGTAAACCCCTGGGCCAAAGGCATGGATGTGCTCATGACCCAAAGGGGGGTGTCTAAGATCTATCTGTCCCACAAACTCCCTGATACCATAGCTAAGGAGGTCCTACTCAGAATGAGTGACATTGAGTGGCAAACTGAATTAAGCAGAATTGGTGCCTCTCCCCATCTGGCAATGTACCTCTTATGGGTACCCAGGATGGGTCAGATGGCTAAATATCTGCTATCTCCCATTTCAACTAGAGTTAAGCAACTCATCTTTCGAGCTCGTGCCAATGTCTTTCCATCGCAGGTTCTAGAGGAGTGCTTTCAGGGTACCCCCTTCTCTGAGCATGTTTGCCCATTTGACAATTCTACTGCAGAAACGGTAGGGCACATTATTCTATTTTGTCAACTATACGACTGCCCTAGAATGGAATTTTTGGAACCTTTGCTGAAGAGTTTCCCTGGCAGATCTGAGCTGGCTCTACTAAGACTTCTTTTAGACAGCTCAGAGTGGCAGGTGATCTCAAACATTGCCTCCTTCCTTCTTCAAGCATTTCACAACTTCTTGGAGTTTAGGCACTGCCAAAGTTAAAAGTGCCTGCTGTTCTATTCCATTGACTTTGGGCTACTGAGTGGGCCCTGTGTGGTAACAGGCTGGGGTATCCTGAAATATGAGGGGAGGAATGGGCTGCCCCAGGATGTGATTATTCTTGGAACATCAGATGTCAGTCTTTGTTTTAGTATGATCTTATGTTTTTATTGTAACTTTTATTATGTTTCACTTTCACTATGGATGCCTCGGCATTGTGCCTGGCCACTTGGTGGACCTTGTATTTTGTATAATTGTCTGCAATGGTCAATGACCACGCAATAAATTTATTACTACTTACTTACTCCTGCACTTGTTACTGGGAAGTCAGAAGCATCTGTTTAGGAAAGAGCCAATAGAGATTCTCTTATGTCCTCTGTCACAGTGCTGCAGGATGTGATTGTGATGATAATTGGCCAGCCTGGATGTGTAAACTATGTATCCTGATTGCTGGGATGCTATCCCCAAAGTCCAGTTATGTCCCTTCTATGCCTGCCTGAGGGCCACCCCCTATGCCCACCTCGAAGCCACTACTGAGTGGTCCTGTAAAGCTGGAAGCATGCAGTAATTGGCCAGTGAATGTTTCTGTCAGTCTTTTCGGTTGTTCCACATCCTCTCTCCTACAGCCTCCCTCCCCCTGCCATGCCAGGTGCCTGCCTCTGACTGGCACTGCATGTGCTGCTATTTATCTGAATAATGGTCTTCAAGGGGACAACTTCAATTGCTTATAAAATTGGATCCCTTTATCAAATTGTCCTATAGTTTGACAGGGAAGATATGTGATACATTCCTACTAAATGTCTTGTAAACAAACAGGATGGAATATAAAAATATTATAGCTGGAAATGTATTTTCAGGTTAATGTCTTATACCATCAGGACCCTTTATCCAATCTTTCTGAAAATTGGCAGGAGTATTAAGCTTGTGGAGAGACATAATAATCACAGGCTTCATGCAAATTGGATGGAAGATAAAGAAGTTATAGCCATGAATGTGTATGGAGCTCTTCTTATCACAACATTCAATTGCTTCTAAAATCAGTCCTCTTTATCTAATCATTTCAAAACCTGGTACACATAGTGCCTTCTGTTGGGTACATTATCCCCAGGTTTCATCAGAATTGAATAAGAATTTTAAAAAGGTATAGCTGGAAATACGTTTTTCATTTTTTCCCCTTTATTTAAAAAACAAAAAGTCAGTTTTTTTTATTATTTTTATTATTTGTCATTATCATTACTGTAATAACAAAAATGACATGCACACCCCTACCATGTACACATCTGGGACGGCCATGGCCCAGTGCCTGCTCATGGCTGTACAAGGCAGGCAGCTCTGGTCACCATCAATGTTGCAGCTAGAACCAGGGGGTGGAAAAACCTCAATGTGACTATAGTACCCATGGGCTAGCAGTGAGGAAGGTGAAGTCTCTTTTGCTGTAGTCAAAACCAATTCAGCAGGCCAGCTGCTGTGGCCACAGTTCAGGAAGCAAGAGAGTTTGTTATACTATTAACATGGCACATACTGTTGACCACTAGACAGAGAACACAATGTTTTAAACAGGAGATAAAGATACTCCACTGTGTCACAAAAGGTTCTATGTAAAAAAAAATCTTAACTCCCACTGCCTCCCTTATTCCTGTCTGTGTCCATGATGGTCCGTGTGCTGATGAAAACAGTAATGGGACAGCAGTTCTAAAAGGTATTTATTGAGATGTATAACCTGTCCTTCCCCAAGGCCTCAGGGCAGGTGACAACACATAAAATAAATGTAAACTAAAATATACAATATAAAATATAACCCCCCTAAATCCTACTCTTCTCCATAGAACCTATCCCTACCAGCCAGATGCCTGACTATAAATAAAACGGTCTTGCAGCAGCTCCAGAAAATGCTCAGGCAAACAACCAGGGGAAGGGAATTACAAAGTTGTTGATCAGCCCCTGAGAATGCCTCACTACATATTTTCAGTGAGTGAACCTGGTGCACAAATGGAGCACAGAAGCGGGGGCAGGTTTTTTTAGGTATTAAAGTTCCCAGCCAATAAGGGCTTTATCGGTCAATGCAAACACCTTGAATTGTGCTTGGAAAGCTACTAGAAGCCAGTGCAGATTCCACACTGGTGAAATGTGCTCTCCATGGCCTACCCCTGACAGAAGGTCTCCCACTGCAAGTCTTGCCCAGAACCAATTCAAATATTTTGTGGAGGGGGCAGCTATTTTCCAGAGTCATCACTTTGCATTCAGGTTACTTGGACACCATGGCCACATGTACACCAGACACATGTTACACATGTGCCTGAACGCATGATTCCCTGATGTCGGTGTGAGACTCACTTGCTGCTCCCTAATGTTTCAGAAAGCAGTGGGGCCACGTTACTGCTTGATACTGATCCTTATTAGGCTACCACCTAATAAAGCAGGAAGTGGCGTTTGTATCTGATTCAGTGATGTCTCAAACATAAAATGAGGAAAAATATATTCCTCCATTTTCCTCACTGTTCATAGAGAAAGCAGTACACAGGAGCAGAAACCATTTTTCTAAAATGCCTTGGCATGAAGGATGCCTGAAAGCCTAAAGCAGTCATAGAACAGGATTTGAGTTGAGGTGTAACTTTCCCCAAAACTTTGTGAGAGGGATGCAGGTGAAATAGTGAGGGACAAGCCCCTGACATACCAAGTTCTGGCAGGGGAGCAAGGGAGACAACTGAAGGTTGTTGCCTCCAATCACCAGGCGGGAGTGAGGGGACACTGTGGCTGAGGGCTTGTTGGCATAATTTGACATGCCCTGACATGTACAAGGCCGCCTGTAACTACTTAAATGGTTAAAACCAGCAAAAAAGGTCTTGTAAGGACAAATGCCTGGTGTCCTTGCACAAGCCTGAAAGGGCAGCTCCCTAATCAACTCTAGTGGCCATGGACACCTCTCTGACTTGAGCACTCATTATTTACTGTTTCCACAGCTGCAGGCCCAGTTCACATCTCCCAAGGAGTTAGGATTCCAGTTCCTTCTTGACTCACCCTCTCTTTCTCCTTTGTTCACCCCTCACATTGCCTTAAGCTATCCTGTGCTGTATAAATGACCCTTAGTTGTACAGTGCCTTAGAACCACCTCAGCTAGCTAAAAGGGTCTGTGTTGCTGGTTCTCCTGGACAGGGATAGATCTGGATCCACTGTCCCTGTTGCAGTCCCTAATCAATAAGGCCTAGTGACAATGCTGAGAGTGTGACGTCTATCTTGTTTGTCACGTGTGTACTGCAGCACCCCTAACATGATGCAAGGGACTACAGGGCTCTCCTAGCAGGGGCTGAGCTGAGGTTGGGGAATGCGGCTGGGAGGTGGCAGCTGAGTGGCGGATCCCTTACGTGACCATGGTGTGCTGTGTGGGAAAAGACCTGGCCTTTCCTCCCTGTCTTAGACTTGACCTGACCTGACTGGCGGAGCAGCTAGAGCTGAGCTTCCCAGCTGGGGAGCCCAAGGAACCTGAGAATTTAGTGGCAGATGTGGCTATTGCCATCCTCCTCCACCTTAGCTTTGTAGTGGATGCATTTCCCACCTCCCTCACAATAATTATGCCCATTTTAAAACATTGTGATAAAGTCCGAGGACCCAACTCAAAGGCAAGACTAACCTGCATCGTAAGCACCTTCAGCATGTAACTGACACCAGACAACATTCAGTCACAGTCACACGCTTTTATACTTGTTTAGGTTTGCACCTACTGAAACAGGGGTAACTTTGTCAATTTTATTTATTTTGATTTATAACCTGGCCTGGCCTTTAGGATGAAATTTCACAATAAGAACATAAGAAGTGCCATTTACTGGGTCAGACCAGTGGTCCATCCAGCCCAGCATTCAGTCTTCAACAGTGACCACCCTTGGTTGCCTGGGGGGAGTATGCAGCAGCTTATAATGGAGGAATCAATTCCCTGTCATTCTCTCCCAGCTTCCGACAGTCAAGGGTCATGTATACCTGGCCAACCCAACTAGTAGCCCTTGATGAACCTGGCTTTCAAAAATTCATCCAGTCTCTTTTTGAAACCTGTTATGCTACTGGCTAATCCTTATCTAACTCACTCTCACATCATCTCTGGTCATTTTTACAGATGAGGAACTGAGAGTGGTTTACTCAATGCCATCCGCCAGTCAGGTCAGGTCTAAGACATGATTTGAATCCTGCTCCCCTAGTTACAAGTCTAAAATGTTATCCACTAGCCTATGCTATCTCTTATATACATTGCTCTAGAATCTGGTGAAATAAGGGAGCCTAAGGGCCTGTTTCCCTGAAATGTTTAACACTTAGGTTATTTGCCTGCAGTCACATAAACATCACATATTAGTAGATGGTCATGACCTGCTTGGAGTGCATTGCTCCACAGTTTTTACCCTAGGCTTAGTGTTAACAATCTACCCTGAGGGCAGTGCTCATGTGACCACTCCAGGGGGTAAGTGTTCTGTCCATCAGTTGACTGGAGGTAACAAAAACATAGGAAATGCATGAGCTGACTTACCTGGGAGAGGGGGGAGATAATTTGATCATTGTGGCAAAATGCCCTTGCCCTGACAAAGACCCCCTATGACCCCCCATCACTGAAACTGCTATCCTGGCTCAGTCAAAGCCCAGGCCTCAACAAGCACCTGTTCAGGACTTCCTCATTCCTGAAATTCCTAAGGGGGAGGGGGGACTCTACACCTAAGACAGGTGATGTGGGATGATCGAATCATAGGAGCAGAGGGGCTGCTGAACTGCAGCCAGCTGACCCTCCTGGACAAATCAGAATGAAGGTCAAGGATGCCTTAAAAGGACCAGGACAGGCATTTTGACTCTCTCTCTCTCTCTGGACTCACTGAAGGAGATCTCTAGCACATGCTGCTAGGCTGGTGACCTCCCTGCCTGGAGGCACACATGGACTATATGGCTTAACAGTAACGCTGGCCTTGCCAGAAGAAGAACTTGGACCCCATAGGAAAACCATCCCCTGTGGAGACCTGATCAGAACCAGTGTGAGTACTTGCTAGCTACAGTTTATAGGAAGACACTTTCCAAACAGTCTACTATGTCCACAGGACTGACTGTGATTGCTCAAAGGGTTATCACCCCTAGTTCTATGCGTTTTTATATGTATCAGTAAAGTCTACATTTTCTTTTTATCCTACTGGGTGTGTGTGTGTATGTGTTATTGGCTGACCATTAAACGCCTCCTTTGGGCCGGGTGGCCAAGCCTCACTACTAAGACAAGGAAAGAGGGGAAAATCTACCTATTTGACTAGGGGCCAATAGCTTTGGAACCAAGGGAAGCCTCCTGTGGGTAGCTCTGGGGATCTTCCTCCATCGCAGAGGAGGAAATACCAGGAACAGAGTGCCAGGAAAGGGGAGTGCTTTTGGGAAGCTGTGAGGCTTATGTCTTTTGGGGGTTCACATTTCCTGAGTGGTGTGAATGCCCACAGGGAAACACGCAGGTGGTGGCAGTGGAATATCAAGAGTTTTGGGGGGTTTGCCAGCTGTGGGAACCCCTGGTCAGAGATTTGGAGAAATACAGTGAGGTGGGTGTCTCAGCTGTATAGCACCCCCTACTGGCGTTTCACCACAATCATTAGGTAAAATAACTGCAGATAAATCAACTGTCTTAGCTGCGTGTCAGGAGACACAGTCTAGGTAGATACAATTTAGGCCACATCTACACAAATGCTTTGTTCTGCTGCACTTTGTTTCGTAGCAAATGTTGAAGAGCAAAGTGACCATATGACCTGGTAGAGAAGCTGCTCTGGCCACAACTCCTCCTTTGGTCCCCTACCTCCCTGCTCCCCATTTCACAGTACTGGTGTCCACCCAGCACCCCAAATCCCTCTTCCTTGGCCGGTCTTCAGAGAATGGAAGTTGGGGGAGGGGAGGAGGTTTTAGTGTTGTGACTGGTATTGAGTGGAGGAGCAGAGTACTACACTTAGGGAGCAACTACAGCCCTTCTCTCCCTCCCCACCCCCATTGTGCTACAGGAAAGCTGAAACAAATATTAATGACAAATATAACCACTAATAAATTTGCTCACTTTCATTCAGATCTGACAAAGCAGATATTCAGTTCTACTACATGAGATAGCTGCTTCCGATATTTCAGTTTGGTCATTTTGGTTATTTCATTTAGGTGCAAAATGAGCTAACATAAATGCTGAAATAGCCAAATCATAATGAATGAAGTATCTAAACTGAAATAACTAGATATAACTGAAATAACTGAAATAACTAGAAATAACTGAATAACCAAATATCAATTTCAGTTATGGATATGGATACCCAGAGGACCATCCAAAAATGCAAATGATATTCACAAATGCAATATCTACTTTTTGTTTCAGCTCTGCTTTGCAGCAATTTGCCCTGAAGATTTCTACAGAGCAGGTCATTTCACAAACATCAAATACGAATTGTTACAGAAGCAATGGCAAGCTGCTGTTAAAGCCTTTCTGTGCTGGGGGTGTAGGTAGCAACGCAAGCCACTAACCAGAGAGGGTAGGCTGGGTCTAGTTCAAAACAAACTATATCTCCTGGGCTAAGTCCATAAGTTTGCCTAGGCAAAATTCACCATTTTCATTCTGAAAGGACAATTTTCTGCTTGAGGAAACTGCCTTTTACGTTTGGCCTAAAAAAACAAAACAAAACAAAAAAAGTCAAAGAAAACAACACTCTGCATTTCCACTAACTTGAGAGAAATCTGAGCCATCTCTGCTGGTGAGATTGTTTTTTCCCAGCTCTATATTTCAGGCCACACTACAATGCTTCGAGGATGCATTAAGGGCCACTGAGGCTTGGAAGAGCTCACTGCAGCATAGGATGAATAGAAGCACTTAGACACGAGGAAGCGTACCTTAGGGTCAGACCAAGTGCTATGAGAAAGGGTCTGATATTGTACAGTTGAAACCAATGCAATCCCTCCTCCTCCCCCCCCACCAACTTCAATGCAGAAAAGATCAGACCTATAATTCTAAGGCATGCAGGGTAGGATTAATGCAGGGGCTTTAGGGTTGCAGCCTGGGACAGTAGATTTTGAGTGGTCCCCAAAAAGGAATGCAGCCCCACCACTGGTATAATGCTTAGCAGCATCAGCAGAACCCTCCTCATCCACAGCAGCACCAGCTGTGAACCTGACTCTGCAGAGACACTGGGTGATTTCAGATGTGACAGGCACCCGGTTCAACACAGTGGATTCCCGGTGGGGGTGAACCAAACAACCACCCCCTGGGGTGAATAAAAGCCCTGAACAGACATGATGGGACCGGGACCATGGCAGGGAATCGCGCTGGAAGATCACAGGCCAGGGCAGCGCAACAGACATGACACCAATTCCCGGCCGCGGTCAAAACACCCAGAAACCACTGGGCAGGGGCGGGACACAGACATAGCCGCCTGAGGGCAAACGAAGCCAAAAGGCACACAAGGGAACGCCCACACAAGGAAAATGAGAAGGGAGGGGGGAGAGGGAGAAGAGCTGGACAGGTACCACACACAACAGGCACACAGACAGTGGGGCCACAGTGGAACACATAGCACAAGCACACACCCAGGCGCGCGCACACACACACACACACACACAGAAAGGAAAGGAAAGGAAAGGAAAGGAAGGGGGACACGGGCGTCCGGACAAGGCACAACGGGCACGGGGGGGGGGGGGGGGGAA
>QEPC01010225.1:557645-602136 GCA_003113815.1 Sphenodon punctatus
TGTAGGGGAGGGTTGGTTGGGGCATTAAGGTTTTTTTTATTTTTATTATTTATTTGAATTTATTATTATTATTATTATTATTATTACTGTTTTATGAGCCTTTGCAGGAAGGGCGGCAAATAAATTCAACAAAATAAATAAATAAAAACAAATGGAGCTTAAATAATCAGTTTTCTCACCACCACCAACTCCTCTGGCGTTTGAGTTGTCAGCCTTGTTTTTCTGACGTGGTCAGAGCTTTAAAAATATGGTTGCTTCGTAGAATTTGAATGGGATGTTGCTGTGAACACAGGGAAATTATCTGTTATTTTCAGAAATAATCATTTCTTTTTAGAATTTTTTTGTAACAAATGTTTGCATTCTTTTACGGTAAAGGCTTATTTTTAGAAGCAAGGTACACTCTGGAGCTTTGATTAATATTTACTTTATCTGCCAACTGAGACTAGTTATCAAGTAGGCATCCTTGGACTTTCAAAACTAGAAGTCAGAGGTCACTATAAAACAGGGGTGGCCAGAGTTCAACCCCAAAAGCCATGTACCCAAGTCTTCATATGGCCGTGAGTCACAAGACACACATGCCCCTTTGAAGTCTCTGCCAGGCTAAGCCTAATCCCCTCCCCACCTCTCCTCCTTTGTAATTGGCTGGTGGAGCTGGTGCTCTATGGTCCTGACTGATGGCTGAGGAGAAGCTGTGATGCAATGAAATGACACAAGACTATTAAGGCAGCACAGAGGCTGGGCCAAGCGCTGGCTGAGAGCTGCTCTTGAACTGCCAGAGATCTGCATGTGGCTCTCGAGCCAGAGTTTGGTCTCCCCTGCTATATACACAATGCAATAGACATAGCAGCCTGAATGTTTTGGTGCTTGGGCTTCCACTAGTGCAGACAGCAGGAAAGGAGGATCCTCTCTGTGCAGAGTCATCTACACTTGCCCCCACCACAGAGCTGAGCCTGGCAGTAACTATCTGCCTCTGCCCCAGCATACAGGGTATAGTTTCAGGACATGATATGTGCTGGTTCCCCTGTGACCTCCAGCATCCTTGCCCTTGCCAGAGGCATGTGGAGGGGCAGACTGGCCAGATTCCATGTACAGCTGAGTCAGGATTCGTTGCTGCTCCACCAAGCGCAAACAAACCAAGCACACACAGCAACGCTCTGCTCACGCAGCGGAGCTCTGACTGGGAGGATCAGAGCCTTCAGGCATGATTTTATTCCCAACAGTCAAACACCCATTAATTTTAGTAGTATAGGTAGATGCATGCCCTTGGGCCTTTGCCACCAGAAAATGTGGCTCTTTGCAGTGGGGTAATAATAGTCCTCAGTGTGCTTATGGAAAGTTCAAATATCAATGGGAAGTAGAGAGAATATGCCTTCTCCATTCCCTTCTCTTTTTACACTCCTGCTTTTCCTGTGCACTGTACTTCAGTGGAACCCAAACTCATGTAGTCTAGCTCTGCCAGGTGAGCAAAAAGGCATTGTAGTAAGAGCTGTGGGAAACATGTCGCTTCTGGAAAACACTCTTGCATGCTGCTCCTCTAAATGCCTTCACCCCTTCTCTTGCTACCCCCATGCCTAGAACTCCCTTCCTGGATACATTCATTCTGCTCTCTCTCTCTCCCAACTTAAGTCCCTCCTGAAAACCTACCTCTTCCATCAGGCTTTCCCTGGCTCATCATGAGTGATAAGAATCTCCTCCCTGTAACTAAGGCTGCTTTCCCACGAGACTCCTTGTGCAGCCTTTAGCATCGCGGGAGCATGTGCTAGTCAAATGACGGGCAGCTCCTGTCTCGTGGGAAAGGTGGTAGGATCCCTGTTTGTTGCGCAAGCTTGCCGGTGGGAGAGCTGCACTTCCGCCTTTCCCACAAGAGAGGAGCTGTGCATCATTTGACTTAGTGCATGCTCCTGCAGCACCAAAGGCTGTTAATGGGAAAGCAGCTGCAGCTAGAAAGGTAATTGTGGGAAAGCCTTCGCCCTGTCAAGCAAGTGCACCTGAAACCTCGTAAATGTATTCTTGTCTTGCCTTTTGTTCACCTCTCCTTGTCCCCCCCTTTCCTTGTATCTCTTAGATTGTAAGACCCCTGGGGTAGGGAGCTGTCTATAACTACTGACTGTACAGTGCCAGATATACTGCGTGTGCTAATAATTAATAATAATAATAATAATAAATAAAACAGAACAATGGTACTCACAAACAGACTCTTTCAGGAAAATGCCAACCTCCTTTTCTTCTGTCTGAAATTTTATAAAAACAAAAGCAATGCTTCCCAAAACAAAATGCATTTGAAAATAAAGTTTTTAAATACAATTGGTAGTGTCAAGTTTACAAATGGTAGCAGTTGTGGGGACAATTACAGAAATGTGGTTCAATCAAGTTGAAGTCTGCTCCAGATTTATGTACATGATGTTTATGTACTCTAAAAGCCAGAAAAGAACAGATATACATCCACTTTTAATCAAATCCAAGTTTATTAACTTGTAAAACTCTGCAGGAATGAACAAACACTGAAGAAATCCAGCACAAATTAGAATTGGTTGGAGGTTAGTGATTGCTTGCAAAAAAACCATCAGATCACATGACACACAGTACTGGAAAAGGCAAATCAGTTAAACAAGGCTAAACAAGAGAAAGTACAATGCCAGCATTCAGTAATCCAAATCGCAGCTAATTTGAGTGATAAATTCCTTTAAATCACCTATTTACACATTAAGCCTCTGACAGATTGAAAACCAGGTGTTTGGAACCCTTTTCTATAATTAGGTCACAGGACTAAACAATACCTTTTCATTTAGTGCTTCAACTGGTCATAGACGCCATTCATTAAACCCAATGTGTGGGTGTCAAATTGTAGGAGCATAAAAGGCAAGTGATACTAGTCATCTCAGAGCCTGTTGGTCTCAGAGGTTTGGGGCTAGGAGGTGAGGATTTCTACAAGAGACACTGAAGAGGATAAATACTCAAAGTTATCATCTTGCCTCACTTTAGGAATCACTGCAATGTACCTTCCAGCCACATCAATGTCATCTGGTATTCATGGACATCAGGTTCTGGAAGGCTTTCCTGTATCACATGATGAGTTAACAGTTCTAGTCTACAGCTCATGCTTTCATGCTTCCAGCATGAAAGGTTAGGGATGGTGTCTACAACTGGTCTCAAGTAGGGAGAGAGAAAGAGAGATTATCAGGAAGATGGGATAGGTAGGATTCCTGATGCTTAATGCTGGCCTTTTTGGTGCACAATCTCTGAACCATCTGTCTAGCTCAGGATTCATGTTGCATCTGGTGCAGAGGGAATTAGTAGGTGAAAACAAACAAGACAGTAGCTAACATTATCCCACAATTCACCTGCATGTGTTAGGTGGCCTTCAGAAGTTCACCCACTTCCACCACAGGGCAGGCAGGCAGCTGTTACCTGAAGCATTGTCCCGAGAAGGTGGTTGATGCAGCACGAGTTAAGGTTAGGCCCAGCCAGGCTAATGTGCACTCTCCAGTCTGTTAGGTTCCACACAACCACTTCACGTGGCAAGGTCTGCCACCACCATGGACAAGGCCAAAATGTCATCAAGAATCGGGCCCAGGAACAGCAGCCACTGCCTCTTACCAGATGATAGCACAGGCTGGGAATGAGCAGAACCCCCAACCTCCCTGCCAGCGGCCAGGAGAAGTTGCTGCCAGCAGAGATAGAAGAAGGGGCCAAGGAAGGTCCCTCTTGCTTGGTGGTGGCGAGTCCCAGAGCCAAGTCCAGCCGAGCCCCATGCGGTCAGTCCCTCTGGCTTTTGCCCTGCACAGCAGTGAGACCTGTTCCTGGTGGGACCTGTTCCCAGTGGCGAGCCTGGGCGTGCAGCATGTGCCAGGTTGGGACTAGAGATATGAAGGCCCTATGAAAAACTGGAAAAATTCAGGGGGAAAACATTTTTTCCCATGGACTTTTTTCCAAATGGAAAAATTGGAATTTGGGGGGGGGGGGGGGAGGGATTGAAAAACCTCCAATGAAATATTTTCTTTTAGAATGATGAAATACTTTTTAAAGACATGGTTTTCAAATATTGTTTGTTACAGTTGCCCTTTACTCCCTCAAAATGATTTCCAATAACTATATGTAACACACCAAATCAAGAAAACGTGAAAGAGCAGAGAAGCTTATTTCAATCCATGAAAACCTTCAGTTTTCTGAAGTCCATGAAGATAAAAATGAAGGTTCAGAAGAAGAAACTATTGAAATTTCAAGTCATAAAGTAAATTTAGATCTGATAAGAAAATAAGTATTGCATATATTTCAATTTTTCCCAAAATTTGTTTTTTTCCAGGAGTAAAAAAAAAAATTAGAAAAATGTGTTCTTTCCCCCATGGCTTCAAAATTTCTCTGGGCAAGGAGGACTGGCCAAAGGAGCACTCTCTGCCCAGGCAGAACCATTGGTTTCTCTTAGTGTCGGACACTGGCTAGGGGAGACAGGCAGGGATGACAGTGCCTTGGGCTGTGGATGGGGCCACGTATGACCCCCCAAATGGGATTACTCTGCCCAGAGTCTAGGAGCAACCTACTGCCGATGGCCACTGCTTCTAAACCCAAGACCTGCTCATATGTATTGGTTCCTCAGTCCAAACCAGGACTTGACAGCAGTGTGGCAGCTGCCAGGAGGCTGCACGTGCATTCTGCTCTCCGCACCAGCCCAATGGGTGGCAGCTGTGTTGCTGCTCCACAGGTTGGGCAGGGGATCCAGCTGGCTGCTTTCTCGCTTGTTTTCACCCAGTGTAATGAGACTTGGACAAACAACAGAAGTCTTTGACCTGGAATAATTTATCTCTTCCCCTATCTCTTCAGAAAAAACCGTCTTGCTCACTAGCGAGCCTGAGTTATATTTTACCCAATTGTGCTCTGCGAGGGAGGTGTCGACAGTTAGTGTAACCACCTGTTATGAACTTGGTAAAACGCAGGTCAGAGTTAAAGACAAGAAGGGGCAAGGGTAAACAGGTCAAAGTCCTCTTCTCTGATGGACTTTTATATTTCATAAGCCAGAAGAGGCAGACCGAGCCTGAATAATTAATGTGGGCTCTGCTTAACATAATGACATCTGCGTGCTTTTACACTGGAATTGTTTTGAATTCCTTTCCAGCAAAGATCCTTGACTACACAATCCAAATCAGGCCTGTACAGCCCTGTGGATTCCTATTCCTATCTTTCTCTCCCCCTGGACAGAAAAAAAGTTTATGATGCCAAATTAACTCCTTAGGGAACTGGTCCAACAGAGCCATCCTTTTGAAAAACAGATGGCCTCAGCCATATACAAGCATGTCTGTCCTGCTTTACTATTGTTTGTAACAACTGGAATAGCATTGGTAATGTTTGATTCTGGAACATTAAAGATCATTTATTAATGTAAAACAAAACTTGAAAAACAGAAATGTCATTGATTATGCTACTTTTCAGAAAGATCTAGTTAGCAGATTTCATGTGTTTATCACGCTCCTCAACCATGGTATTTGGAGGACCAAGCAACTCAGAACTAGTTGTATTGGTTCCTTCCCCTCTTCCCCTCTCTCTTCAGATTCTACCACCTTTGCTCCATGTGAACAACAACATACTACTTGAGTATTTCCACTGATCTCAAACCACATTCCCCAATGCAGACCATTTCACCCTTTAATAACAGCAATTACAAATTCTTACCTTTGTTTCTTTTCAGAGCCACAGATCTACATATGAATGGAAGTTCTCCTGCACATTAGGATGCCCTTAAAATGAGTATAAGACATGCCATTCAGTGGCACCATGTTTCAGTAGATAAAGTATTAGCTTAAGAATCTGGAGACAGGGGTTCTATTCCAATTCTATTCCTGTTGTCTTGTAATTGGATGCTGAGCAAAACTACTTCGTTGCTGTGTCCTCCCCCGTCTTGTCTCCCAGGAGCAGGAACTACTTCTTACTTTGTAAAGTGCCAAAGTACTATTCCATGTACTACTACTACATAAATTAAATAATAATAATAATTAATAACAAACAAACAAACAAACAAACTTACACTGGGTCCGGCTTATTTTCTAGTGAAGCCAGCAGAAGGTTTGAGGATGATCAGAAATCCTGAGCAGGCATGTGGCACCTTGAAGGATCAAGTCATTAGTAATTACAGACCAGTTCCATGGAGAAATATTTTAGGAGATGAACGTATCATTCAACTTTTATAACGAATGAAACTTCCGTACCTAGGCTGAATTTCGGGATACGTCCTTAAATGAACTCTTTGTCTTTGAAGAATTACCCTTTCTTTGTGAGAAAGTTGTGTAAAAAAGAGACACTGTAGAGTCACGATTTCACAAAAAGTGAGCTTGGATCAGACTCAGCTTCTGTATAAGTGTTTAATTTATTTAGAAATTAATGAGAAAGTACAGAAGCAGAAAAACCTTTTTTCCAAACTGATGATCTCACCAAATAAGCATCCTTCCTCAATCAGCATTCTAGCTTTAATCCAGAGAGATCAGTGTTTATGGCAAGTACGTAATCTGTAGTCCTCTTCCTGTCTTCACATTGTATGTGATACCCACTCTCTGCATTATTTAATGAAACTCAGAAACCTCACAAGAGCATTTATCCTTAAATATTTCAGGGAATGAAAGCTGGCTCAGTGAAAAAGCTATTTCTATTTCTTTCCTTTTTGTTATCTATTTTAAAAATCAACAAGGAATACATTGAAACCAGGCTGGGAAATTGCAGTATGTTCACAAAATCTATTTAACTTTTCTTCTAGAACCTTTAATAACTAGCTTTTAATGCAATAGCCAAGGCATGACGTAGGATATCAGCCAAACAATATGGTTTCCTGTCATCATTAAAAAAAAAAAAAAAACTGGTCATGTGTTTTCATTATATTCCAGTCAAGAATATTTTAAAATATTTTAAGATATTCCAATCTCCATCAGCACATTTAGGATTTACAAGGTGCAGGAACCTGTTTCTTCTACTTCTTGTAGTCACAAGCATCTAGAGAACTGAACTTTGTACTGAGAACAGTAAAAATGAAGACAAAGCACTGCTGCCGCTCCATAATAAACCAGATTCAGAATCCAACATACTTTGATAGCATAATAGCAACATTGTAATTTAATCTCAGAGATTACTCTTTGATGCAGTAGCTGTGGGAACCTTCAATATTGTATACTTTTACTGTGGAGATAACTCTGAAGTGTCACCCCTCATTACCACTCCTCCTTCAACCAATCATGCATAATCAGTATTTTGAAATTAGTGAGATAAAAGGTGGGGGTTTTCTTCTCCATCCACCAAGCTTCTGTGTTCGTAGCTTTTTATATTATTCAAAATCCTACATCAATACTTTTAAGGATGTGTTCTTAATGTGGTCCAATGTCACTGCCATGTACACAATTTAGGAGATTTCCATCCTCTGGTAACAAGGAACAACACGTTATGAATATATTGTTCCAAAGCCTTGTAGCATTTATTTATCTAGATGAGAGTCAACACAGAATTTGATCCTTCTGGGTTATTTAGCAGAAATATGTTCAAGGACAATCTTTTCATTATTTAAGATCCCTCAACCAAAATTTGTTTATGGAAAAAGAGAGATCTTTTGATTACTAAAGTACTTTATTCAACAACACAGAAATATCACAAAAACAACTTTACTGGGCAAATTGAATGGATTTTTTTTTAAATACAGTTTTGTACATGCCCCATAAGTGATTTTTTTAAAATAAATACACTGTTTTCCAAAACTGCTTTTTTCATAATTGCACAAGCATACATACACCTTACACAAATATCTATTAGAAAATTTAATAGATAACTGCACAGTTCAGAAATAGGAGAACACTGTGAAAGGAGTACATTTTTGTGGCCCATGTTTCTGAAAATTCTCCTAGTTCTCAGCAATTGTGAAAATGGAATACTTTCTAACATAGGAGCTGTCTTTTATTCACTAGGAATATAGCAGATCTCAGTGTGAAACTGCCAAATTTAATAAAAACAAAATCTGAAACATTTAGCTGTTACATGAGAACCAACTGTTTGATATCACTATGCATCTAACCATGATCAAAGACCCACTACTGCTTTTTGCTGAATGTATTCGACCCTGAATGGTATGTTCATTTAACTACTTTATTTTTTCATTATTTGATTACAGATATAGTCTGTTTAAAGACTTTATATTCTTTAGCATTAATTGTTATGACTTACATACCACAGGGGTTCTGAACAAAAGGGAGCATTTCCTTTCTCTTGGGGAGTTTCTATTTTTAATTCCCATAATGACTGCGTGTGCCTTCCTTACAGCCTGGTTATGTAATAGGTTTATCTGGGGTATGATAAAAAGAATTTCTTTTCCTAGGTTTGCTTAATGCTCACACTTAGAAGACTTCAAAGTTGTATTCTGCATTTGCACTTTGACAATGAAAAACACAAAGAGGGATACAAATCATAGTATAAATTATTTTAGGATCTTGTGGAAAGCACAAATTCAGCAATTAGACCTTGACAGTAATCCAGTTTACAAATAGTTCTATAACATATACAGGAGAGAGAAAAAGAGAGGCCAGAAAAGGGATTTCTTTCTTCAAACACCAATAACCAGAATGTTCTATACGCACTACATCATATAAATATTGGTTTACCAAAAGGTAAAAAACAGGATGACGGAAAGGAGCAATATCTAAAATCAAAAACATACATGGGAATAAAAGAAAATCTATCCTTGTTCATTTTTTAAAAATAATTAACAGGTTTGGTATTTTAACAATTTTGAATTGACATGTAAAACACCACAATTACAATATACAGATCCATCAGTTCTTTAAAAAACAAACAAACAAAACGAAAAAAGAAACCACATAAAGACATGCAACATTAGGGTATTAGACAGTAAGTACATTGCTATGAATATCTTTGTACACCTAATGTAGCCAAAACTGAATTTAGCCTCTACTTCTGTAAGAGCAATCACAGATTTCCAAAAAGCAAGGCAAGCTGACCAGTCAAATGTGCAAATAAGGCTTCAATTATTATTTTTAAAATCAATTAGCAGTTTGGTAAAGAAGACCTTACACAGCTCTCATTGGTCCAGCAGTAGATAACAAAAGGCCCTGACCAGAAAGATTCAACTGAAATAACAAAGTAAAAGGCTGCCAAGCAAACAAATGTAAAGCTTATTTATGGTCATTTAATTCATGATCTTTAACAAAATATAGGAGAGGAACATACCCATGTCATTTATTTGCTGAACGTATGTACGTGATATCGTATTACATGAAACCCAGGACCCTTGTGTCAGCTTGAATGTTCAGAATATGGGTGTAAAAGTCTCTTCACCTCATCACAGTTCACTGTTGTCCCTGTCTCTCTATGCCTTGCTGCTACATGCACAACCCTCAGATGCTTCTTGTCTTTTGTCTGTTTGCCTTATAGTTCTAGCCCCCAGGTTCTGAAACTATGGTTAATGTTGCAGGTGGAGTCATGCCAACTTTAGATGAGGTCATGATCCTGACTGATATTTGACATATTTTGCACCTTTGTTGATGTTTGAGGTTAGGGAATTTTTGTATCAAAATGGGACCATGCAGGCAAAGAGCTTGGGAACCACTGTACTTGACAATTTCCACCATCCTTAAGATCTCTGACTCCCAACACAAGGGCATGTTTCCAGTAGTAGCTACCTGGAGAGGAGCTAGGTAGGAACCTCCTTCTGGGAACATTCACAAAAAAATCATTTCCTCCAGATATATCTGTCCCTACTTGGGTTCATCCACCACCTAGCAAGCTAAACGTGTATCGTGGTGTGTAGTCCTTCCTGTGGAAGGCCACACAGAGAAGGTGCCCAGAGTCGCCAATAACGTGAACTGTGAAGGTCTGGGATGCTTTGTGGGTGTGGCTGGAGGTTTGAATACTCGATGGAATATCTCCCCAATACTCACAGGGGTTAACAGGTTCTGGGGGAAGGAACTCCTGACTGAGCCACGGCCCAAACTCCTGTCATAACCCATCTGCTTTTGGAGATACTTGCAAACAACCCCAGGGATAACATCCCACGGAAACAGGCAGTTTATCCCATCTTAGCTGATGCCACGCTCTGATGCCTATCCCAATCTTCCAATACTTTGTAAGCAAGTTTGATTATGTGCCAGAAGGCTAACATGATGGAGAAAGTGGTGAAATAGCATGATACTTGATCACTTTGCACATCATTAGCCAGTTATTTCCATGCTTCGTTCCTACTAGCACTTACCATTCTCTTTTATATAAAATATTAAATATATTGATGGTACAACAGCACTCGCTTATTTTGATGGGAATGGCCTTTATGCTCGCCAATTGGGTAGCAATGCCAAGCAACAAATGGACAATGTGATAATCTGTCGGAAGCATCGATAAATTCACTAATCTCTATATCGCTGTTATCATACCCGTATTATGTAACTCCATCTCCAATAAGTGTTCTGCATGTGCAGCTGGAATAGGAGATAGGATGGTGAAGAAATCCATTGAGGGCCTATGGAACTAGTAACTCAGCAAGGCTAGGATCAGTCAACAAACAAAAATGTATGTGGGTTGTTTTTTTGGGGGGGGGGGGGTAGCCACTCAGAAAGAAATAAAGAAAGAAAGAAAGAAAGAAAGAAAGATGTGCTAATTTTTGATAATATTTTAAAAATATCTGGGCTCTTGTGGCCTGCACAGCTGCAGAAGAGACCCAATCCCCTCTAGATTTATAAACTAGTCTAACCACTAAATGTTGCACATGGAGCGAAAATATCTTCATATATTTTATAAAGTCTTTATCTTCTTCATACTATTGAAAAATCTACATAGCAACTCTCCTTGGGAAGGTAAATATATTGAGTCATAGATTTTTCTAAGATATGGTACTCTTTTCATTTTGTATCCTAGAACAAGCTTTTATATATATATTTATAAGACTGAATCTGCATGTCCACCTATGCTGTGCACTCCACCTTATAGTGCAGTGAAAAGCAAATCAACTACTGTTACATACTTTGGAGAGATCCCATTCTATAAAGCTCTTTTGGAAGCAATGCAAGTGCATATCTACTATTCTAATATAGTGCTCAAAAAGATTAATTTAAATTTTATGTCTTCCCCTCGGACAACAGTATAACTGAAGGTAATTGGTAGATGCATCATAATCTTTTAATCTTGTAAAACTTGGCATCAAGTCTCCATGGAAGGATGCATGGTAAAACAGTGCTGCTGCTCCTACACAACTGGTAAAATAATATTTAAAGCTAGAATTTATTGCTCCAGATTTAACTCGCAGAACCACACTGTTGTGTACAAACTGTTAATCTCCATAGATGCTCAGACATGATTGTCTCCTTGTGTCTAAACACACAAAATACAAGCTGCTATCTGTACAGTTTACAGTACTGAAACACATATATTTGAAAAAGAAGTATAGATATGTTACTTTTCAAAGATACATGATTTTATAGCAGGGGTTTACCCAAACTTTTTTTTTTACAGCCACTTTAAAAATAGACAACAACTTCACTAGTATAGCTAAATTACATCAACAAAAGATTCCATGTACTGAATGTGAGTAGACTGGCCAATTCCCCAGGGTCCCAGATATTTTATAGTTTGCTTTTGAGGAAACCCCTATACATAAATGAAAATAGTATCTGAGTATATTCTTCAGTGGTGGACTAAGCAGTTTCTTAAAACAAGACTTTAGTTTGCCATTCACTTCGGACTGCCTTGAAAATAAGATATACTACTGCTTAAAAGAACCATCGGAATGCTTCAGCGCTGGGAACAGGTGTTCTCTATAAAAAAAAGCAAGAAAACAAGTTAAGCTTTCTTTCTATGGCATTATAAAATTAAGTGTTTTGTGTTTTTTGGTTACTCCTTTACATTTCAGCCACTGTTTTAGTCATCTAAGTATCATATAATGCCTCACATTGCTTGACAATTATTAGAAACATCCTCCTTCTAAAAATGTGCCATTTTAGGATACTGAATTAAAATATTGTACTATTACCTATTTAATCAAATAAGATGGGCATGAAAATGTAAATACTGCTATAAAAATTCTAAGCACAGTCTGGAGAAAGGACAGTAATCCTGGGAGAACACCACAATTTTTGTCTACATTTCAGAATAACCACTGTCTTACTGGGCAAAAGTCTGGATACAATGAAGTCAATGGGAATGTTAGTACTGATTTCAGTGGACCCAGATTTTACTCAGTAGGTGCCTGCTTATGAATTAGATGACTTGGCAGGTTGGACACATTTTTTGGCTAGAGGCTTGTTTTAATGAAAGAACATTTGTCTAAAAATCACTTATGTACTTCTGTGAACTGATGACTCTCTATTGCATATCTCCCAACAGTGCTACCTAAGGTAGGACTATCCCACATTTGCAGGAAAAGCCCGTGGTCCCACGTAAGGAAGACATGCCAATTTCGGAAATTCACCAGAGTGCCTGCACATGGGTGCCACTGGGGGTTTTGAGTATGGCCAACATGTCACCTCTGCTAGAGCTGTCCCTGTCCTCTCCAGGGAGCCTCTACAACTGCCCCTGCTGCTAGAGCTGTCGCCCAGTCTCCCACTCCTCCAGGTATATGTGTGTGTGTGTGTGAATGTGAGAGGAGAGGGTTGGAAGGAAGACAGAGAGTATGTGTGTGCATAGGTGAGTGCATGCATGATTGTATGTGTCTGAGGAGTGGGGCTTGTTAATAGAGGTGGAGAAGTTTGTCGCTTATTAGCCTACTGAAATGTTGGGAGGTACGCTATTGTTGCCTTTGAAGGCTAAGTCAAATTTTTCAAAGATGGGAGGCTCAGTTAACCCCCTCATCTGTTCCCTATTATCTAGGCATTTAGGTTTATATCTAGCACAGTACTTCACTGCATGCTTCACTTTAGGGGACATTAATAATGCTCTTAACTTCTATGAGTCCACTCACATGCTTAAAGTTAATCATGTGCTTATGTGCATTGCTGAGTCTGCACCTTAAACAAAATGACTGGAATTTCAGAGGTGCTGAGAACCCATGGCTCACTGTAATCAGGCATTCAGCACTTCTGAAAGTTACAGAGCTTTTATTTGGATGTGTAATTATGCATTTGGGCAACCAAATAACTTTTTGCCCTATAATTCTAACAATCTTATAATATGATATAGGCTCCAGACTTGCAGTTTCTGCTCCCACTGTAGTTCATGACTTTCCAGACTACAGTAGGAACAGGAGCAGGTCCATAAGTAGCTAAATGGCAATTCATGACAATTATCTCGAGTTTGCTACATCTGGTTCATCAAAACATATTCACATATGCAAATGTCTAAAAACCAAAGCAAGTTCTTAAGAATAAATGTATCTGTGTCAAAATAGCTCTCAAAAATTATGTTGAAGCTATAATTAAAGAATGCCCTTGAAGAGAAGCATTGTCTTTCAGCTTAAAATGTAGGCAGTTAAATATTTTCCATTCGTGCACAATGCACATCTAATAAATCATGGACCCAGAAAACTACTTTGGTGCAGTGCTAGTTGCCAAAATGCACATCTATTTATTCACATCAGTTAAGGCTTCTTTTCAAAGTTCGGTATAAAGAAAGACTGCTATGATATGTGGCAAACATACGTTCACAAATAGCCTTTTCTATGAGAATAGTGAAAAACTTCTACCTTAAAAATAACGGAGTGTAATATCCAGTCTCAGGCAGAGGGGGGGCAGTACACGGGTCCCCTTGCTGAAATATTTAAATTAATTAGTTTAATATATTTAGCAAGGGAGCAGAAGGGGAGTTCCTCTTTTTGTCAACTTAGCATGCATGCCCCCAGAAATAGCAGAGAAGAAAGTTTTTGTTGCTTATATCATCAGAATTCTACGCTACTCTAAGCCAATGTCCCTTCTCTCGATGAGTACCAAAATTTACCAAATGACCTAGAAATTAGCTCCCAAAGACTGAGTTTGCTCACTGTCACAGTATACACTGAATAACAGCCCTTTTTGTTAGTGTGTCCCAAATAAGGAATTTATTTTCTCCTTAACAATTCCTATTTGTTGCACACTGGCATGGTTCTAAGGTAGGTATTGGTAATAACAAAAGAAAGTAAGCTTTACTTCAAATGTACACTGAGGAGGGCTGATATGATTGCTAGACTTTCCATGCAGTACTGTGTAGTTTGTAAGATGGCTGCTGATAGTAAATGAGGTACGTAGATGTATAATTTATAAAGAAGTTGACTATAAAAGGAGCTTGACTTGAGAACAATACAAGCAACCAACGTATTTAGATCAACCTCAGGAGAATGGCTAATAATGTATAAGCACTACATTTAAATATATTGTCTTTGCTCGACAACCATATTCAAATGCACTATGAATACATTTTTATAAATGGAATTAAGATGACCTGTATTTACTTCTTTACAATGTGAGTTTGAGTTATTCTGTCAGATGTCGTATCAGTTGGAAGTAAAGGTGCAATGTCCGATTAAAAGGTCAATCAGACCTTTAAGTACACAGAATAATATTTTTGAAGGGCAAAACTGCTGTTTTGTATCTGTAATTAAAAAAAAAAAAAAAGCCTCTTTAAGATAAGGTCTTTTTGCACCAGTGGAGGAAATTCTAATTAAACATCTATATTATGCAATTATGTACATATTGCACTAACCCCTGATTTGAGAATCAGACAATTACTGCTTTGATTAACCAATTAAAAAAATAACACCTAGGATTACAGTAGATGGATCAAGTTAGGTCAAAGCCAATTTAAGGGGTGAAGTCTTTTTATTTTGCCAATGCAACACGCAAGGTTATACCCAGAAGAAAAGAGATCTTGCAGCGGGTTTGGTGGCTCAGCACACCAATGTGCAACGCTTAAATACAATGACCATCTACTTTCTGGCTGTATAAATTCAAGAATCCCTGCTGGGGAATCAAACTCTTGATGAGATTATAGTGAGTTTCTGGATCTCAGTTATGCTTGCAGGGAATCATTATCCTGAGTGACAGGAAAGACAGATTCCCCTGGAACTTAGCGGGAGGGGAGGTAAGGAATAGAATTGGAGTTGATCAGCATTGTTTAAGGCAGCCTTCACCGCTCATGCAGGTGCAAATACTGACAAACAGCAGTCTTGTTCCCAGGAGGGAGCTCAAAAAACCTGCAGTCCTAGCTTCCGCTAACAGGTAATACTATAAAGCATGATGTTCTAGAGAATTTATCCCTACGCAAACCTGATATGAAATGACCTTCAAGCTTAAAACTCTCTATTCTGTTTTTCTGTTGGCAAACTTTAACAGAAAAGAGTATTTTCTGCTGAAGTAAAAGAAGCTAACTCAACAGTTGCAATTTTATATTTTAATTATGTTTTTTTTTTTTTTCAAAGACAGCTTCACCCGGGCACAGTAGAGAACTGCATTTTTGGCTTCAAATTTCTCAGGGAGAAAAAACACAACAAAATTCCTATAAACAGACAAACGTCAGAAAAATAACATTTTAAAAATTGTATATAATGGGTCTGTTCTTGTTTCCCTGGGCAAAAATGTTCTTTATACACATATACACACATACACACTTTTCCAAAACAAGCCAACTAAATTGTCTGCAATCACAGACTTTTAAATTCTTTCTTGCACACTATTTGAATGTCTAAGGAAGCTGCACTTTGCATTATCAATGCAGAATTTAAAAAATATATTCTTTATACACTATTGGTTAGGCACAATTGAAAAACATTGTGCTATCCAAGTCTTTGCAATTGCTGGAAACAGCTCTGTGAGATGCTAAACCCTACAGACACAAAAAGGACAACACATAAAAATGGTACCACATCATTATGAAGGAACAGCCTTTCAGTTTTGAATGATGGTGCATTTGGGGAGGGGGAATTGTGGTTTAGTTACACAAGCAAAAATAAATTTGAGAGAAACATTTAAAAAAAAAAATAATTCTGCTTACAGTAATAAATTCGCATCTCAACTCAAACGTGCTCGCAACACCCAAGTAGTAACACTGAACTAAGGCTGTTTTTACATGGACGGCCCCACCCGCCACCCAGTGTTCAGGGCGGTGTGTGAGGGTGTGTGTGAAACGTCCGTGTATATGGCTGGCAGTGGGAGGGGTGATGGGTGTCCACTCAGTGTTCACCCGTGTGAACACTGAGTGGGATGGGGGGGGTGCGCTCCCTCTCACGCAACACCCACCTCCACCCACCACGGCAAAGCACCCATCTCCCCACCCACCTTCGTCCGTGTAAAAACGGCCTATATGAGCCAGACTGATAAGTCCTGCTATCTAAATGGGTGTAAAAGGTCCTCTTATATTGATTGTTCTCCCTCAGTCACACGGCTTGTTCCTAGGCCTATCACAAATAGAGTCACAACAGAGAGTAGTGGTTGTTCCCACAGGACAGACAGAACCTCAAGTGGAACAGGAAGCATGTACAGCCTCTTGATGTGTCTTACGCTAATCCATGAAGCTGCATGAAGGAAAATAGGCTACAGCATCCTGCACAAGGCCCTGTGTGCTGGGTAACTCAGAGCTGGAGTGTCTCCCCCTGATGGACAATTCCTCCCATTAGTCCATATGGGGAATTCTGACTGTTTTCTATTTGGGAAAGTGAATAAATTACACAATTTGGACCAGTGAATAAGACAATTTGTGCCATTACTACTGAATATTAGTTACAGCTGAAGAATTTGTGTCTGATTGGGAGTAAAGGGAAGGGGAATCTTGTAAGTAAAAGACAGAATTCCCATTTTATCAGAGAAAAACACTGAATTCCCATTTTATCAGAGAAAAATGCAGAATTCCAAGTTTTTCTCAGAACTTTCTGCCTGCAAAACCCCACTAGCGACAGTGGAAATTTAAAGACGACAGAAGCTCTGAGGAGGTTTCGGTGTGTGCCTGCATCCGAGAGAAAAGATTTGGTACGAGAAGAACACAGCCACATCTGGCTTTTGGTGAGGCAGAGGTATGTTGGGGTCTGTGCTGGGGCTGGCAGGAGGAAGGAGTTGAAATGGCTCTCCCCCCAACCACCTGCAGAGGGAGAGACTTGGGACTCCGTGCTGGAGGCCTGCTGGTGTGGGATATTGTTTTAGTTTGTTATTTGAGTGGCAGTGGCAACCAGTGCATCAAATTGGGGGGGAGAACCAAACAATTTGCAATAAACACTTTCTAATTTAACAGCCAAAAACCCCATAGGTTTTAGTTCTTTTAATCAAAGAATTTAGGATTTTTCCCCCCAGAGAATTTCCAATTTTTTGGGTAGAGAAAACTAGGAACCCTGCCAAGGGAGGTACTTATTTTTCCTGCATGTGATCCACTTTACATCAGTTACCAGCCCCAAACGGAGGCTGGGTTCCAGCTGTTACTGAATAAGTGACTGGCTGGGTGGGTGGACCCCTTATGTATCAGCCAGCAGAGTCATAATAAGAAGGTTAACAAGCACCACACAATCCACAAAACAGGACGAGACAAGAAAGTTGGGGAAGGCCAGGAAGCTATGTCCAGGCACTCATAAGTCAGGACTGTTACATATGGTGCCATGAGATGCACAGGGGCATCTATTTGAGGTATATGAAGTAGCTTCCTGCCCTCTAAAACACAAATTTCCTCTCCTTGACATGCACCTTTTTCACACTACTTTTTTTGTAACAAGCTGAGGAAAAAGTAGCAATGGGGCAGGGATGACCTCATGGAGACAGCTCTTCCTATTAATCATAAAAAGCTAGAGTATAAATAGCTACTTTAGTGGTTCCCAAACTTTATCTTATGGTGCCCCCTTCCACAAAGCCAACCTTATCTGAACGGCCCCTACAAAAAAAACCCTAGAGTATAAATGGCTACCTCAATGGTTCCCAAACTTTATCCTATGGTGCCACCTACTACCAAGCCACTGGCCCTCAAAATATTCCTCTATATGCTTAAACTATTTAAACGTAAATTTAAAACAAAAACAATTGAATTTGAGGGGGGATTTTTGTACAGTATCTGGGAGGAGGGAGACCTTTTTACTATGGTGCTCCCCGCAACACACAGAGTACAGTGCACAAGAAATCCAGCTTTGCTGTGCACAGGTGGTACAAAACTCTCACCTGCACTACTTCGGAAGCCACCAACATCCCAGACAGCAGAACAGCCAGTTTCATTACAAAGCCTTCCACAGTTCATGTGAAGACAGCAAATAAATTCCACCCACAAGACTGTACAGTCAAGCCGATAACATTAAGGGTTATCCTCCTTCTCAATCTGAAACACCACATGGCCCATAAGATCAACCTCAGAAAATAACTAGTTTGTTCCTCACAGGAGTATACATGATCTTGTAGGAATGGTTTTGGGAGGGGTACCTGGAAACTACCAAGCTGCATCCACAGCATTTCATAGAAATTCTTTTCTCAAACTGGAAGTTTTGATGGTCCATGGAGAATGCGAGGGCATGTGGCTTCCAACCTTGCATATCCTGGAATTCTGCAAAGAAGGAAAACTCTATTTGGGCAGGTTATCTTTTCAAGTTGCTCTTCCGAGCTCCTATGCTTCCTCTGAAGGAACAGGTCCTGTAGAACTATACAGCCAGTGAATAGGTCAACAACAAGTGCATAAAAGATGTATTGCTCCTGCAAGAAATACCAACTCAAGCATAGTTATTCACTGGCTAGTGAAATGGGAGTTCCTTAAACTGATTTGCCTCCATATCCCATCCTCACCCCAAAATGTCTACCAAAGCATCAGGAGCCTATCCCCAAAGAAAACCCACAAAGAGCCTTCTATGGGATCTGTAAAAAAGAGGCAGCATGTCAAGGAGATACCATTCCCACTTCTGTCAGGACCTGCTCAACTCAACTCTGTCCCTGTCCTGTGGCAGGAATGCACTTACAACTGAAATAGTTACAATGGGGCCAAGTCTAGGTTTCATCAGGTTAAAACAAACTCACTATTGAGATTCTAAGGACTTCTGTGAAAATATATTTCCATACCTGAGTCACATTCGTGTCTTCCTTCATACTTGAGATGCCATTTAATATTTATTTTAAAAGTCAGTTTTATTTCTGCTTTGAGTAAAAACAGATGTGCTACTAGTGTGGCGGCTCCCTGGGCCGACGGCTAACACTCTCCAGGGCGGCAAGCAGCACTTAACTAACATGCCTACGAGCCAGGTGGCTTGCAAGCCATCCCCCACCCCACTCCCCATCACGACGGGCAGTCATAGTGCCCGGCCATGGCGGTCCCCACCCCGCGGCAGGAATGGAAGGGCAAACAGACACATTGGCCTGCTGTGGCCCATGTTGACCCGCCTGGGCAGCCCCCTTGGCCTGGAATGGGTGCCCAGGATCTTCCAGGAGACGCATTCCGGGTCAGCCACCTATGTGGTCGGGGCACTAGCTGGCCAACATCTGGTGGTCAGGAAACAGATGTGCGGCTGAGTCCCCTGCACAGGCAGGCCTGCATTATGTCTGTTTTTACCCTTTACACAGAAGCAAAAACTGAGCCTGAAGTCCTGGGATTACTCCAGAGTAAGTAGTCCGAGGGCTGCAACCTAAACAACAAATTTGGGGTCAAGATCCTGATATCCTTACTCATCTTGAACTGTACTTTACTCTGTGAACAATCCCAGTGATTTCAATGGAACTACCTGAGAAGCAAGGTGCAACTCAAAATAGTAGAACCTCACCCATGGTGACTACAGAGCTAGTGTCTAGTGAAACTGAAGGGCCAAAGCCTGTCCCCTGTCCTCATTTTCATATAAAGTAGCCCCAATGAGACTTCTAAACATAAGAGCGATAGAAAGTATCCCTTATTTTGTTTATATTCAGTATGTGTTGCTAGTTCTCTACTATCTTAATTTTCTTGAATTTAATTGAAAAAGTGTTTAAATATAGGATTAAATTAAATGCGTAAATAATGGTAGAGTTTTTTAAATGTGTGGTATCACAGTGGAAAATAGTTAGCAAATCTAAGTAACCACACAAAACCATGACTAAGGTTTTGAAGGCACTATGCCACTAATAGAAAATAAGAACAATCCTAGTGAAAGTATGTTTTATTTTTTGTTGAGAAAAAAATCCCAGTTCTGAAATATTAACGGTAAGGTTATGGAGGCCCTACACATGATAAGCTGCAATCCTGAAACCACTTACTTGCAACTATTCCCATTAAGTTCAGTGGAAGCACCTAAGAAGAAATTGTTTCAGTATTGCCAAGTAAGTGAAGACATATACTTGTGAGTAGATCTCATTGACTTTTGATAGTACTAGTCACATTACTAAGAATCTTTTTACATGAGACGTCCCCACACAATGCAAATGTGGGTGCCTGCGTGGGCATGCATGGGGGAATCCCATGTAAACACTGCAGCTGGTGGGTGGGGGTGCGTGCTTTCACGCAACACCCATCTCTACCCATCCCCCACGCACGAAGCAACCAGCAAAAATGGTAGTTGCTCCATGAGTTGAGATCGGTTGAGGTGTCCTTGTAACTGTCCCCGCGGCACACACCCATTCCCCGCGCCCGTATAAAAACACCCCAAGTCCACTCCAACATAAATAAGGGCTCCCTAACCTGGCCCCAAAGAGTTAGACCAGGGAACCTTTTCCCCAAACATGGGCCACTTTAAAAATTAGTATAAATATTGTGGGTTGGAGAGGAGTTGACGGGAGGGCACTTAAGGGAGGGTCCAGATCATGGATCGATGCCACGGTGGCCAGACTTATGGTGCACACAATCCACTTGATTCAGGCATCAACCTATGGTTATTTACCCCTTCTGCTGACTTCCAGCTCCAAGGCACGTCGGCAACCAGTCTCAGGAGTAGAGAGGAACACGCCCTTCAGAGAGAGCCTTCTCCTCCGCTCTTATCCCAAGAAGCAATCTCAAACGGTTTGGTCCCCCTCCCCACACTATGATCTACTGAGACTAGTCTGCAATCTACCAGGGGATCACAATCTACCTCTTGACCGTCCCTGATCTATGCCATGGACCTATCCCCTACCCTTGATTGCATGCACTCACCTCTGCTCCTTTCCCGAGCTCACTCTTTCAGTTCTTGAGGGTTGGGATAGAATCCATGGGCAGGATCAATGAATTGGAAGGTGACCAAATAAGAAACAGCCATGGATTGGATTTGGCACCTGGTTACACACCCCTAAGGGTATTTTCAGACGTTACGTGGTCAATGTCAACCACAGTCAATTCCCTGTGGTGGCTTGGACCACGTAACGTCTGTTGGGGGGAACGAACGTTCCCCCCCAGATGTTACCATGGTGAGGAATCACATTCACCACGCGAGCGGCAGAATCGGCGGGACCGGAGGCCGTCGTGTGGTGAAGGTGATTCCCCGCCGTGGTGACCCCCGCCGTCACGTCTGGACGGCGGCCACGGCCCGGAATCCCCGCAGGGATTCCGGCCCGTGGACATAGCGGGCGAGCGCTGCGGTGGCATTGGCCGCAGCGGCCGCCCGTCTCCCCAGAGGGCAGGTGGCGGGGAGCGTAGAGGGGGCGGGGCCGTGCGGCCGCACGTTGCACCGTGCGGCCCCGCCCCCTCCCCGATTCCCGCTGGGATCCCCCAGCACGTCTGTTAGGGCGTGACAGGTCATCCTGGCGGGGGATCAATTCATTGATTTCGTGACGGGGTCAAGTGGCCCCGTCACGTCTGAGAACACCCTGAGTTAGACTGACTCTTTAGACTAATTCCACCCCTGGGTCAGCCTGACTATTTAAGCATGGACATTGTAAATAGGAATACAAAGCTGTGGTATTCTAATAACAGCCTTGGGAAAGAACAATTCCTGTTATTCTTTGTTTCTACTGCAGTAATACCTGGGACCCTAGTCACATTGTGCTATCAATGCACAAACATTGAATATAATAGCCTCTACCCCCAAAAGATTCCATTCTAAAAGGCTGATCCTCAAAGCACTGTGCCAGCACAAGGTACAAACTTCATTACAACTTGTACTAATGGAGTGTTTGAGGGAATGGGCCGCCCACTCCTCCCCTACTCCCCCAACCGCCTTCGTCCCTTCTCCCTCACTGCCCCGCACACCTGGAACTCCCTCCCTGCCCACATCCACCTTGCCCTCTCCCTTTGTACCTTCAAGTCCCTCCTCAAAACCCACCTCTTTCGCTCTGCCCTTCCTAACTCCTACTAATCATCCCCACCCAGGATTATCCCCCACCTGCTATCTGCAAATTCCCAATGTACTGTAACCAAGCCAAGAACATGTACCTGAGTTCTCGCATCCTCATGAATGTTGCATCCCTTGTCTCTCCCTCTGTTCCCCCTTCCCTGTCTCCCCTCCCTCTGTCTTTAAATTGTAAGCTCTCGGGCAGGGACCACGTCTATCTTTGTAAAGCACCAGGTACATCGCTGGTGCTATATAAATGCTTATAATAATAATAATAATTAATAAAAAGGTACAACAAAGAGCAAGGGAGAGCACAAGGGAACAGCAGGACAGTTACAAATTGTGGAATAAGAAGCGGGTGCAGAATGTACCCCTGTCCTTCTTTCAGAGAAGGGTAATTTTTCAGAGCTCCTTCTCAGGTATAGCAGTCTCTCCCATGTCAGCTCCACTCTGTGAGTGAACAAAGTCAGGGGTGCAGTTCAGTTTCTATCCTCTGTTTGCTAATTGGTCAGTGAGGAGGAGTATGAGACTTCCTCTTCCCTCTGTCCCTCACATGGAGCCTACTTTTCCCCCCCAAACCTCTGCACCCAGAGCTGTGATCTATGGCCCAAGCTGACAAAGGCTTAAGTAACAGTTCTCTCTAAGG
Source organism: Sphenodon punctatus (assembly GCA_003113815.1). Classification (NCBI taxonomy): domain Eukaryota; kingdom Metazoa; phylum Chordata; class Lepidosauria; order Sphenodontia; family Sphenodontidae; genus Sphenodon; species Sphenodon punctatus. The sequence goes on from QEPC01010225.1 coordinate 580,382, forward strand.
CAAATCAGAAATAGATTTTTTTTAAAAAATGAAATAAAGCACCTAATATTGCACTATCAAGGCTGATTTTAATTCATTTTACTTGTTTTATACTTGCTGAATAGATTATCTGCTGTATCCTCCCAAACTCACTATTTTAATTCCTGTTGATTGCATCTATAGCTGGAGTTGACGGCAGAGCTGATCAACTGCCACAGGCAGCTATCAAGCAGTTTCTGCTTACTATTGTTACTATTATTATTATTATTATTATTATTTGCATTGTGGTAGTGCCCAGAGGCCTCCATCAGGATTAGGGATTGGCTTCTGTTTTTTTGTTTGTTTGTTTGTTTGTTTGCACTGTCTGGTCTCTGAGAATCCATCTGCTTTCTAAAGGCTGGGGAAGAGACATGCAGAAGCATGGTACCAGATAGTGCTTCTCAGCAGCAAGGAAAAATGTTAACCTGAACAGAATAGATACAAATGAGTGTTTAGAATCACATTGCAGAGCAAAGTACTGCAGCATCCAGTTTACTTTGGAGCCTTTATTACTGAAAGAAGTTAAACATCTAATTCAACCCAGAGCATTCAACACTGGGTGAAAACATACTTGAGAGCGGAGGTCCACGGTCACGAAGCGATCCAGACTGGGTGCCACTCGCACCCGTCAGGATTGGGTCCAGTCGTGGAACAAATGTTCATGTGGCCAGGCCCAGGGGGTGGGGCACCACAGAAATGTATGCCCCCCCACACACTACACCTAGAGGGTTGCCTCCTGCCCCCCTCCCCCATGGCAGGCAGCCATGGAAGCCAATGACAGCTGCCCATCATGGGAGCCCCTCCAGACCGGGCAGAGAACACTGGGATAACACATGCGATAGCCCGGTCAGGCAGGTCTTTCTCTTGGGCAAGGTAGTGACGAGCCCAGGCTGTAACTCTAGAAGTCTCAGGATTGTCAGTCCGGGCTTGCCATCACAATGCCTGTGGAAACTCAGGGGCAAACATCTGGATGCCCCTTAACAAACGTGACGGTGGCCCGTGGGCCAAAGCAGGCCACTGCCACATTTGTTAACACCCTATGTTACACCAAGGTAGTATGAAGAGCAAGAGGTTAAAATACAGAGTCTCTAAATTTAAATCCTTGCCCCCACTCCAATCCTTATTCCCCTGAGACATTAGTGTAGTTATTTTTCTTATTCCATTCTATTAGGAATTAAATGGCTGTGAACTCCCTGTCCTCATCTCTCCCACAATGTCCACAGAGTTACTTAATCCTTATGAAGACAATCCATCAGCCTCTAACTCTTAGCATCCCCATTGCTCAAGCTAACATCAGAAGTATTCTTGTTAACGTTCATTCCATTAATGAGAAATCCCTATTGGTACAGCATCCACTGGAACAAGACATAGAACTCCGACTTCGGGGGCTTTTAGACGGACAGCAGTTCTGGTTCTGCCCACGCCAGCACACTTCACCCTGGGTTGGCAGGTCTGTTTAAATGTGCTCTGCCAGATGTACAAGCAGAGCAGGCTGTGCCGGCTCCAGGGCAGCCCTGCCAGCAGTGCTCTGGAACATTCCGGAGTGCCACCGGTGGAGCATGCCGGTCAAACCTGGGGCACTGGCTGAAAATGGAGCTGCTGTCCCATGCTGCAGTTTCACTCCCGGCCAGCTGTTGCCCTGGACAACACCACAGAGTTGTTGGTGCCAGACTTGAGTGTTGGGCAATCACCCACAACCCTTTGGTGTGTGTCAGCACCCCATGTGAAGACTGTGGGCCAGGGAACTCACCGGGTCCGTCTAAAGCAGATCCAAGCGGAGCTGGAATCGAGCAAACACAGGGGTGCATACCCAGAGCAGCTCTGGGGGGCAGGCAGCCTCCGCGTCTGTCTAAAAGCACCTTTTGACATCTCTTTATTGTTCTCAAGTCTACTCCTCCAGGGTGTCTTTTTACTACGAAGTCTATGGGCTAAATCCTCAGCTGGCATAAAGCAGAGCTACTCCACTGGAATCACACTGATATACACCAACTGAGGATTTCATCCAGTATGGCTGGACATAAAGTGTCCTGATAAATCTCTTCCTTCCAGACCTATTCTGCCTTTGTACAATGCTTGCTCCTACTTCCACCAAGGTAGAACCTAGAATTATCTAATCAATAGGACATCATGGCCAATCAACTTTGCCCTGTGGGATTTCTCATGCAATGTAAGTAGCAGAGCTGATGAAAATGGCAAAGAGAAAATCATTCATGGAAAAACCACGTTGCTTTGGACAAACCTTCAAGGAATGTCAGCTAGCTTTAGTCAAGTATTTGTCATTTTTTATTGGAGATAGAAACTATTTTGAAGTAAAAGTACTGTAATTATTGTGAAAGTTACTGGCTCGTTTAGAAGCCTGGTGAAAAATACAGCATAAGAGCAGTGCAAATCTTTTCTACACTGTTGCACCAAACGAGCTGCCTCTAGAATCGAGAAAGCTGTAAACTTTCTGAGTGCATTCATTCCATGGTCTCTCTGCTGGAACTGACAAAGGTGCCAATGAAAGCTCATCTGGGTAGTAATTGTGCAGCTTACCTTTTGTGGCAATCAACACAGAACTTACACCTTCAACTCATTTTAATAAACAACCATCAGACGTTTACAGCTTCTAGTCACTAACTTTCTGGGTAAACTTGAACTGTGGAAAAAATTTAACTTCATCACCAACCTCTTCTAGTATCTCCTCCTTCAAACACTTATTAAGAAAGCCCTGCCAGATATTTTATCTTTATCTTATTTTCCCTCTTGAACACACTGGCCCTTTGACTGTTGTCAGAGCATGTCTTCAACATAATCCAGTCTTGACCCCTCTTCTGTCATCATCATTCATGGATGCTGCATTAAAGCGATCACTCCTTCAAATTTATATTTGATGTCTCTTCACCTGTATCTACTATATCACTCTAGAATGCCAACCTGTGCTCCCTGAGTCACTCTCAGACTTTCTTTTGCTAACCTCCTGTCTCCCACTTTTCTGCATATTGGTACTTAACTTTATTATTTACTTTGCTCTTGAACAAATTCCCCTTTTACCTTAAATTTCCTTCTACACCAGTGGCTCATTCTTGCACCCAGAATACTTTCATGAGCTACAATTCACCTGTGAGAGCTTTAAAAAAGAAAAGAAAAGTGGATAAACTGGAGTTTGCTGTCCACTTGGACAGGTGGAAATGTATCTTAAAAATACTTCCTGGTGTCAGAGGTCTTCCCAGTTCCTCTTGCCGACCATCACCAAGAGAATAATATGCACTTTGTCCAAACTATTATCCTCCCACACTATCCCGATTCTTTCCCTTCCAGCTCCTTCTCCACTGTGTACTGTGGAGGAGATTGCAAAAGGCTTTCTTTCAAACAAAATCTTTGTGATTGCTGTTCACTCATAATATCTACTTCTGTTCTTCTCAGACCTATGAATGGGCTGTGAAAAGGCACATTCTCAGGATGGTCCCTGCAAGCACAAGCTGTCAACCATTGCTTTCCTATGCCTTAAAATCAGCTGTGTTCACTGTTTACCATGGTCTCCAATGGGACGACTCCTTCTGTCCTTTAGACTACAAGCAACTACTCTCACTACCACCACCGATACACAAATCATGAAAGATCTCATTTGATCCCAATTTATTTGCTTCCTCACTCTCCACTATCTTGCAGGAAGTAGTAACCTCTTAGGTCTTTAACTATCTCTCCCATCCCAACTTCTTTGACTGCTGTCAGTTTGGATTATAACCCTTTCCTGTTTTCTAAAAGTGCTCTTCTCCAGATACTTAATAACATAATGACTGCCCTTGACCAGAGGATCCTTCTCTCTTCTCATCCTACTTTATCTCAATGTAGCTTTCATAGCTATCAATCATCCTGCCATTCCTGAAACCAAGGGCATCCCCAGCACTCTCCCTTCCTGGTTCGACTTTCTCTGGGATACCTGATTGCCACTTTCCCGATCAAGACCCTGCATAACCATCTCTATATCTTTCTTCTCACACTCACTCTCCGCTCCTAGCTACACCATATTCTGCTGCAGAACACATCTAACTTCTTTTCCTGGATAAGTTTGTCACCTTATGTTTCTGAATCTGCTATTACTCTTTTCAGTACAGAGCTAACTTTGCTTCAAAGATCAAACTCCTAAATAACAAAGCTAGACTTTAAGCATTTCCCCCCTACATCTGGATTATCTGTAAATTTGTTGCCATTGCTTCAAAAACCTGGACTCAGCTTCTGCTGAAAACCTTATTTATAGTATTATTGTTTCTTGCTCTGACTATCAGTTTCCTTTTTATGGTCTGAATGCAACAGACAGATCTTTTCCTCCAAGCAGCAAAGCCATATCACCCCTATCCTCTGTCAACTGGCTCTGAATGCAAATCAAAATTATTGACTGTGAGAACTCTCACTAGACATGTTCCACATTAATTTTTGGTCCTCAAATCCACCTATTCCCTCGCCTACTTCCAGTTCTGAACCCCATTCTGTTCCCTCCATAGAATTCACCCTAATGATTTAGTTTATCATGCTGCATTTTCCATCTGGAATTCTCTCCCCCTTCCCAGCTTTTTAAACCACTGATTAATTTCCTCCCGTTGAAATCTCTCTTGTTCTTTTTACTTTACAAATGACTCTCTTAGCAAATTTGTTTTATGATCCTAAGTATCAGATATGCTATATAAAAATAAATTGTAATTCTTTGCAAATTGGTACAGAGCTGAAACCTGCACTGTCCTAAAATAGCAAAGGAAGAAGGTTTCTGAAATTGCAATATTCAGTAATCCAAGTTACAAAAAAAAATTGTGATAATGGCTGAGAAAAAAAATTAAACTAATTTAACTAAATAAGAAGATATCTGATGACCTTGAAGGTATTTGCTACCCTTTCAGGATGTGATACACAATATGAAATAGACTAGTTAAATATTAAGAAACAGAGAAACTTTAGAAAAGTGGGGAGAGGGGGAATCAATAAGCTTAACACATACCTGCTTCTGGATCTTTATAGTCTTAAAATAAATTAAGAAGCAGCCCAGGAGTTCTGGGGAGGAGAAAATATTTCCCATAATGTTTGAGAGTAGAAGTTAACAAGCCTGCTGGGATCTTTTTAGCCCCTGCAGAGCTAAGGCTTCAACATTATTAAATGGCTGTCGCATCTGAAGTATGGTGCAACATAACTCAATAAACAAGAGAAAACATATGATGCTGGGTGGGGGGAGGCTTTAGATTACCCTGCAGAATAATTCAATTTGAGGACAGGTGTTTGCATGTGATGGAAAAAGATATGGCTGTGAAAAAATAAAATAAAAATGCCACCGTAGCTTCAGTTCCCAAACAACAGGACAACATCAAATGAAACAATATGTTTCAAGACGCTGCTGTTCAGTACAAGCACCCAAAGTTCAATTTTCAGGGGTCAAGGTCAATTCTCAAAACATATATATGATGTTAACAAACATGATGGCAAGCCTCTATGGCCTGCTCTGTCACAGTTTGGCCTCACATATACGTTTGTGCAGGTGATGCCAGATGTTGGCCCGGGATTGCCCCAGGCCGTGTCAGTGCCTAGCCCGGGCTACGATCCCAGAGACCTCTGGGGTCACAGTCCAGTAGAACTGAAAAGGCAAGCCTCTGCAGTAGCTGTTTCTGATAGAAAGAGCTCTTCCGCAATGAACGGCATGGTGTGATGGAGACAATCATTCCACTACTTTTGTCTGTGATCTTCTGCAATTTCCACTGGCACTTTCCGACATGTAGTCACAGTGCAAAAGTAGCAAAACAATGTTTCTTCCGACACTTTCAGAGATTCTGACACTTTCTGATAATCCCAATGTCGTAAAGCAAAGGGTACAGAATTAGCAAAATGCCAGCAGAAAAGCTATGGGAAGTCGCAGGCAATTCCAAAACGGCGGAATGAAATATCTGCGCAGAAAAAGGAGTTACTGCTTCAGCCCTACAGCCCAGGCAAAGGTCCACCCTATTGGGCCAAAGCAAGCTGCACATGGCTATAATGTTTGTTATGGCTTGCCATGACCCAGCCCAGATTAGGTCTGCCACAGCTGCCGGTCAAGGGGGGGGGAGGCAGGGTGCTTGGTGCAGCACAGGGGAGGGGCCAGCCATACATTCATGCGACTCCCTACCACCAGCATGTTTGGTTGGCGGCCGAAACAAAGGTTTGCCTTCATAGAAATATTTTACCCAGTAAATGTATTCAAAATCTTCCAACATTCCTTTCACTGATAAATGTATTCGTATATTTTGAAATGATATGGTTTACTATATTTTCTATACCCTAATGATTTATTATAAGACAGGTGAAAAAGGTAGTGCAGAAATTAGTGACTAGCTTTTATCAACATTTAGCCAATCTTCCTTATATTTTACAGCAGTAGCAAGTACTTAATATTCATAACGGGCCAACTGTTTAAGTCCTTACTTGAACTTCCACAAACTAAATCATTAATAAAAACAAAGTGGAGCCTTCAAATATAGCCAAATAATAGCACTTAAAAGTAATAAAATTAAACACCGAGGACCTCTCTGTGCAACTTTTAAACATGCTAAATAAAATGTATTGTCATTTACTCAAACAAATAATACAACTGTCTAAAATGAGGTTACTAAAATGAGTAGGGCAAGTAGTTGCAGAACACCCTACACACACAAACACAGTTGTGTATAAATACTACTACTTATTTCTATATTACTACGAGGCATACACAGCACTTTATAGTCATAGGTTTTCAGAGACAGGTCCTTGCTCAGTGGGCTAACAATCTAAAATGGACAAGGACGAGGGGAACACAGGGAAAGACAGGACACACATTCCCATTGTACAGATGGGAAACTGAGAGGGTGCGACTTGCCCAAGGCCACCTAGTGAGTTCATGGCTATGGTAGGATTTGAACCCTGGCTTCCCAAGTCCAAGGGCCTTTTCACATGGGGACCCCCCACCATACAAGTGTGTGGTGGGTGCCCATGCGAACGCTGCCCACGGTGGCGTGCACGCTCCCGTACTCCACCCATTCCCACCCACCACCCATACATGGAACGTGGGTGCAGATGGGTGTGCACCCGTTGGAATGGGCACACACCCACCTACACCCACTGAGGGCATACATCCATTCCCCCATTTGAAAAGGGCCCAAGTCAAGCACCTTATCTACTATACCACACTGGTTCGAATAAATACTGCATCACTATATGATTAGGCTTATTTCTGCCAAAATAAATATTGGTCCAATTTGCAACCATCAACTGAGGATCAATCAATTAAACCATACTAAAACAATGCACTTTGATTTTACCAGAGTTAGATCAATCCAAAACTGGGGTAAAGTAATGCTGAATCAGTCACAATATTACATATATGTGGCATTATGTCTTAGGGTGTTAACAAATGAGACAACAGCACCCAGTAGCCCCTACCAGATGGGTGTACACCTGCCCATGTATTAGGAGGTTGCCAGATGTTCACCCGCAGCCCCTACTCATGTTGTGGTCTGGAGAATCTCTTTGATGGCTGTGCGGGTGAATGCAGGTTGATGTGGGTGCCCACATGGCTAACTTCCAACTATGGCCCTTTCATACAGACCGGGAGGAGCCAAGGTGGAGAGGGGGATGGGTGTACGCAGCCGTCTGTGGGCGACCCATTACACCCATCTCCACACATGGAAGCATCTCCGTTTTGTCCAATGCCTCCATGCATGGTGGATCGGTGGAGACGGGTGGAGCATGGGAGTACACACACACACCAGCACTGGTGGTCACACGGACGCCCCATGCCCACCCAGTCGCACACATGGGCAAAGGGAGTGTGCGTCTCATGTGAAAAGGGCCACATTAGAGTCCGCACAACCACTGCTCGCATACAGGTCTGCCATGACCACAGAATCCAGGGCAAGCTCCCTAGAAAAAAAATGCTCCCCCCCCCAGAAAAAGAGAGCAAGCAGAAGAAAGACACTTCTGTGGTGGGGGGACGCCCGTGTGAATGCCACCCGCAGTGGGTCGGCGTCCGTGGGAACAGCGCCAGTGGTAGGTGGGGGTGCGTGCGTGTGTGCGTGCTCCCGCACTCCACCCATCACCCATGCATGGAGCAACGGGCGCCAGCGCTGGTTGCTCTGTGCATGAAGATGGGTGTGCGCCCGTGGGAACGGCCAGACACCTACCACGGGTGTACACCCATCTCCCCCATCCACCGCGGCCCGTTTGAAAAGGGCCAAAAAATCACTACATCATACTTAGATACATCTTCCACTATTTAAGTCAATGGGAGTTTTGCCATTGACTTCAATGGGCGGAGAATTGTGCACTCAGTCTTGACTCTGAGTGACTTTATTCACAAATAAATCCCATTCAAAGGGTTTGATATTTTCTAAAGAGGCTTGCCAAGTTAGTAAGCCTTTGTGCAGCAAGTAGAGTTGCCACTTCTTGCAGTTTGACCCTTAAACTTCCATAGGCCAAAATGGGAGTCTCGGGGTCAAACCACAAGAAGTGCAAACCCTAACAGCCCCTCTTCCCGCATGAATCCCCTCTTCATGAGGGAAGCCAGCATGAGCTGTCCTTCCCTCAGGATCCAGGTTTTGTATGAATGTATCCTTAAACTCTGTGTGCCCTTTGAAATATGTGGAGTTGCAGAGGGTGTAATTCAGGGCTAAGTCTGACCAAGAATCCTGATGCCTCAACAATGATCAAATCTGCAATAATGCCTGAATATGGGTGTTTTCAGACGTTACGGGGCCGCTTGGCCCCGTACCGAAAACAACCCATTCATTCCCCGCCGGGGTCACCCCGTCACGCCATATCAGACGTGCCGGGGGGATCCCGGTGGGGAATCTGGGAGGGGGCGGGGCCGTGCGGCGCAACGTGCGGCCGCACGGCCCCACCCCCTCCACGCACCCCGCTGCTCGCCCTCCGGGGAGACGGGCGGGCGGCGGGGCCAATGCGGCCGCCGCGTCGGGCCGGATGCGCCATGGCCCAGGATCCCGCCGGGGATCCCGGGCCGTGGCAACCGGCCAGACGTTACTTTTATTTGGTCCCCGCTGGGGATCTTTTTGACCACGCTTCCCGGGATATTCCCCCGGCTAGCCCGGGAAGCGTGGTTCAAATTGACCCCTTGCGGGTATTGACCGTGGCGAACATCTGGCGGCCGCCAAACAGACATGCGAGCCACAGTGACCACAGGTGGGTATTCACCGTGGTTCACTGTGATCTCGTAACGTCTGAAAATACCCTATGTAGCCAACCAAAATCAAATGCAATCAAAATACAAAACATTCATAACCGGCTAATCTCTCTGACAGGTTCGCTATCCAAACTTAGACTAATAACTTCTACAAGATAGAGTTGGGGGGGGGGGGTTCACCAGGTATTTGTTTTATAATTTTGTTTGGTCCATTAAAAGGTTACATTTAAGCATCTTATTGTGTCAGTTGTGTTTGTGTTTTAGGGAAAGTCTATTTCATTTGAAAAAGTATCCAATTATTTTGTGCCTGTCTCAAAAAAAGCAAACATTTGAGTGCATTGTACCATTTTAGTGCTTATCTGCTATCAAACTGGGAAAATATTAGCATACATATGCACACACACACACACACACACACACACACACACACACACACACACACACACACAGAGTGCACACACACATGCTGAATGGTACACATCTTTTTTCATGTTTTTATTTGTTTTTGCTTCAAAATATCATGTGTGGATGGTAGTAAGAAAAATACAAAATGCAATGCAAGAGATTAAATTTCAGCTCTGTTTAAGAGGATATCAGTTTCTCAGGGGTTTTAAAGATCAAGGAGCCATTAGAACTGTTGATCAGTAAGGAGACTACAGGTTTGATCCTCTGGCTAATCCACAGGTCTGATATTCCTAGGTGCTCAGTGCCTTTTGCAACAAATTTTCTGATTCCAAGATCATGGGTAGAAACTCCCATTGACTTCAGTGAGAATGCCAAAATTAGGTCTTGTGACACCAAGACCTGGCCTGATCCAGCTACCATTAAAGCTAATGGAAAGGTTTTCAGTGATCGCAATATAAATTAGATGAGGTTCTTGTGCTACTTTCACAATCATAATTTTCAAGTGGTAAAATCCTCAGAAAGTACCATGTGGCCCTTTTTTGTAGTATCTGAACACTTCTGTCATATGGTAAGTCTATAGTAAATCCTTGGGGATCTGTAGAAAAGCTCCCATACTATCCAGGGAACTTTTCCGATATCACAGTCTACCACATGGTAAATTACCACCCAGTACTTTCTGATGAATTTTACCATTGAAAAAGTGCAAGATCTGAAAGTAGCCTTAGTGACTACATTCACCAAGGAGTGAAAGGGATCATTGGTCGTTTTTCCACGGATGTGGTGTGTGGCGTTTTCCACAGACGCACACCCACCTCCACCCATCGAGCCTCCTCCAGTTTGCCGGATGGCTCCGTGGGTGGGTGTTGGATGGAGGTGAGTGTCGTGCAGGAGCGCACACTCACCCCTACTATTTGCACGGACGCCCCCCCCCAATACACCCAGGGGGGGAAGAGCATCCCAGCAAAAACAGCCATTGTTTTGCTCTGATATGCACTGCTGTAATGGGATCTCGCATGGCGAAAAATAACTATTAACTCATATTTTTATATTTCACCCACCATTGTAACATATAGGCAAAGAGTGAAACATTTAAACAACTTTTCAAACAATAATCAATCCTCTCTTACACTTTCACCTACTGATGAAATAAATGTTTCTGTGGGTACGTACCATGGCCAACTTGAGGGGCAAAAAACACAACTGAAGGATAAGAGCATTTTGCTCTATTAATCTGTTACCCAACAAGGTGAATTCTAGGTACAAGGCCCGACATCCAGGAAGAATATCCTGCTATAATGCCACAAAGTCAATCAAGGTAACAAAAGAATAACCACCTGGCAAGGTACAACTGTCACAACAAGGAGGAGGTTGAAAAAGCCATAGCAGAGACTAATCTCGGGTTTATGATTGAAAACCAACACCACAGAGTTGCACCCAGAAGCAATTGGTGCAATTCATTGCAGAACACCAAATAAAGGTGGGTAGCTTTCTATTTCAGTAGCAGTCTAGGAATCAGACAGTGGGCTGTCCTCTTTTGTAACTTTCCAGTTAGTTACCCTAATCAGGTCAGCTGCCTCTTCCTTTTTAACTTCCCAGTTCCTCCTTACACTGCTGATTACAATCGCAGTACTTAACATACAGCTATAAAGGAAAAGGGGAAAAAGTCTCCTCTGAGACCCCTACTAATTGACCCCTATCCACAGAGCTCAGTAGTGTTACATTTACAATGCTCACATTTGCCAGCAACGTGAGTGAAAAGTTCTCAACCTGCCCACAAGACCTCTTTCTCCCTAGTGGCAATGCCATATGCTCCTACATTTTATGGGTCAGATCCTGCTTCCATTAAGATCAGTGGACCTGATCCTGTTCCTAATGAATTCAATATCAAAACTCCCCCCACTGACATTAATAAAACAGAAATGGGACTTACTATTTAAGTACTAAAATTAAAAACCATTATTTCCCACACTGAAAATATTAAGAGCATATTGCTGCTGTTGCATAATAAGCTTCGGTACAAAAAAGTAACTTGCACTGAATGTTTTAACACTGTGTCCAAGTAACAATTTTTAAATTCGTGGAACAAACCTAGTCACATTACTCTCATGAGAAAATAACATTACTCTCATGAGAATAGCCCCACTGAGTCTCATTTTGATTTCGCAAAGGCATCAGTCAGGATTAACTTCATTGAAATTAACGGAGATATACTAGTAAAAACCTGAGGAAAGTGATATCAATCAGAATCAGGCCCACTTACTATAAGATATAATAAGGCAAAGTGAGACAGGGCCCTTAATCTGTAATTTACAGTAGGAATTATACAAATGTACACTAATGGGAGGCAAATAAGTAGTCTCTCTGGATAAATAATGATTATACCTTTTTTAACCAACTGTAAATCTAAATGAGCACAGTGTATATATATATACACACACAAGTATGCAGAGAACAACATGACGTCAATCTTATTTTTATGTATTTATTATTAATGGTATACACTGAATTTTATTATTATGAGGTGGTTCTATAAAAAAATTACTTCAACACTGGAGTGCTGTTAAGGTGAGATTAATATAGAGAAAACATGGGGGAAATGAAAGCAGCTTTTTAAAAAATGCTGGGAGGGAAGCATTTCATTAAAAACGTACAGGTCGGAATCTGAAAGCTTTCATATGAACTTGTCTTAAAACTCAGTGTGCTAAACCTTGGAGTTATATCATGTGCCTTCATTGCACAAGGACTAGACCAGATTGGATTGGGGGGGAAAAAACATGCATTTAGTGGAATCAACCAATTTACTGCCTTTTTTGCAGATAGTTTCAGTCGTAATTGTTAGTCATTTTCACATTTTGTAGCTAACATCCTATGTCTGTGCTACACAACCGGCATACACAATTCACGCGTTATATAAATATATAATGGAACTCAGATCCTTGATTTGTATTATACCCTCTCAGCCGGGAGCCTATCTAGGCCATAATGTATCACCTAAGAAGATTTGTTGATTTACAAAGACCACAAGACAAACTAGCTTGAGAAGCCAGTTCAGCAGGGAGATTATTCTCACCCACCTGCAACCACGGCTGCTGCTTCAGTTCAGTCATGTAGGCCCTGTCACTCTCTGACATGCTTCCAGCTGGTTGTCTTACAACCAGAATACTGTTGCTGCACATGTGCTTTAGGCAGTCATGCTGTCATTCTTTATTATTTAATTAAAAGAAAAGAAGAAGAAATAAGAAAAATGACCAAAATAGAAAGTTATCCAATTTGGGAACTTTTCCTCTCCTACTGACAAATAACATGCCTGTAAGGATATTAGCCACATGCTGTGACAATACTTTGTGACTGGATATGACCTGCGGAGAAGCAAAAGTCTATTGATATCTCTAAAGCTGGGGAGGGAAATCTGCTTCATTCCAGTCATAATATAGCAACAGAGGTATGTGTGTGTGTCTGTGTAAGAGAGAGCGAGGAGGAATAACTAAAGAAGTGAAGGTAGGTGGTTATGAAAGTACACAAGTGGCTAATAAAATCATGGTTTTTACTAGCCACCATGGTTAAACAATTTTAACAGGCAGCATTCTCATAACATGCCTGAACAATTTTTAAGGCTACAGAACACCTCTGTCAGGCATGAGGAGATTCATGAAATGTGCTTAGGGATGCACACAAACTCATACAAAGATCTGATAATACATAAATTAGTGTCTTTGCGAGATAGCTCACTGATTGAAACAAATATACTATCTGTCAGGATCTCTCATTCATCAAACATGCTAAATTCTAGTGGGGCCCTGGATTGTAAATTTAACAGAAAATAACTTTGTTCCTAAATGGCATCACAAAGTGCTGTGCTGCTCAACAGATTATATTTAATGCCACAGGGAAAAAAAAAAAAGTAATTTTCTTTTTTGAAATTGTAGGTTGGCATTAAAATTCAGCAGTAAATTCTCATTTCGCAAACTATAATATACGTTCTTTGAAATGTTAGACAAAATAAATGCAAGTATATTAATCAACCAAAACCACGTAAAGCCATATGCTAAAAGCTGAATTCTAGCACCTGAAAAAAATCCATACAGAATACTGCATTTATGAGATAATAGGTTACCATATTCTCCATCAAAAAAAGGCGTCGAAGAAAATGTAATAAAAATGGACTAATAATTGAACCTTCAACAAGTACAGGCCACTCTTGCAAGGAGAAATGCATATATTTTGATGAGACTGAATACAATACAATAAATCATGGCAGCCAAATACTGAATTGAAATGAGCACAAACTTTCCTTCAGTTCAATGGCAATATTAATATCAATAAAAATGTAACAGTTTATGTGGTATCAAACTGAAAAGTTGTTATCTTCTTTAATCCCATTTCCCATCTCTTCTTGGAAGGAACTCCTGCAAGCAATGATTTAGGGCAGGATCCTGCACCCACTGAAGACAATAGCAAAGGTCCTACTGACCTGAGTGGTGCAGGATCAGGACCTTTAAAATACACCACACACACACACACACACACACACACACAGAAAAGTTGTAATGTTTTTGCTGCTAAGACTACAAATCTTAGTCTGTCACCGGGTTTACACAGTACTCCTCTGTACTAGATCTGTTCTCACACACATCTGATATTTGCATCTAACCAGCAACACTATAATTTTATTAATGACAAGGAATTAAAATATGATTACTAGTCTTTCCTCTTTGTCTAAAAAGATCACCTATAAGCCATTTTACATATATTTTTGCATTTTTCTTTTCCACTGTTGTACTGAACACATGAACTGAAATTTCCACAACATTATATCTGTCTGTCTCCTGTGGGTCTAAACTTGAAAAACAGTCTTTTACAGCTTTGTGATATTCAATACATTGTCAGCTCTGAGGACAGATTTTAAAATATATGTATATACAGTTCAATCAGACATAGTAACTTCAGTCATACCTGTATGTATTTTTCCACCAAATTTTAATATACCACCAAAGGGTTACTTGATAAAATGCATTGCCAAAAAGATCTTTTTCTCTTAGCATATTTTCACCAGCCCATTTAACTCTATGACAAATTGGCTTTCTTGAATCAAATTAACATCAGTCACCCTGAAAATTAACTAGCTATTACTTTGTTCTGAACTGCTGACCATTAAAACTCAGTTCAGCTAAATAGTTTTCCAATGCTATTCCCCCTTCCCTCCCCCCAAAATTAAACACAGTTGATAAAGCAAGAAAATAAATGTTTCATCAAGTCAACACTTAATTTAGAAAAAAATAATAATAAACACCTCGTTTGCATCCAGGTATTTCAGATTTTGAAAATATTCACCCTCCACCAATGATTTCTGGTAAATAAAAATAGTTTACATGTCACCAAAGCAGAACTCTTTAAAACAACAGATAAACATACAGAATTTGTTCATATAAATGTAGATAATTTTATAGGCTCAACTTGTGTAGAGGTGTAAAAGCAAACATACATTTCTGGGAAGATTTTAATTTCTCATCTGTGATGATAATGATTAGGTGAAACTTTTCACTTTAAAAGACCACTTAAAATGATTTTTTCCAGGGACCCTCCCTTCCACCCCCAAAATTAAGAGGGCAGCCCCCTTCCCTCGCTTCAATGTGTTTACGGGCATCCCTGCCCTCTCTTTTAAGGGTGTGTCATAATAGGTGCAAGGAGGGGGAAGCCAGTGTCATGGTGTGCAATAAACTGGAGAGAAAGGGGGAAAAAAAACAAAAACCCGGATCCCTCACAAACTGAATGAGGCTTCAGAAAAGGGATGCTGCATCTTGAAACTAGACAAGAAGCACTGAAGGGGTGGGGGAAGGGGGTTGACGAGGGACGGAGGGAGGCTGGGAAAAAAGAAATCATCTCCTCTGACCTCTAGTGAAGTGCCAGGTTTTTTCTTTAGCTCTTCACATTTCCTAAATTTGCAGATCTGGTGTCCCGTTTTGCGGTTCCTGCAACTGCTGCAGACTCCACAGTTGATGAGCCTCTTGCAGGGCACGCACACCCCACACCTTTTCCTCTTCTTCTTGGCAGGGTTGCCTGCCCCTCCTCCTCCCCCAGCGCCTCCTGCTCCCCCTCCCCCTCCTCCGGCGGCTCCCAGGGAGGAGGAGGACGAGGAGGAGGAGGAATGATTCTGCGGGCAGTCTGCCAGATTGGCAATTTGAAACGCACTGTCTGTGACGTCTGCTGAGGCTGCTGCGGGGGAGTGAAGGGCTGTCATGACGATGACCCCTGGAGGTAATGAGATGCCCCCTAAAGCCGGGATAGCGGAAAAAGTCCCCACGCGTTCAGGGAGATTCATTATCTCTGCTTCAGCAGCGCCGCATTTGAGCTTGTTCATGCATTCCCCAGCCAAAGGTCTGCAGTGTTCAGGGGATAAGGTGGAGAGGAAATTATTATTTGCCATTTGCAACGAGGGCTGCTCGGCTGGCGTGCAGCCAGGCTTGCCCAGCCTCTGGGACTCGTTCCGATGGTGCATGCTGCTCCTGCTGGCGTGAAGAGAGGAGGCGGAGGCGGAGGATTTCCTTGCACCACCAGCGCTGCCTGGATTACTGCTGCCGCCGCCGCCGCCGCCACTGCTGCTGCCCCAGAGCATGGCGGTGGCGGCGGCGGCCGTGGCTGTATCGCAGTTCCAAGGGGACATGCCGATGCGGGCGGCAGCGGCGGCGGCGGCGCTAGGGAAGATCGGGGTGGTGATGCGAGCAATCTTGGCCGCCTGGGGGAAGGCCCCCCCGTTGGTCTTGTAGAAGGTGGCGAAGGAACGGTACCTTTCCATCTCCGAGTTGTAATCCACAAGGCTGTTTAGAGCCCCCTCGGGCAGGTGGTTATCCTTGGGCAGCCCCGGGGCCTCGGGGTTGGGGCCGCTCTCCACGCACACGTTGGTGTTCATGGTGGCCAGGGGGTGGTGTTGGGGCAACAGGGTGGAAAGAGGGTGGAGGAGGAGAGGGAGAGGGGGGGTGCACCACAGAGGGGCAGGGGAGGGGGGGACAGGGCGGAGGGCCACTGGAGCCGTCGCCTATGTGGGATGGAGAGGGATGGGTGCTGGGTGGATGGGGGAGGGAGGGAGGAAGGGAAGGGGGCTGTTTAATCCTCTTTAGGGTACATTTCAGCAGACGGCAAATTGTCAGGCAGCCTCTTCTTTTGCATTCTCACAGGAACGGTCACAACTAAAATAAAGAAAGTCGTTTCCAAAAAGATGTCCAGTCAGAGGAAAAGAAACACATACCCCACAAGAGAGACACAGCAACAATCCCAGATAGTTTGCATAACAATAAAAGCATGACCCACCCCCTCCTTAGTCTTCCTAACCCACCTCCCCACCCCCAGCAGATGTATTAGTAGCTGGAAATACCAGGTGAGGAGGAGTGGCAAATGCCAGGGGAAGGGGGACAACTGGAGTGTTACCACATGCAAATGATGGGTGGCAAAGACTAAAGCCTATAACCAGAGGGCATCTAAACAGTAGGAAATGTGTGAACAAGTGTTGCCTGATACAAATGTTGTAAAGCAACAATGATCTGGAGGAGAAAATGAACAGGAAATTAGCAAATGAAGTACTGAGAAAGTCTACAATGCATTAGAGTATAAACTAAGCAAACACAATACAACGGAGAGCAAGAGCCTGTCCACATACAATCTGAACTAAAGAGGCAGAAAAAAATGGGAGGGGGGAGAGGAACTACCAGCTGCCACAGTGTCCTTCTGTGTCTGACGGTCATTAGTTTGAATCCCAGCACAGCTGGCTCTGTTAGGGTCTTAATTTAATGTACCAAGGACAGGTCTCAATTGTACAAAAAATTGGGGGGGGGGGAGACTTGGTAGCTCTTTTACTTGTTTTTTTTTAAAAAGTGG
Organism: Sphenodon punctatus; assembly: GCA_003113815.1. Lineage (NCBI taxonomy): Eukaryota > Metazoa > Chordata > Lepidosauria > Sphenodontia > Sphenodontidae > Sphenodon > Sphenodon punctatus. Next base: position 597,843 of record QEPC01010225.1, read on the forward strand.
GGGAGAGAGAGACCAGCCAATTTCACAGGTTTTGGTCCTAGGGCCTGCAGCTGTACTAGACTGAGCATCCCCAGTTCCTCTGGAGACTCTTTTCTGCCTCCCAAGCTATGGGGTCTGTACAAGACCTCCCTCCTGCAGGCTTTAGAGGAAAATACATTGAGGGTTGGTTGGGGTTTTTAAAAAAATATCTTTTCCACAAGATATGTAGTTACCTGCTGGATTAATACAATGGGTTGGTTGGCTGAGGCTGGGGTTTTTTGTTTTACATTGCTTTTTTTTTTTAAAAAAAGATAAAGTTTCATGCAGGTTTGTGAATTTTTGCTCATTTTATTTCTGACAGGCCATTCCTATGATGCAGGAAGAGGTATTTTACTTTGTGGCACACACACAGAAAGGTGCATTGTTCCAACCCTAAAGAAGTAGGACAAAACAGAAACATAACTCAAAACAAAAACAAACCGTTTTTGTGAACAGTGTCTTTTTGTTTTCCAGATTATTCCCCTTCCTCCTTGAACTCTTCTAGCATCTTTTTATAGATACAGATATCTACATAAATAGATTTATCTGCCTTTATATCTAGATCACAAATGTTTAGTGCAAATGGGCCAAGCACAGTTTCATTAAATGGGCCAAGTACAGTTTCACATTCAGATATGGATAGTTCAAAATGGTTATCAATTATAGTAAATATGATCATAATTAGATTAATGAACCATTGATAGCCCAGCCTACCAACTACAAAAACTTCATCATCTACTCATGTTAGACCCTAAAAAGGAGAATTTGTGTAAACAAAATCCAGAGCAGGGGAGAGCGAATCTTGATAAGGAACCTCACCCTTGGCTGGATTAGGAACTAGAGCATGCATCTTTCAATCATAGAAACCACCTCTGCATTTTCACATCAGGCAAAACTGTGACCATTGCTCCCTTTAGGAGTGTGATGGCAATACAAAGGGTGCCCGTGCCCCCAAGGGCTCCAGGCTAAACATAGACTTGGTAGAGAAAGAGGCTACAAATTTGCATCTAGCAAAAAAAAAATGCAACCAAAAACCTCAGTTTCTAAAAATTAAACTGCAACATGCCCATAATAACAACTCAATAAAACTAGTTTTGTCAAACCATGGGTATAGATAATCCACACATTTGGGGAGGGGAAATAGGTCAATACTGATGCCCTTTCATTCGGAACTAACTAGAACCAGCGTTTTTGGTGCCCTATTTTTCAGAGCATTAAAGTAGCTTTTCTCCACAAAAGCGTTCTTGGTTTGCTAGCACTCCAACCTCCCCCCCCATCCTCTTTCAAGGCTTATTGCCACCAGAAACGAGGAAATGATGGTGCCCACCAACCAGGTCATTATTGTTTAATCGATGCATCTCTGGAGCATGAAAAGGGTGCCTAAGACGCAGTTATTGATTTCTTTTAAAAAGAGGAAGAAAAAACTAGAGCCCGAATTAAAAATAAAATAAAATAAAAATTAGCTCTTTAGTCTTCACCGTTTAGTGCCGACTTCAGCCAATGTGACTGTACATGTTAATATTGCATGTCTGGTCTACCAGAGACAGAGATCAAAGGTCATATTTAACATTCAGGAGGAGGGGCGGGTGCAGATTAATTAATAAATTAATACAGCGGCGCCTTTTAATGCCCAAGTCTAGCATTAATCTACTTTTACAATCCCAGCGGACAAGGGCGGGGGGAGAGAAAACAGCAGAAAGGGGGGGGGGAAATAAAGGGAAAGAGCCAAACAATCACTTACCAGTCTCTTTTTTGGGGAGGGGGCTTGAATTTGTAGACGCTACCAGCCTGTCTGCCTTTAATTAGTTGCACATCACTCCCTAACACAAAGAAGAAATATCCAGATGTGTCTTGGCAGCTCCTCAATGACAACTTTGATACTTGTAAACAAACTGTAAAGGGCGGTGCAGGGGGTGGGGGGCAGGAAATAAAGACGCCGATCCACTAAACAAATACCTGTAAGTGGCTTTTTTTTTTTCTTGTTGCAGAGAGAGCGAGAAGAAGGGAGAAGGAGGAGGAAAGGGGGAGGTGGGGGGGGAGAGGAAAGAGCAGGCACTGAGTGAGAGAGTGTGTGTGTGTGTGTGTGTGTATGTGTGCGAGCGCTTTGCTGTGTGCTCGGTGGTCTCCTCTCCCTGTGCGTTGCTCTCAGTCCGTCTCCAGTCGCTGTGTGCGAGGGAGGGAGGGAGGAAGCCGGGGAGTCTCTCTCTCTCTGTTTGTGTGTGTGTGTGTGTGTGGTTGCTGGGGGAGGGGAGGGAAGAGAGAAGGAGGCGGAGGGGAGGGGGTGATTGGCGCCGAGGTGAGGAGGATGCAGGGATGTGGACACCTACTGATGATTGGCTGCAAATTACACCGGGAACAAGAGGCGCACACGGGCCACCGCTCCTCTTCACAAATGCCCTGCCCAGCGCAGGGAGGGAGCTCCATTTAGCCTCTCCTCCCCCAAGGGCTGGCTCGGCGGGTGGGGGCTCGTTTGGAAGGAAGAGGCACTTGCCATGCACTCCAGCCGCCTTTATTCCCCAGGAACTTGCCTGCGTGTGGGGGGCGGTCTGCCGGGGGAGAGCAGAGGCGAGCCGCAGGATGGAGTGGGAAGCGCCTGGCTCGTTAGAATGATGCGTTTAATTCGTGCGCACCCCCCCCCCCCCTTTACCAGTCTGAGACGCTCGCCGGGAAGGAGCAGCGTCTCTGAAGAAGTGCTTAGTGGAGGGAAGAAGCTGCTGCACGGAAGTCGCGTTTCATAGTTGCATTTGAAATGCACATGCCCTGAATCGCACAAGTGAAGAGAGGGGAAAGACCTAGCAGATTAGCCAGCTCAGCTGCCTGCCCAGGCGAAGCGAAGCCTCCTTCACACTAGGGGCCACACTGACGCTTAGAATGATTTGCCCTAATTTATTGACTTTTCATCCATGCTGTGCATGATGATGAGTGTGGAATTTGCAGATCAGATGTGAAGAGTGTAAATACAAGTAAGGCACAAGTTTCTGTTTTATAATTGTAGGTAGTGAGTAGAAATAAAATAATTTTAAAACTTTGATCAAGCATCCACTAATGCACCAACTTTTCACTTCCCGGCCCTTTGCATTTATAATGTAAAAATGGTCGGGCAATATATTCCATCCTGGTGTTATCATAATCATGTTTGTTTTCTACATAGCACCTCGGAGTGTGCAGGGCAAAAACAAGTAACATTGCTAGGTCTTTGTTTACAATCTGAGGATTCAGACCTACAAAGGGATTCAAATAAGTGAATCTTCTACCCACGTGGATCCTGGGCCACCTGAATAAAACATGAGACCAAACTTGGTCAAGTAAGCACTGACTAGCAATGGAGTTATGGGGGAGGAAGTCAACAGTGACAGAGGAGGAGCACCAAACTAAGTAAGCATTTATTTTAGGGAAATGTTTACTACTTGTGTTCTCCTTTAGATTATGGTCTGATATTCCTCTGGAGTTATACCAAAGCTGATATTATTCTTTGGGGTTGGGACTTAACCATGACAGTGCTACTAAACTAATGTGTCAGTTATGCAGGCTAGAATAAATGTGGGGCCTGATCTGGCATTCTTAGGGTACAGCCTCCGCTACTGAAGTCAATGAGAGTTTTACCATTCACTTTAATGGCAGAGAATTGCACTCTCCATTTTACTTAGTACTGTGGGTGTCTTCTTCACACAGACAGCTGCCCCTGTCAGTTTAAAGGTGTCTGCCAGATGTGCAGAGAGAGCAGAAGTGGGGCAACCTATTCCTGCTCTGGGGCGACCCTACTGGTTGTGCCCTGGAACATGCAATGCCTCCAGAGTGGGCAGCCCAACCTTGGGGTACCGGCCACAGGTGGGGCTGGTCTATCTACATTATGGACAACCACGCTCTTGACCAGGGTTGCCCCAGCAACGTCATAATGTTTCATCCACCCACAACTGTATGGTGTGGGTGAGGGAGTGCTGCGCAGGTGGACTGTAGGCATCGACAGCTGCTGGGTCCAATTAAAATGGACCCAGGCAGGACTGCAAGCGGGCAGATGTGGGGGTGCACCCCCAGACTAGTTCTGGGGTTGAGCACCCCTGTGCCCGTGTGAAAATACCCTGTGTGCTTGGGTACTACTACACATGCTGTATGGGAACCTAGGTAGATGAATAGCACAAAAACCAAATGCCAACTTTGTGTTTTAAGTTTTAAACAACTTTGAGTTCATTATTATTATTATTATTATTATTAAACATTTATAAAGCGCCAGTAACAACCTGGCGCTGTACAGAACATATAATCAGCTGCGGTCCCT